>JAYEVI010000337.1:0-400000 GCA_036346575.1 Dendrocalamus sinicus | reverse complement strand
TCCAAAAAAAAATCGCCTATCTTTCAGAAGTCTCTACTTGACATTGATCCAATCAATACTTTTCATCCAATGCTCATCGTGTGTCTTCTCCATGAAGTGCTCGCTGACCTAACCGGCAAGTCTCTCTGGCTTCGGACGCTGCCGAACTGCCACCTTACTTGCATTGGTTCGAGTCACTCGGCGCACCACCTTCCACAACGACGACACCCGGCTTTCTTAACCGTTTTGGACTTTATCTCCTCCCTGAGCTTAGTCCTGGCCTACCTTGCCATTGCCGTCATATTCATCACTGGTAGCTCCCACTCTAGTTTCTTGTCTCTATAGCTTGTAACTACTCCACTAATCTCGGTCATCTTCTGGCACATTGATCATTTTTAGACCTAAAATCTCCTAGCTTAGTTCTGATCTTTGGCCATTCTAAGCCTAAGTTTTCCTAGTTTAGTCCTAGTCCCATCCATCTCACTATGACATAGCTTCAAAGTTCTAAAAGCATCATTGATAAGCAAATCTATCACATAGTACCGCACAATACATATAGTCATCAATTGACATAATTGATGAGCAAAGGATACATACCTCCATATTTCGCTCCCGGAAGCATCACCAAGTCACATGGCCATTCCATGGCTCATAATGCACCAAGTGAATATTATCCATCTCATTTTAGTCATCGCCATGCTCATCTATTCACATTCATCATGGTTCACTCACATAAAGTCTCAACATGCATCTCACATCATGTAGGCATAAACCTCAAATTGGCATCATGCTCCTCAAACTTTGATCATATCCATTCTCATTAGCAACCTCGAGCCACCTGCGCATATAAAGACAAGCAAATCATGTCTAAACATAAGTTCTTCATAAACAACATGTAACACATATGCAATGACACTAAAGCTCCCAAAACTTGCCAAGACCTAGAACTAATTTAGTTCGCACGCTCTAGAATGCATCCACGAGTCTAACCGCGCTCCCCGTGTCGGTCAAACCGCTAACCAAAAGTTGATCCGACCATGCCCAAAAACCCCATGAACTAACTTAACACACTTCCGGTAACAGGATACTAGTTTGACCACGTGCTCAACGTCGGTCAGACCATACCAACAATACACCGGTCTGACCGCTAACCACTGGCTGATCAAACTGCAAACAACTTACTCCACAACATTCACTTTGGAAAAATGTGATCGTCTATCAAGGGCTAGTCACACCGCTCACCATCGATCAAATCACACATTGCATGCTGGTCAGACTGCTCTCACTCAACCCCAAAACACCCGCACTAGAAAATATAACCAACTACCATAGCACAATTAGACCATGATTTGCGGTCAGACCGTGCATGACATACCGGTTAGACCGCGCTCAGATCTCACTTCAACCGCAAACCCTAGGCAATCTGATCGGACCCATAGACCAGTCAGATCGGCCTTGACCTAACAGCAGCCTGAAGTTTAGCAATCTCCCTAAAGCCAAATTCAAACTTCGACAACACTCAAAAATCAAAGTTAATTGCTCATCACAAACCATAGGATAACCTTTATACGATATTACGGTCTCTAGCCACCTCCAGCAAACTTGCGATATGTTTGGCATGACAAGTATTTAGAATGATTACTTGACATCATCAGTTAACTTTTTTTTAACTTGACATCATCGGTGAAAATTAGTTAATCTGCTGGTCATCCAGCTCCAGCTTGTGCATTTGTTAATTAATATTCTGAACAATTCAAAACAGGGTCTAAATGTAATTACTGGAAACCGTTTCCAAAATACCATCATTCACTGATAGAGAGGACTATTATTAAGGTACATTGCTATCTAGAATAAGAGTTTGTTGTAAAAAGAAGTTGATGTACAAGATGTTTTGATCCAATGCAGGTTTTCGAGCCCCAAATTAGGGCTGAGAAGCATGTACAATGTTGACTGATTACTGTTAAGCTACTAGGTCCCGAATTTCTCTGCAACCCCATCACCAAAAAAATAGTTTCCGAACAATTCTGATCAATTCTGATCAGCTAAGACATCTAAAAACTTCTCTCAAGTAAGACGCAACGAGGCATTGTTCGTCGGTGGGCATCTTGGCCGGCGACAGCGCCGCGTTGTCCTTCCCCACCCCGTTATGCCCAGTGCATCGGCGTCCAAGTCAGCTGGGGCAAGTGGTGTCGGTGATGGCATTGGCGGTGGGCTGAACTCAGCCTCCTCCACGGTGACAGCCACGTATCTTGCCCGGCGTCTCCTGCTTGGTTGTGACCCATTCCGGCCTCCCCGCTTTGTCGGAGCAGCTGGAAATGATCTTCCAAGAGTATGAAGATCCTCTGACACCTCATGTTTTGACAGCGATGCGAGGCCTGGCAAAATGTCCTTCTGGAAGTCTTTCTTCTGGCGTCGCCTTCGCACTTGGCCTCTCTAGGCTTTGTCAGAAGCAGTGAAGCTGCAGCAGAGCCATGGTCTTCATTGCTCTTATGCTCTTGGGTTCTTGGTGTTGAATGGTACTCATAGCCTTTGGTTTCTTGTAGCTGCAGTGTCAAAGCCTCAAAGTCATCATCACTTTCACTGTCTGTACTATACACCACTGCGTTCTCCTTTGATGTCGCGAGGTCAGCGAACCAATGCAAAGTGTCAAGCTGAGGGATCCTGTCTGAAAGACATCGTTACACATGGCCACCAGGCTCTCTGCTGCAGTTATAGCAAGAGAGTCCTTGGAAGGATCATCTGGTTCCTGAGGAACAACATTGCCATCTGACTGACGGACATCTATCTCCAGATCATCCATGAACGGCAATGCATCATTCAGGTCAATGAGATTCCTTACATTTGTGTCAATTTCCTTCTTTCGGAATTGAATTTCCATGTGAGATTCACACATAGTCGCTGGCATGATGTTTTTGCCCATGTGTAGAGTGGATGAGCACCGAGAATCTTTTTCGGTGGCAGCATTGATAGGGAAACCGAGAATTCTTGCGCTACCTTCTGAGTAAGCTGTGGAACTGAATGACATCTGGGAATGTTCATTTACACAACTCAATGGCACTTGTGGCTTCATCAGATATAACGGTTTCTTACTGAGCCAAGAGATATCAACCAGTGAATTCTCACTTCCCTGTTCCTGAGTGGCACTGACATCTCGAGGGGGGTAGTTGAGATTTACATCCTTCAGACAATCATGGAGTGGGGAATGCTTTCGATCCTGAGGCTCTCCGGCAATCTTCGGTGAATGATGATGACGATAATGATGAGGTGCATTTGGAGCATGAAAAGAATCCGTTGAGGAACCATTGAAGAAAGCATTCTGAACAAAGGGCGTTTCAACAGCACCGTAATGACTCCAAGTTGTGTAATTTGTGTTGCTGCTTTGCCATAGAGATGTAAGTGCAGCATTGGAGCTGGGTGGTGCAAGGCCCGGTGGACTGAAAGTGCTAGAGCTGGACAGGTAACGCCCTGTTGAGGAATCAACACCATTGTGCTTGAGTTTCAACCATGCCATGCCGACGTTTTGATCTGGCAAAGAAGAGTAAAATATGCTTAATGTGCATTGATGCCTAGATGTTGATTTAAAGCACAAAGCTATAAAACTCGCAAAAAAGAAATCTGGCAATCTTACCATCATTTTTATGGCTGAATGAATTGTTATGCCTTATTTCCTCATGTGCACCAAAAAAGTTGGAACCAGATGCTTCACCAACACGCTTTTCTTTTAAGTTGTCTTGCAAGCTTAGGACGTTTAGGTTCACTCCCCCTGATGAATAACGCTGGTTCTCAGAAGTGGACGTTCTCACACCAAGGAAGTCTGTTATTTTCATACTACTGGATGACTCTTCCACAGCTTTATTCAAATCATTCACTGCTGAGCCATGTTGCGGCTGTAAACCAGTGATCCAACTCTTCTCCATGTGCAAAGTGCCCTCACTACTTCCAATGTTAAGCTTGACATTTCCACCAATAACAGAACCATTGGTTCTTGGCAAAATCTTTGCAGGCTTCTCCTCCAATATCTCCACATCATCATCAGCATATGCATCAGCTGGAAGCTGAAGGTCCAACATTTTCTTTGTGGACCTGCCATTACTATGCCTCAAAGGAGCTCCATTCAAACTATACTCTGAACCACTTCCCTTTGTGAAATTTACAGATGATTGCTTAATATCATGTCCACAAGTAGGAGGCCCAACTTGCCAGACTCTTTTTACATCCCCAGATGGTGCCTGCGATGAAAAGGATCTTGCTTGTAATGCATCTGCAAATCTAGGATATCCATTAAACTCTTCTCTTTGGCACTGTGCCATTAGGTCCTTCTGAATTTTATACAGACGATGCAGTTCATAGACCTATATATCAGTCAAAATCATAAAGGAAATGAGAAACAACTACAGCTATAGATAAGTAAAAAGAAAACAGCAAAATTTACATAAGCCATAAGGAATGTTTTCTTTCACTATATCGACTACTGAAGCTCATAGTAACATCAATTTACCTGTTTCCGGAATGTAGCTTCATGTACAAGCATTGTCCGCTTCAGCATTTCCTTCTCAAAATCTGCAGATCCATTCACAGGTATTATTGTGAATCTGTCACTGAGATGCCCACTTGGTTTGTTCTCCTCATGGTAGGACAACCAATTGCCATTTGAGTTTACACTACAATCTGCCATGGTGAAGTATCCTGGAAGGTAGGTCTTGCCCTCAACTTTTGTTCCCATTCCTGGCAAATATCGATGAAGAAATTCTGGGTTATTGAGAGATCGTTCATATCTACCATACTCACTGTTAGAGATATATGTATAGTTTGTTATTCCCCATTGTTATGAGGGTTCTTTGCATATTCACCACCTGTACCTTGTGTATATATATCGGCCCATTGGCCTCATATGAATACGGCGCTATTCATAACATGGTATCGAGCCAAAACTAGGGTTTACCTAGGGTTCCGCGCCGCCGGTCTCCTCCGCGCCGGTCTCCTCGCCGCCGCCGCCGCCATCACCGCCTCGGTGCATCCTCGTCGCCGCCCGACTCCCACCCGGCCGCCTCGCCGCCTCCTCCGCTGCCTCGCCTCCCGCGCTGCCGTCGTACTCCGCCGCCCGTGCTCGGCCGCTGCCGCTCGGAGTCGCGCGCCGCTTCGATCGTCGCCGCCTTCCTGCCGCTGCCGCCGACTCCGTCGGCTCCCGACTCCGCCTCCGCCGGCGCCGCCGGACTCGCGCCTCCGCCGACGCTCGCGCCTTCCGCCGGCGCTGCTCGGCTCGGCGCTGCGCCTCCGCCCGGCCGTTCCGACTCGCCGCCGCAGCCCGAGGTTGCCGGATTCGCGGACCGCCGTCGAAGCTACTCCACTGAGACCGCCGCCGCCGCTCGCCTGCCTAGCCGCTGAATCTGTTTTGATTCGGTTTGTGCGATCGGCCAGGCGTCGCGATCGGTTTGTTGTTTTTGGTCGGCCACTTGACCGAGAAAAAAACAAACGTCGTTCTAACCGCCGCGCGTCCCAGCGCCGCTGTTAGACTTCGTTCCCTTGTCGCCGCGCCGCCGGCGCCGCCTACCAATGGGCACCGCTTCTCCTCCTCATTGCGGTGATTTTTGATGGTGTTAACTACACCGACTTCGTGTCTCACATGCGCATTCACATGCGTGGTCTTCGTCTCTCGGGCGTCCTCTCGGCGATGTCACCGCCCGCCTTGCCCTATTCTCCGACGGAGCTTACGCTGTTGCATTGCCTCCGATACCGATAAAAGTCGCTGCTGATGATGACGCTGATGATAAAGCCGCCTCGCTACCAGAGGCTCGATTCCTGCAAGGATCGTCGACCGTCTACACTCGGTGGTACGATGACGACGCCGCGGCGCTTCTTGTCTTCATCGCCATGTCCAGCCTCGCTTCGAGGTTGTGGGACTCTTCGCTTTCGGATGTGGACTCATCTTCGTCGGCGCTACGAGCCCTCCGGTGATGCCCTGCACTGTCCGTGGTCCGCCAGAGCACTCTCTTCAGCAGGTGATGCTATCGTTGACGCCTTTACGCTCGAGTTCTCGCATGCGGCGTCGTTTGACTCGCTTCGCTGGCGCGCGCCGCACTGTCCGTCTTTGCCGGAGGTACGTCTGATCTGCGATTTCAGCGGGTTTACGAGTTCCTTACTCGCCTTCGCCCCGAGTTCGAGCAAAGGCGTGCCCGGCTCCTTGCACGCCACCTCGTGTCACTCTCTCGGAGGCTCTTCGAGATACGCGCAGAGGAGACTCGTTTGAGTGGTGCTGGTCCGCCGCCACTCCTCTCGTGCTCGCCGCCGTCCGCTGCTACATCGCCTCCTCGGCGCTACACAGTGGTGGTGGCCGTCCTCGATCTGAGGTGGCCGTCCTCACTGCTCCTCTGCGACAAGGATGGCCACACCGAGTCCCGGTGCTACAAGAAGAAGCGGCATCTTTCACGCCGTTCTTCATCGGCACTAGTGCTTCTACGACGACGTCGCCTCGACTTCTTCAGCAGCCTTCTCTCACCGAACAGAGATATCCAGACTTCGACGCCTACTTGCCGCTTCAGTTCTCCTCGGCAGTGTTCTGCAGGTTCGCATCGACTCTTCAACGAGAGACCACCTCCTACACGTCGGTACCTCCCGTGGATTCTTGATTCGGAGCATCCTTTCACATGACTCTGGTCCTTCCACTCTGCCTTCTATTACTCCTCTTGATTCTCCCGCCGTTGTTCTTACTGCGATGGTACATCTCTTTCGCTCTCGGTCGAGGATCTCTTAGCAACTCATCTTTTCATGTTCCTTCATTGCTCATGTTCCTCGCCTTACCTTGCAGCTTCTTTCTGCGGGCGATTCACGATCTTGGTTATCGAGTTATTCTCGACTCGACTCTTGTTGTGTTCGGGATCGCCACACGGAGCTCGTTGGTTCGCCCTCGCGCCGTGACTCACGCGTCTCTGGGAGCTTGACGGCTTCATCTTCCTTCCGCGCCACCACCGCCGCCGCCTCTCTCTTCACGCCGCCGTCTCCGGCTCTTTCCAGCGGTGGCATCACCGTCTTGGCCATCTGTGTGGATCTCGCCGCCGCCCTTAGTTCGTCGTGGTCTTACGGGTCCGTCTCAGAGACGTGTCTTTAGATTGTCGTATTGTAAGTTAGGTAAATGATTCACTTCCTTATCCTCATAGTGAGACGTGTCTCGGCGTCCTTTGATCTTGTTCATTCGGATGTTTGGGGTCCGCTCCTTCGCTTTGAAAGGGGTCATCGTTATTATATCATTTTTATAGATGATTTCTCTCGCCACACTTGGATATATTTCATGTCTTCTCGTAGTGAGGCCTTGCCCATCTATAAAAATTTGCCACTATGATACACACACGCTTCTCCACTCCTATTCGTGTCTTTCGTGGCCGATTCTGTGGCGAGTACCTCTCGTCACTGCGCAGCCTTCCTTGCCGAGGGCACTCGCCGCTTTTCTTGTCCCGGTGCTCATGCTCGAATGGTGTCGCCGAGCGCAAGCATCGTCACCTCCTTGAGACGGCTCGTACTCGATGATCGCCGCCTATTCCACCTCACTTTTGGGCCGAGGTCGTTTCCATCGCCACCTATCTCGCCAACATCCACCTCTTACGCTCTTAAGGGTGCGATCCTGTTGAGCGTCTCGTGGTCTTCTTCCCGACTACTCGCCTTCATCTATTTGGCTGTGTTTGCTATGTTCTCTCGCCTCGAGAACGTACTCAAACCGACTGCTCACCGTTGAGTGTGTCTTTACGGGGTACAAAGGTCGAGCACAAGGGATATCGGTCTTTGGGATCCTGTTGGTCGTCGGATACGGGTTTCTCGATGTGACTTTCGACGAGTCTCGTCCATTCTACCCACGTCCCGCCTCTCCTCGGCTTCCTCTGTGGAGTCTCTCTTTTTGACCTTTCCGGATACTCCTATATCTGCTTTGCCTCGTCCACTGCCCCATCGAGTCTCCACATATTCCCCTGTGGCCTCTCCGCCGTTGTCGCCGCCGTGTTGTCTCCTCGACTCCCGTGCTCCTCCCACTATCGTCTACACTCGTCGACCTCGTATTGAGGATCTTCCGATGAGTCATCTTCTTCGATGTTCCATCTTCTTCGATGCTCCATCTTCCCCGATGGGTCATCTTCTCCTCGCTACGCTCTCGCGATCGCCATCGATTCGGCCTCCCGCCTGCTTTGCCTTTGCCGGCGCAGCTACTCGTGAGCTTTGTCTCCTACGGGATGTTGTTACTCACCCCGAGTGGCAGCTTGCCATGGCCGAGGAGATTGCTGCCTCGAGCGCATCGGTACTTGGGATCTTGTTCCTTTTCCATCCCATTCTCATCCCATCACATGTAAGTGGGTCTATAAGATTAAGACTCGCTCGATGGCTCTCTTGAGCGCTATAAGGCGCGTCTTGTTGCTCGTGGTTTCCAGCAGCGATGGTGTTGACTACGACGAGACTTTTGCTCCCGTGGCCCACATGACTACTGTTCGCACTCTTCTTTCGGTGGCGTCTGTTGCCATCGGTCTGCTTTCTCGACTTGATGTCAAGAATGCCTTTCTTAATGGTGAGTTGCGTGAGGAGGTTTACATGCATCCTCCACCGGGTATTCTGCCTCGAGGGCATGGTCCGCCGCCTTCGCCGCTCTCTATGGCCTTAAGCAAGCCCCCCGTGCTTGGTTTGAGCGCTTCTCCTCTGTGGTTACTGGTGCTGGATTTTCAGCTAGTGATCATGATCCTGCGCTCTTTATCCACACTTCGCCTCGTGGTGGACTCTTCTTCTCCCGTATGTTGATGATATGATCATTACGGAGATGATTCGAGTACATTGCCTTTGTTAAGGCTCGTCTTAGTGAGCGATTTCTTATGTCGGATCTTGGTCCTCTTCGTTATTTCCTTGGGATTAAGGTTACTTCCACTCCGGATGGTTTCTTTATGTCCCAAGAGAAATATATTTAGGATCTTCTTGATCGCGCCTCTCTCATCGATCAGCAGATCGTTGAGACTCCCATGGAGCTCAATGTTCACCTCCGACTCTCGATGGCGAGCCTCTTTCGATCCGACTCGCTATCGTCATCTTGTTGGGAGTCTTGTCTACCTTGTCATTACTCGTCCGAGATATCACTTATCCAGCCACATTCGAGTCGCTTTGTTTCAGCTCCCACTCGAGTTCACTACACCATCTTCTTCGAGTTCTGCGATATCTTCGTGGGACTATCTCTCGCCGTCTCTTCTTTCCACGTTCCACTCGTTACGCCTTCAGCCTATTCGGATGCTACTTGGGCGGCGATCCTCGATCGCGGTCTATCTCTCGCTTCGTGTTTTTCTTGGTGGTTCTCTCATTGCACGGAAGACGAAGAAACAGACCGCAGTTGTCCTGCTCGAGTCGCAGAGGTGAGTTGCGAGCTATGGCTCTCTTGACAGCAGAAATTACTTGGCTACGGTGGTTACTTGAGGATTTTGGTGTTTCACACTACACCGACCCTCTCTTGTCGACAATGACAAAGTGCTATCGGTATTGCTCGTGATCCCGTGAAGCATGAGCTCACCAAGCACATTGGAGTTGATCGTCTTTCATGAGGACTTGTGTGCATGATCGGTGATTGCTCTTGAGATGTGCCTTGAGCTTGAGATAGCGGATTTCTTCACGAAGGCCTGACTCGAGCACAAAGACAGCTTTCTACTCTCCAAACTCAGTGTTGTTGATCCACCATGAGTTTGAGGGGGTGTTAGAGATATATGTATAGTTTGTTATTCCCCATTGTTATGAGGGGTTCTTTGCATATTCACCACCTGTACCTTGTGTATATATACTGGCCCATTGGCCTCATATGAATACGAGCGCTATTCATAACACTCACAAGGTAAAGGATCATATATCAGCATAACAATTCAAATATGGAGCGCTAACAGGTACAATCAGTATTACTCTCTACACTGAATCTAGCAATGCCTGGCCACAAGTTTTTTTTGTTTTGTTTTTTGTTTTTGGTTGCAAACTCTTGATCCATTGTCATAGTTCCTAATTAAACAACCAATGTAGAACATCAATCACAATCACAATTACAATGATGACGTCTTCATTGTAACACTAATTTCATTCGAAAGAATTCCATAATGCACATCCATCCAAATAATTCTGCAACAGGGGAAAGAACCATTATATTTAAGAGACCAGAACAAAGATACCTCCTACTTACAAAGTTCTCAGGCTTGAAACAGTGCTGGATGAGAAAAATCTGCAGGCGAAAGTCTCCGTAATTCCGAAAGAACTGAATTGTTTCAGCCAGCTTATTAAGTGATTCTTTCTTTGCAGCAGAGAAAACGGCGGAAGAGACCTGAAAATTGGCATTTGCAGCGATTAAGAACACAGTAAAAAAGAGGAGGGACTTAAATTTTTCTGCGAACTCTGACTATTATCCATCATCACAGCACCCAACAAAACAGAACACGAATCTCATCAATTGCAATGGTAATCAAATTAAGAATCCGGAAAACACCAATCTTTCAAAGAAAAACACCCGTTCTCTTTTGTGAGATTTGGAGCCAGGGGGAAAAATCAAAATTTGAGCACTTCAATCCATGGAAGAAGATGCAAGACACGGGGCAACTACCCCAAGGTGAATGAAACAGCATGTAAGTGAATCCCCTGAACCACATCTTAAGAATGCACATACAAGTGTGACAAAAAATCGTCTTTTTCTAAGATTAAAAACATCACTTATTTCAGATGCAAGAATAGCATTATTTAACACGCACCCAAATAATTCTATCAACAAGTGATATAAAACCAGAACAAAGATATCTCATACTCAAAAAGTTCTCCGATGTGGAGCAATGGTGGATGAGGAATTTCGCAAGCAAAGCGTCTGTAGCCCCCAAGAAATTGAATTATGCCAGCTTACTCAGTTCATCTTTATCTGAAGCAGAGGAAAAGGCCAAGTTGCGTCACCAAGAAGAGACCTGAAATTTGGCATTTGCAGCAAGTAAGGACAGAGAAGGAAAAAAGAAAAAGGGAATAAATGCAAGAGACAAGAAATAGAAGACAAGATCAAGAACTGCAAGAAACCGTGACGCAAGAAGGACCCCAAAGATCGAAATGCTAAAAACCCTGAGCTTTCAAAAACAATTCTGCAAAAATCACAGCATAGGCACACTGCAAGAAGAATCTAACAGGAACCAAAGCCAAGAAAGAGGGACAAGGCAGGATCAACAAGATAGCAACATCAGAACGATCAAAGGCGCCTCCTTTCTGCCAAGGGCGTAGCGAAAGAACACAACCAAAACCACCAAACAGGGGAAAAGGGGGAGATTTTTACAGAAGCAAAATCCAAGCATAACAGCACAGGAATTGGAAGTGGGAAGCATCCAAGAAGAAGACGTCTGACCTCATGTACTGAAACAGGGGCAGCAACAATAACAGCAGCATGAAGAGGCCAAGAACAGGAGAGAATTTTCAGCTCACCGTATCACCGGGAGAAGCCCACCGGCCGCCTCAGAGCCTCCAAAATCCAAAAATATTCCACCTCTCCCCACTTCCTCAAGCCAGGAGACAAGGCCTACCAAACAGACAGCATGACACATATACAATAATATATATCCATTCACATGGACAAAGATTTATCCTTCCTTGCTAGCAAGACCATGCAAGGAAGAGGAGAGAAGAGGATAGAAGTATAGAACAGACCCAGATGCAGATCAAGAGACTAGATTGGTAGAAAGAGGAAGATAAGGGGAAATTTCCTCATTCTTTTCTTCTTCTTTTCCCCTCTCTCTCCCCTCTCCCCCTCTCTCTAGTAGCAAAGAAGAGGAGGAGCAAAAGACCTTCTAAGAAGAGTGACAGGAAAAGCTTGTCAACTTCTGGTCTTTTTATTCTCTGCCTCCTCTTGTATTGTTCTCGCTCTGAAAGTCTCACCTCCACCCTCCCTCCCTCGCTTCTTGGTTTCTTTGGCCGGTTTGGTGGTGGATAGGGGAAAACATCACTTTGCATTGGATTTTGGGGGAAAAGCCATAAATTCGGGATTTCTCTGTACCTTTTCCATTCCTCTCCTCTTGCTTTTCTGTAGGAGTTCAGTCTTTCGGACAATCAGACCTGGGAGATTCTCTCCCCCTCTCTCTCATCACTTTCTCTCTCCTTGTGCCTCTGGATTGGAGTATAAAGGAAGGAAAGGAGAAAAGATCATAAATGTAACACCACCGCTAGATGCACACACCAAACCTCATTCTTGTCACTTGCTGACAGCTGACAGATGGCACAACTAATCAAGCATTTTGTGGGTATTGTTGATACCGCGGAAAGTGACGTATCAATTTTGTGGATAGCCATGAGGTGTTTTATGTTTTGATTAGGAGTGATTAGAAAAATCTGAACAGGAGTCAAAGACAGATAGACATGGCCGTTTCTTGTGAGCTCATCTTGCCCTTGAATTCATTCGTTTTTAGTACCATGTAATGGATGCTTTAATGTCATTCTGGTGCTAGATTTCAAGAATTCCAAATGTACTTGCAGCACGTTCAATTCTGTAACTGACCCATGACTCATTTTACATTTCTATTTCTCAGCTAATTTCATAGCATACGACTAGTCCTTGTAGCTACTTGTCCTGGTCAATTCTTGCAGGCAAGGGCAAATATTTATTAAGGATCACAATAATTAAATTATAAGTACTATATCCAAAACAATTGAATCAAAAGTATTGTATTCAGTTATTCACAATTTGGTTTCCATAGTGCACACATTTAGTATGATTCATAAGGTATTTTTTTACCATACCTTTCTTTAAAAAATAAGTATTTGATGTTGTGACATCACATTAACTTATTCCCATTCTTTCTGGAAAATAATAATTGGGCTGATCATGCTTCTGTTACCCTGAGGCCTTGGGGACTAGTAGCATTATTGAGTAATCCCCTTCCTATTTGTGTGTTTCTTATTTGTTTCCTCCAATGGATTTCCCAAATGGCTAAGATGTGTGGGCACCAGTGGGCCCCATCCCTCTGAGGTTTGCTGTGTTCCATACTTCCATGGAAGGAGCTGAACTTAAAGGAAAGGAAGAAGCAGCTTGCTGTTGTTTTAACTTGTAATAAGTGAGCAATGGGAGCATATCATAGATGCACACTTATTACTACACTAGGAATAGCATGACCCCATGTTCTCTCGCCCTAATTCAGCTCTGGATTTGCAGTAGCTTCATGCAAGAATCAGGACGTTTCCTTTTCATTTTACATAGGATAGGTGATGCATTTCTAATTCTAACCAACATGTATGTGTGTTTCTGTGGCTGGGTGATTTGTGAGTGAGGCACTGTTTTTTTTTTTTTTTTGAAAATAAGTGAGGCACTGTTGCAAGGCTTGCAAAAAGGATAGGTCTGGTCTGACTGAGCAACAGCCAACAGGTTAGCCAAAACATGGCAACAGACTGAACAAAGTACATGGTAGGGTTTGGAGAAAAGGTGCTCCATCCACATAGCCCCCAGTGGGGAAAAGATTCCTGTGTTTATGTTCTTTAATATATTTTTTTTGTACAAAAAAATGCTCATGTGGCAAGACAAGTAGAAGCAGAACCATTGGAACATGGATTCATCCTCTCATGGCCATCTCTTGCAAAGGATTCTTAGTTTTGTTTTGTTTTTGCATCAACCAATTAAAATGATTCTGTGTAAGGAGTACCGGCATAAGGCAGGAACTAGGAAAGGGAGTGGAAAGATCTATCACTTGGACTAATAAACCCTAGTCATGGTCTACTGCACTTAAGAACATCAAGAGCAACTGAGATAAGTAAAACATGTGGCAAAGACTCCATTGTTGACGGCAACGCGCTTTAGTATAGTTTGTCGGCCCTTGTCAACCAATTAAAAAAAGTGCAGAATATGACATAACTGTTTTAATTTCTCTAGCCAAATTTACTTGTCATTTTAGCCTACTTTCTCTAGTCATTTACTTGTCATATTACTTTGAGCAAGGAATGAAAATTATTGCATTGAATTTTGCCTAGGAAAAATCAACAGGACAAGTATTTGCAAACTAAAAACTCTGCTAAAACTACATGTTTGGACCACAAAGGGTATGTTGTTGAGTCATTGTTTTGGAGGATTCTTGCATTATTTTTCCCATCTCAGAGGATTTATTCACTGTTCGGATCAGATAACACACCCAAAGTATTCTCCTCCGGAAAGGGTCAAGATCCAATGCTATTTTGCAGGGAAGAAAACGTGAAGGCAAAAGTGGAAGGAAATTTCCTAGGATTTATTTCCGAGAGAAACATAAAGGTTGCTACTTGGTTGCGCCGCCACCAAGAGCCATTACCGCGCCGTCGCCGAGGATGCCCGCCCGTACTCAGGGCTACCGGCCGGCCGGCCGGCGAGAGAATCAATCGAGTATGATCCGTCTCTGATGTGGGATTTGAGGGGATAAAGAAACGGAGTTACTGCTTTGCTCCCCTGCATTTCTGAAAGGTGCGATGATGATATTGCGCTTCCGGAATCTAAAAGCGTAGTAGGACATCATGTATTTTACCTTTCGCTTTTTTATTGCCTTTTCCGTTCGCGATTCAATAATGGAATTGCTACTGTATATACATATAAAGCGAAGATTTTTATTGGACAGCACGACACCCTGATCTTATTCTCTCTGTTCGCTCACTTTCTTCCTCTCTCTCTGTACGACATCCGATTCCATGCACGGCAACGACCACGAGCCACGGTCACCCCATCCCTGGCGCTAGTGCCAACGCCGTTGGATCGGGCCGCCGCCGCCGTTGACTTCCTCTTCAACCATCCTTGGGCGCAGCTCCGCCAGATTCAGCCACCGCCTTCAACTTCCACTTCGGCCGTCCTCGGGCACGACGCCGCTAGATCCGGCCATCACCGTCGACTTCCTCTTTGGCTATCCTCAGATGCGACGTCGCCAGATCTGGCCTTCCTCCTTCCCTAGCAGCATAGGAAGTCGAGTGCGCTGGGGGACAAGAAGGCATCAAGGGTGGGTGGGGACGCAACTGACCTGGCCCGGCCCGGCCCGTCCATACGCTGCAAGGATGCGGGTGGCCTTCTCCTCCCAACACCAGATCCACCGCCATATATATATATATATATATATATATATATATATATAAATCCCCTGCAAATACATGTTTCACTTAAAAAATCCATGCAGTCGGCCATTTATAATTTGTGCGACCATGTGGTTTGACGACAAACCGGAATGAAGCCAAAGACTTTCTCCAAGTCAGTAATTCAAAATATCTAAAAACTATAATCATTTCTTGAGTTACACGGTACTTCTTTTGTCAAACAAAACATCGAGACTACACAATTCCTTATTTGATGCAAGGATATGCAAGTGGCTAATAATAATTGTAAAAACTATAATATAAATGAACAGCATAATACCAATGGGCATCAAGAAGAAAGTCGATCCATAAAGATGACCTGATGCCTTGCCACTGCAACTATATGCCGTCTCATCTGCGGCAAAATACAAACCCAAATCAAGAACCGATGGAGGATCCAAATAAAAAAACTCACTGCAACATTGAAAAGATAAATGCGGGGCGGATTTGGGGCGGCGAGACGGCGAGCCGGAGCTGGGCCATCGGGGGGCAAGGCGGATTTGGGGCGGCGGCCTGGAGCTAGGTGTGTCGGCGGCGGCGGACACTGGGAGGCGGGCGAGCTGGGCTATCAAGGCGGACACTGGGAGGAGGCGCGGCGGACACAGGGAGGTGGGGCGGCGGGCGAGGGATGGGGCGGATCGGAGGAGGTGGGCAAGGGATGGGGCGGAGGAGGCGGCGAGGGATGGGGCAGCGGATCGGAGGAGGTGGGTGAGGGGATGGGGTGGAGGAGGCTCGCAAGGGGATAGGGCCGGCGGATCGGAGGAGGCGGGCGAGCGGATGGGGCGAGGAGGTGGCGAGGATGGGCGAGCGGATCGAGGAGGCGCGAGCGGATAGGGCGAGGAGGTGGCGAGGATGGGGCCATGGATCGGAGGAGGCGGCGAGCGGATGGGGCCGCGGATCGGAGGCGGGCAAGCGGATGGGCGGAGGAAGCGGGCGAGGATAGGCGCGCGCGCTGCAGCGGGAAATCTTAGCTAGGGTTTTCAGTTCAGCGCGCTGCACGAAATATTTACCGAGCGGGCTGGATAATTAGCCTCACGGGTTTATCTTCAATTATCCTCACGGTTCACTTAATACCGTCACAAAAATAGTGTATTTTCTTGGCGGCTTAAGGAGCCCGACAGGAAAATGTATTTTTGTGACAGTGATATGTGGGCCCGTCACAAAAAATTGATACCCCTCACGTTCTATGCGGGCTCGTCAGGAAAATTAAAGCCCGTGAGGATGATCCGCTTTCTAGTAGTGACTAGTTGTTTGTAAATAGATACTGCAGTGGATAGCTCACCACAACTCCAAAGACTAGAGACAAAACTTGACTCTAGTATGTCATCTATGAAAGTTCTGATCAAAAAACCTCTCAGGTTTCATTTAATCCAAAGCACCAGTCATTATTGAATTGCAATAAAGTTCACAATAAAATTTCTGGAACGTTGGAAATATGAGCAATATTTTAATTCTAAATTCTACAAAGAGAGATATACGGTAAAAGATTAATGATGCAGTAAACGAAACTAACAGCAGACAGCTTATTGTACTTTAGAAAATACACAAAAATAATATTATAACAGAGTCGAACGATCGCGTGAATAACTTTGCAATGGGGTTGATGGAGAAAAGAGAAGCGAAGGCGAAACGAGTAGTCATGGAAGTAGTCGATGTCGAAGAAGAAGCTAAGCGGTCGTGCAAGTAGCACTGCCTAGAAACCTTATTGCCACCCCATGCAGGTTCTCTTTGTGATAATGTCTCGGAGATCCCGCTCTCCTCCCTTCTTTGGTGCACACCAAGAAGAATGGCCCGCGTGGTTGACCAGCTTGATACTACAACACAACTATCCAAAGAGAAGGTCGAAGAATGGATAATGAATTATGCCGTCATCAAACCACATAATGATTTTTATGTTGTATTTATCAGCTCCTGGACAGTTCAAAAAAGAGAAAGAAATGCACGATTCTCAAAAGAAAAAGGTGAACTTGATTTGCCAAGTAGTGCACCACTTCACGGCGTGGTCGTGCGTCACTAGTCACAAGTCACATGATTTTCCACACGAAAACACGTGAATATGTGCACGCGTGCATGAGCGTGCATGTTTTGCCAAAGTTCTCATACCATCCGCATTCTGTGTATCATATGTTTCAAGGATGTCAAGGACTCCAACTTATAAATTGTCTTTCTCTACTTGGATAAACAATATGGTATTAAAATATACGTACTTTAAAATTATAGAAAATAGACATCATACTCATACGGGCCTAATTTCTAACACAAATCACCACTTGCCTTCCCAGTTACGGCACCACCTTCCTCCCCTATCATTCTCCCAATTTGTGTCGTCTTGTAAGTCATGACCAACGTTACCATCGCCGCTCTACTACCACACTTGTGCTCTAAGATCGCGGATAAGTAAACTCCTATAGCTTGTTTGGATATGATACGGCTTACGCCTAATCCTTTTGGATGGGCAGCCATGATCAGGAGGTGATTATATGCTCTCATAAATAGTGAATTGTACAAATATTAAAGCACTTTTAAAAGTAGATTAAGGCTACTTATCTTTTGATTGGTGCTTTAATATTTATGTATATATATGGAAGTGAAAAGCATAAAATCACTGCAAAAAAAAAGCCTCTAAAGGTCTTGTGTGTCACTCTCCTCCATTGTTAGTCACAGATCAATGCTACCGGCCGCCATTAGACAACATTAAGCCCCGCTTCACTGAGTTTAAGTTTTTAGCTTATAACTGCTTAATTTCATTTTTTTAGCCTTTTGATTTCTTTTTGGACTTTTTTGCCTTATTCCTTTACATTGTTTGTGATGACATGACCTTTTTTTCCCTTTTCATTTGTTTAAATTTAATTATGCGCAAAAAACTTACAGCAACTATATTACGAAAATAAGCTCTAAAGAGTGTAGACAGTGGCAAACAGTGGAAAAAGCTGAAGCTAAAATGAGCACCGGAACCATTTTTGCACTCACCTAATTCATTTACACTGCATTTCTTTCTGGTGGTACTCGGAAGATTTCTTCACATTTAGTAGTAGTATATTAATTTAGTAGTAGTACTTTTTTCATTAGATTAGCAAAGGAGCAGATGGCTACAGTGGGTCCAGTACCACTGGAAACCTGTAAGTCATCACAAAGGCATGATGTGCATTTAAGCAAATGTGGGGTTACAAAGGATCTATATTTGTGATTTGGAGGGTGAGTAGATAATGCCTTTGCCTCCCAAGTCCAATCAATCTCCAAAACCTCAATTATTGAGAAAGAAAAAAAATCAAGGGTAAAAAGATCATTTCTTCATCACCAAGAACATGACCACAAGGTGAATGTAAAATTTTATTTTTGCCCTAGATAATAAGTCACAAACCAATGAAGTAGGAGTTGTACTAGTACTAGAATTTATTGGTTGGGGCCATATGGATGGAAATAAGCTATTTATGGCTGTTCTGGGTTCCTCAATAGTCCTTTGGACTCTGATCTCGCAGTCTGTTGTTACCTGAGATGGCTCTCGTGGACCCACTGTCACTGACAGTATGGCCCAGGGGACGTCAGATGCTAAAGGATCCAAGTATTGTATATGCCATGTGTGCGAACGAACCATTGCCATCTTATCGTTGCATTCCCATGTATATCATTTCGGCTGTGTTTAAAATGGCTTCAGCTTCTGGCTTCCAATTTATTTTTCACTATTCATAAATTTTGTCTTTTTTCTGAACTTTTGGCTTTTTGTTAAGTTTTTTTGCCGATTCTTTTTTTTCCCATATTTGTTTGTATTATACGTAATGGGCTAACATATATTTTTATATTTTTAATTTTTTAAAAATTTAATTATGCTAAATAAGCCTCTGTCAGCTACATTGTTTTTTCAGCCAGCTACAGTGCTTTTCAGCCATAAGCCACCCCAAAATAAGCCCAAATGACCACCATTCCCGTATATTCGTGCAAAATGAAGATAAAATCCATTTATTTTGTAGGGTCTATTTGTGTTGAGTTTTTATGCAAGCGTAACCAAAATGTAGAACAAAGGAACTCAAGACATAAAGAAGAGAAAACATAAGGTCCTACGCCAAGTTTGTTTTGATCCAAAATTCTTATGGAATTGGCAAATTCTTATGAGCTATCCTGCTGTGCCAATGGCATCATAGATAATTTTTTCTGTAAAGATCGATCCAGATCCTCCAAAGTTGCACCATTTTCCTTTGTTTTAAACTGGGCTTTGAAACCACTTGTTACCACATGAGAAGACGGGAGTCATTGGATAGATTCTGCTTGTGGTAGATTGAGTTTTACGAATTTCTTGGAATTGAAACTAAATTTCTTGGAATTGAAACTACTCCCTCTAGCTATGTAACCTATGTCGTTGATTATTCTACAATACGAATTCTTACTGAATCTTCTGGAACTAAGCCTTACATTTTTCACAAAATCACTAAGTTTATAGTCTCCAAGCATACGATTACCACATAAAAAAATTTAGACGAAATATTATATTTTTTATCAATGCAAAAAGGAAAGCAAAGATAAGAGCCAGCAGCTAAACTTATGCTCTGTTCATTTCAACTTAAACTTCTGTCTTTTGGTTTATTTTTCACTATTTATAAATTTCTTTTTTTTCTGATTTTTTTGCTTTTTTTGAGGTTTTTGCCGGTTTTTTCCGTATTCGTTTGCATTGTTCGTGATGGGTTAACCTGTTTTTTCTATTTTTAAATTTTTTAAATTTAGTTGGGACAAATAAATCACTATCAGTTATAGTGTAATTTTAACCATGATAAAAAATTTTAGCCATAAACTATTTTTTCCTGTCCAATCTAGCGGCGCCTTATAATCGTCATGATCATCTCAGTACTCATAGCAGTACAACCGCATCTGCGTGGAACAGTCGCCTCGATTTATTTACGAAGCAACTAAGGTTGGTTGGTTTGGTACTCCAGATCAAATTAAATTTATGTCCTCAATGATGCATAAATGGCACCTGGATTATTGGTCTGTTCTAATCACGATGCTGCCCTGCCTGGGTTTTGCATTTTGTTTTGCATCAGCAGCAGACCTCGAAAACACCTACCGGTACTAGCAGATCGATTTGATTGAGACGATTTGACTACAAGGAAAGAGCATGCAGCTGCTATTGAGGAACATGATGCAATTACTTTTCTCACGAAATACCCATAAAAATTATTATCTCCAGGACATAAATACAACAACAAAATCTTTTAGCTCAAATAAATTATGTTAGATTAGGAATAAAATCACCTTGATATCAAAGAAACGAGCGTCTTGTAATAAAATTTACAAAGCTAAAACTCTAAGTCTGCATCCTGTCATCTGAACAAAGAGTCTAAAACACCGGTCCTAAACCTTCTTCTTATGTCATAGTTCCAGTACGTGTATCGCTAACTTTTATACACCCCTATCCAAAGTTAACTCTTTGGATATATTCTAATCCCTCAAATATCTTTTAACTGCTTTCCTTATATTAATCTTATATTTTTCATACATCTTAAAATTCTACTACGCACCAATAACTTAGGAGACCCGTTCTCCAAAGGACATAAATAAAAGAAAATTCCCCATCTAACTGAAGAGGGTAGCATCCATAACAATACACACAAGTGATTAACACAAGGTTATATGGGTGCAGCCCTGTTGTGGCTGAATGCTACATAGTAGTGGTATTTGTCCTCTTGAGTGCAAAGGAAGGTAGTACTTGCATGAAGTCATGGCGTTCAGAGAGGCTGTCAATAAGCTATCAAGATCCATGACATCAAGCAAGGGAAGCAATTCAACATGACTGTTCATCACAAACTGTGTCAGCAGCTAGCATTCATCAGTTGCCTGCCACTGGCAGCTGGTCTTTATCACCCAGAACCTTCCTGCAATAAATAAACGGCCGTGCATTTTGTATGTAGGCTTGGTTAAATATATATTGATCTTAAATCAACTTTAGATTGCGAGGATTACAAAAAGAATGAAGTTGTTGTGAAATTCTGATTGAGATGGAGTTGGACTTCTTGTAGATATGCAATTCCCTGCAGCCCACCATTCCTACGCGGATCCGTTCTACCAAGGTTTCTGACTTTCGGCTTATTTTTCATTATTTCTAAATTTTATCTTTTTCTAACTTTTTAAATTTTTTGAGCTTTTTTGCCGGTTCTTTTTTCCATATTCATTTGCATTATACATACTGGGCTAACATGTTTTTTCTATTTCTATTTTTTTAATTTAATTATGTCAAATAAATCATCATCAGTTACAGTAAAAATTCAGACATAAGTCACAAAAAATAAGCTCAATTGAGCACACTGTAGGATCCACCGTGGAAACCTCCCCAAATTACGGGCCTGTTTGGTTGGCAGCCAAAATTTTCATGCCTAACCTTAGCCGCGCCACAATTTCTTAGGTGGGTCTTTGGTTCATTGCCACAGTTGTGGCTTGCCACACTTTGTTAGCCATATGGCCCACGCGTCATAGACTCAGTCTTTTGCCTAACTTTGCCTAAGGTGTGGCGTGGAATTTGGACGCCACAAAAAGTGTGGCACGCCACACTCGACTAAGGTTAGGCGTGGCAAGATTAGGCATGAACCAAACAGGCCCTACATCTTTACCTGCCGTTTTAACTTCAGTGTATTCACCGATTCCGACAAGTGCATCTCCGTATCCTCTGCCGGTTTAGAGTCAAACCCGAGGCATTAAGATCGAGGCTGGTGAGGGATGGAGAAGGCTTTTGCCTTCTGGTCGAGTGTTAATTAATTTCTAATTTGGTGTATCATTAGCAACTGTTTCATGGCTGGAAGCCTAGGGCCGCGATCAACATGGTCATTCAATGTGCTCATGGCTTATTTGTCACTATTCATAAGTTTCGTCTTTTTCTGAATTTTTGGCTTTTTGTTGAGCTTTTTTGTCGGTTCTTTTTTTCCCGTATTTGTTTGTATTATACGTAATGGGCTAACATATTTTTATATTTTTAAATTTTTAAATTTAATTATGCTAAATAAGCCTCATCATTCTGATGCTTTTTCACCAATTCTGATGTTTTCAGCCATAAACCATGAGCTTTTCAGTCGAACCGATCACCCCTAGAACTGACATAACTGGGGTGATTCTTGCAAATAGAATACTTTCAAAACCGTTGACATGCCAAAGGGAAGCACACGTATATCGGGAGCTCAGCTCAACCAACTGCAGAAGTGCTCCCCTCCAGTTTCGAAACGGAGGCACGCATGCATGTTGTAACTAATGTTTTATCAGTGTATTACTATACTACTAATAAAGTAGTATTGAGATAGTAATATCACTGTTATTATTATTTTGCTAATGAGATTCTGCAGAAGGGTATTTAGGTGGCGCTCCAACTAGTTTTTGACTTACTTTTTTTTGTTTCGGTTTATGCTTTATGACTTTTGAGCTGTTTGCAAGAGAGAATATGGAATAATAGAAACTCGCGTGCGATTTTGATCGATATAACAGTGTGTATAATAAACGTGTAGATCCTGTCTTAAAAAGATACTTCGTTTGAAAGTTAGTTACTGTAAAAAAAGCCAAAAAAATAACTTTTAAAAGCTGAAAAAAATATGCTCTTAAGCCTATGGTTGTGACTTTTATTTGAAATTGCAGCTGTAGCTACGTTTAGTTTTTTTAAGAAAAATGACAAAATGATATTTTTAAAAGAAAACCGTTATATCATCACAGATAATACAAATAGATAAAAAAAGAAAAGACAAAAAAACTAAAATTAAAAATTGATGTATTTTAAGTAGCTCCTAATTTAAATAAACTCAAAACTAAAAATATCCGAAACTGAAGTCGTTTGATGTTGATGGCACGCTGCTGGTGGTTGCATGGGTCAGTAGGTCACGTGACGGATGGCTACTTGTTTATATGCAGTTGCATCTCTTTCTCTCTCCTTGAGCCGATGAGCTGATTTGAGCAAGAAAACGACGGTCACTAATATCTGCCTCTTAATGAATGGGTTATTTAACCTAAGGATAAATTTATTTTGCCTGCCAGATCCATTTATCTTCCGTTTTTACTCCTCCAGAATTTGGTCTTTAATCTCTGTTGCTAAATCAAAGCATCTTGGCTTAAGTTGACCCTGCATTAGGCTGCAGAAATACCATCGCATCTAGTCGATCAAAACTTGGCTAATGCGCAGTTTGGAACGCGATAACTATATTATTTCCTACAAAATTCCTATACTCCAAACATGCATGTAAACATGCCTGATTTGAGACTTGACGGAAGTTTTGATTGGGTTGAGCCAACCATTTTGTCTTGTTCTTTTCAGTTTCTAAAAGCTGTTTTTCAGCTTTTCTACAGTAACTAGCTTTTAAACAGAGTATCTTTTCAAAATAGGGTCTACTAGTTAATTATAGTATATGCTTTACTGAGTTCATTTATATCGGTAAAAATCGTGCGTAAGCTTTTGTTACTCTGTAATCTCTCGCACAAACAGCTTAAAAGCCATAAACCGCAGCTAAAAGCCAAAAGTCGCAGCAAAAAAGAACACGACAGGTTAGTGATGCTACCAATATGGTGAAAAATTAGGTTGTGGATGGTAGAGAGCTAAACGCATTATAATTATCACAAAGTAAGTTGATCAGAAAGTATATAAAAAATTAGGAACTAATATCATACATAACTTAAAATAGAATGACTCTTCTACGTGAAGAAGCCTGAACCGATGGCGATGGCAAGATTCTCAGCAAACGCATCACACAAGGATACACAGCGCATGTTCAATAGATCCCCCAGATTGGATTCCTTGGCCTGAACACAAATCTGAAAGCTTTAAAGGCAAAAGCTCGTGGAGCAATAAAGTCCAAACAGTAACCAACAGTTCAAAACATGAGACAGGACATCCAAAACCTTGCATAAAAAAAAATACTTTCTTTAATCAACTTATTATTCGAGTCTTTTAGAGAGAAATAAATTATTAGAGGTTCTTGCATTGTCACCCGTCACCAAAAATCGTCCTACTTTTTTCTTTTGCTAAAAATGGCATGGAATTTGACGTATTCTTGTCTATTATAAGTCCAATATACCTTTCCAAATTGTTTTTATTATCATCTCTAGAAGAGAGAAAGAAATAGTCCACTTTTCAATCCTGAACTTGGTTCGATTTACAACTCTAAATTATGAAACCTTCGATTTGAAACCTCCAATTATCGAAACTGTCCATTTTACCCCATCCATCCAAACCTAGGTGGTTTTGATTTGACGTGGCATTCTAGTAGGCAAGTCTAGGTTAATATGGCATCCCAATAGAATCCTAATCAGTAGCAACAAATAAACCCCCTTCTGTCTCCTCTCCTTTCTCTCTCTCTTCTTTGCTCAAGCTCATCAAGCTGGGCTCCACTTGCCGTCAACCGCCACCTACCGAAGCTTGCCGTCGACCACACTTGTCGGAGCTTGCCATCAACCACACTTGTCGGAGCTCGCCGCCTATAACAACCCATTTTTGGGAGTTCTAAAGTGCTTGAATGAAAAAAATTGAATTTGAATTCAAACCAAAGTTCATTTTTAAAATTCAAACCTAACTATGTGCGCCCGTTCCCTCAGTTTCCCTGGCCCAACCCAACTGGTTTATGCCGCTCCCTTCCCTCACTATGTGCGCCCCACCCGCACCGTGCACGCCCCTGGCCCATGCCCGCCGCGTGCGCACCAACACCGCCTGTCTCCTGTGCGCCGATAGTGCACAACCGCCTTCCCATGTGCGCCAACAGTGCCTGCCAACCTCATACTGACATCACCATCCCCTACCTCCTCTCCCTCTCCATTTTCTCTCCTCTCTGTTGCCTGACCTCGCCACACTCGTGCCCACTGCTCCTGCTCCGCATCTATGCTGCGTGCCTAGAATTTTTGCTCCTGACCATTAAGCCTTAACTCCCTTTTGTGCTGCACGCCGACTTCGCCCTCCTTGCACTCTGTTATGCTGCACGCTGGCGCCACCGCCCACAGCTTCTGTCCGCTTTAATGCCGCCCAACTGCCTTTTCCCTGGCTATTTAAGCCCTCACTACGGTCTCCTAAGCCTCCTCCCACCTTGCCATTGCTTCCTCTTCCCTCACCTTGGCTGCGCCAAGCTCCCCTAAGCTTCCCGTCGCCACCACCTGCCTCCGCTCAGACCTCACCATCGCTAGCCTTCTTCGATGAGTCCTGTGCCCTATCAAGCACGTTGTTGCGATCGCCTTGTCTCTCTCTACGCCTAATTGGTTTCTCTGGCCATGCAGCTCATCAAAGCCCCTTTCTTCTCTAACTCCGGCGCCCGGTCGAGCCATCGCTTCATCACCCCTCTAGTCGATTCCTTTTGCCCGAAGCTACCTCTATCGATCCCCATTACTGGATTGGACCACCGTCGCCTCCACATTGCTGGTGTTGTGCTCCTCCCCTCCGCTGTCTCGGTTCCATGTCACCAGCCCGCTCGTGCCTCCCCAAGCCCGGCCATTACCTCTAGTGAGTCCCTCTTGGCCCTAGTGGCTTCCGTAGCGCGTAATTGGCTTGGTTTGCTGTCATCCACTGTAGCCCCTTCCGCCCAAGCCCCGCTACCACCTAGCTTGCCGCCGGCCACCGCATGCGTCGAACTAGGCCTCAACTGTTTAATTAGGGTTCCGTTTTTGCCTTCCTTTCGGCCATCGTGGTTCCCCTTGCCGACGACAAGTCGCGTGTTGCTTATCAAGAGGAAGACGACACTATTCTCCTAAGTTTAATTAGGGTGTGTAATTAATTAAGTTAGTGACCATTGTTAGTTTAGTAATCTCTCACTGACATGCGGGCCCCATTTCATTAAGTAAGTTGTTAACTCTGTGACATGTGGGCCCTGGCCCATTTGAAATCTTATTTAAACCGATTAAGTGAAACAGAGCCACTGACAAGTGGGCCCTATTTCACTGTACTCTATAGTGATTGGCCCCACCTATTAAACCCTAAGCCTTTTCCTTTAAGAATTTAATTTAAAAATAAATTAAAACCTGTGGTCCCACTTGTCAATCTATGTTGCCTTTCCCAGTAAAGAAATAATTTTAAAATAAAATTAATTTCAGTGGACCCCACCTGTTAGTGAGAGAGTATTCTCTCTCCTCTATTTGTTTTTAAATTTAATCCTAATTTAAATTTTGGGGAGTCCATTCTCACTCGTTTTAACTCCAAATTTAATAAAACCTATTTCTAAATTTGTCAAAATTTAAGATCTATCTAATGACAGTAAAATCACCTAATTTGGAGTTTATTTGAATTTTTTGGATTTATTTGTTTACTCGCATATTTATTTGCTTTCCATTACTATCGTCCGTGTAGAGTACAAGAACACGGAAGAGACGCGGTTCAAGCCAAGTTAAGACATTCAAGACAACCTACTTGTGAGCTAGACGAATCAATACTTTTATCATATTGAACCTATATTTTTATGCAAATTATATTTGTTTAATTATCAAATTGCATGCTTTATTTGTTTTGCAAATTTATGTTTGCTTAAGATTATATATACATGCCTAATAATCACCGTATTATTATACTCCCCCACTCTTTGGCCAATTGAACACTTGATCCTTGTCACCCTAGAAAACTTAATTGTAACCTTGCTAGTTATAAGTCGTATTTAAGCATGTTTTAAGCCGCCGTGGATACGAGTCATGTCACTGGTTTTAAGCCGTCGTAGACACGAGTTATGTCGCTGGTTTTAAGCTGCCATGGACACGAGTCGTGTCGCTAGATTTAAGCCTTCGTGTGGCGCAAGAGGGGATCTTGATGTAATAGATATAACCTCACTAAGATAAAACCTTAGCAGGTATAACTTATACTAGGTGATGTATTGTAAAGGCCTTATAATGATCTTCTTAATTGACATGTCTAAGAAAATATATGAAACATAACAAGCTGATTATCTCTTGTGGGTCAAGTGTACGAACTCTTCAGAGTGTAAACTGTTCAAATAGTCATGGCTACAGTCATAGGCGGGCATGAGAACTTACTCGAGTTAGTATCTATTTCTAAAACTTTGTGGGTGGGATGGAAACACGTTGGGTGCATATAACCTTGAATTTGGTTTGCCCCGGGTGGATGTAACCCAGTGATGATAATGGGTGGATGTAACCCTAGTATCAAAAACTGGCATATGGTGGATGGAATGGAACCATGTAACAAGTGGATGAAACCTGCACTGCTACTAATATTGCACGCTTTTACTCTCTTTAATAAAAACATAGTCCGATTTAAATGCTAAGTCGTAGAAATTTCTATTTACTGTAGTTTCCAAATAATGTCTTTTGCAAATAAAAGAACTTGAGCCTATCTTTATTAAACCTTCCATGTATATTGCATCTTATGTATTGGCTCATAGAGCACTATTGCTTATACTCACTCTTACTCACAAAAATACCTCATAACCTGC
Organism: Dendrocalamus sinicus; assembly: GCA_036346575.1. NCBI lineage: Eukaryota > Viridiplantae > Streptophyta > Magnoliopsida > Poales > Poaceae > Dendrocalamus > Dendrocalamus sinicus. The sequence goes on along the minus strand of JAYEVI010000337.1, from coordinate 372,566 downwards.
GGATCAAAATTACTACGTGTATTACGATGCCCCAGGAGCTAATAGAGAAGAAGATGGAGGAGATTAGGATAGTCTCTAGGAGTTTAAGCTCTTATCCTAGTCAGTCTCTTGCCTGTGGTGAGATGTGCTCTTCCCTTTTACTTTCGCTTTATATAATGTATCCAGTTGGCCTGACTGACCCTTATTGTAAACCTAACCCGATGTAGTCTATTTAAACTCTTATTTGTAATGTTATTAAATGGTATGGTTCATGTTATGTATGAAATAATTCAGTGATGTATTTGTGAGCACTATATGTTAATCCAAAGAATAGTGCAGTGGTTTCGCAAAGGGTTCTGGATTGGCGAAATCTGGGTCCGACGCTGCTGGCTATCTTCTCCTCCTCATTCTCTCCCTCCATCTCTCTCTTTGCTCAGAGCTCCGATGATCGGGCGCTCAGGACTACAGCCGATGGTGGTCAAGATGAGAAGAATGTGTTTGCTATCCCCACGAAAATGGGTTAGCGAGGTTCCGGGTTAGCGCTGGGAAGTGGTGACACAGGTAGAGACACACAACGGTGTGCCGATGATGACCGACGATAGCCAGGGAAGGAAAGAAGGATGACGACGGCAAACCAACGGTGCACTTTGAAAAATGGTGTGCACACGAGCAATGCAATATCAAGGGGAGCTCACTAGTGTAGGCTTTGTGGCTAGAAATGGTTGGAGACGGCGGGGCAACAAAGGCCAACTTCAGGGAAGGTGAGGAGATCACAAGGTAGAACATGGCACATGAAATACGATGGTGAGATTGATAATGACACGGGCTTGTCATAGAATGAATTTGGCAATGGCAACGCTCGGGCAAAGGTGGCGAAGCTAGGCTTGATTCGGCGAAGGACTGCAAGGAAATGAAATTAATTGAGGAGGAGATTGATGAGGCTTGGGAACACGAAGTAACGCAAACGAATTTGCAAGGAGCTCACCTGGGAGGGAGATCAGGTCGAGGGCGCAACAGCTAGACTTGGGGAAGCAGATCATACCTATGTGGCCATGTCCACGTGGGCCTCACCGTTCGCATTGTGCTCATGGCGCAACGTCGCATGCGTGCCCGGCATTGGCCGCGTCATCAAGCTGCTACTCTCGTGACTTTGCCTCTTCGGCTCCATCTCCCTAGTGTTGGCATCGCTCCCGTACCTCGAGAAGTTCAGCCTCCAGTCCAACTCGCTCTCTAGCACCATCCCAACATCCCTTTCCCGTCCCTACTTCGTTTCCTTCCAACTTGAAGTACCTTCAGTGTTCAACAGCTAGGGGAACTCGTCGTTGCACATGGTGCAGCTGGGTGGCAACGAGTTCTCGTTGTTGGACGTGCCAGGAGGGCTCGATAAGGATCTCCAAGTCATGTACTTGAGGGGGCGACAAACTGTGCGGGCTGTTCCCGACATGGTGAACGAACTCAGATTTAGTACCAAGCTGACATCCACGTGGACGACACTTCGGTGGAAAACCACCCCGGCTTGAGTCGAGGGGGTAAAGTAGACGGTTTCGATAGTTTGAGGTTTTGAATCAAATGGTTTTATAGTTTAGAGTTGAAAATAGAACCGAGATCATAATGTAGGGTTGAAAAGTGGACATGTTTCGAGGGAGAATATCTAATATGCGAGAGGAGATAATGTTCTTTAGGGGGCAGACAAGCTAGCCAATGGAACTACGTCCTCATCCTGTATTGTTAATTGTATGCTTTAGAATAGCTCTAACTATTTTTTAGCAGGATACGTTTATTTTCCAGGTGCATTCGTAAAGGGAAAAAAGAAAGTTAACTTTGGGTCTTGATCATTCTGTATGTTTATTCGTTGTTCCTATTATTTTTTGGATAAAATATTTTTAGAAGTTCAGATTGTGTAAAATTATTCCGTGCATGCTTCTATTACTTTCTGTTACAATATTTAGTATTATATTGCAAATTTTATAACTCACCAATGCATTTTGTTTGAATTTCTAAAACATTTGTGTAGGCCATTTCTTCATTGTTTTTGATAGAATTAGAGTAACTTTCTTGAAGAAGACAAGCTTGGAACAATCTGAACTCTCAACTTGGTGAACTGATTATTGGAGTTCCAAACATTCCACTTGATAACTCTGGTTAGGTGCAGCTCCAGCGTCTTTTCCTTTTAGAAGCAAATGCTAATGATTGATTCAGATGTATGCTAAAGAAATATCGTGTTGAATACTTAACATAAACATCGCAGCAACCTAAATTGGACTTCTATTTATCCTTAGCAGAGAGCTAACATTTCCACAAGAGGTGGAACTACAAAGAGAAGAAAAGTAATAAGAAAAAACTAAGCAAAGTAACTCTTCGAAATGTAGTATAGCATGAAAAAATTAATATGAAAGAATTATCTATATTTGCTTTGCTGTTACAATGGAAGTACAAAATTTGCTTTGTCGAATCTGAGGTCTTATCACTTTTTTTTAATTTTGAGAAGACCCTAATCCTAACAATATTTTGTTTTTGTTTAACCAGATGAAGACTATGAAGTGAAGCATTAAAAGTACTGAAGCATGAACTATTCGACAAACCTAGCACTATATTGCCAGTGTTTTGTCAGTCCCTCCCATCACCAGTTTTCGTCATATGTTCATAGCAGCAGCTCTTAACAGAGCAAAGCAGGTGGCAGGACCGCAGATTCTGAGAATGCTTCAGCACATCTCTGGCTGTTTCAGTTCATCATCAAAACTTTGGTACCGTGTCACAGCATCTTCTTGATTGCAGCCAGTGGCAAGGTTTCGCTGGAGCTGGTGCCTCCTTTCTTCAGATTACATGCCCTGCAATGCGAATCACCTTGTGGAGCATTTGGAGTTTGTGACTGCAATACAAGCATGCCGTTGGCAAATGACTCATTGCACAAGCAGCTCATGACCTGCTGGAACGCAGCCAACATGCTCAGTTTCAGTTCATCATGGAAACTTCGGTACCGTGTCAGAGTATCTTCTTGATTGCAGCCAGTGGCAAGGTTTTGCTGGAGCTGGTGCTTCCTTTCTTCAGATTACATGCCCTGCAACGCGAATCACCTTGCGGAGCATTTGGAGTTTGTGACTGCAACACAAGCATGCCGTTGGCAAATGACTCATTGCACAAGCAGCTCATGACCTGCTGGAACGCAACCAACATGCTTAACATGCGAACTCAGCCTATCAACCATCTCGGATATCTGGTCTGACTCTGCGTGCTTTCTATCCCCCACTGTGAACTCATGGAATGCCTCATCGAGTTCAATCCAACTTGACCCTGCTGTCTTCTGAGACCCGGTTCCTTTCATCTGCATCCTTGCCTTCGCCATGTCACTCCACTGCCCAGCCTCTGCATAGATGTTTGAAAGGACAGCATAGTTCCCTGCATTGGAGGGCTGCAGCTTGCTCAGCTCGTTCACTGCTATTTCCGCATACTCCACGTTCTTGTGCAGTCGGCATGCACTGAGAAGGGAGCCCCATATGACCTCATTAGGCTCCCAAGGCATGCTTTTGATCAGGTCAACGGCTTCCTTGATGAGACCGCCACGGCCAAGAAGGTCGACCATGCAACCATAATGCTCTATCTGAGGAATGATACTGTAGTCCCTCTCCATGTTGGAGAAATACCAGCGCCCCTCTTCCACAAACCCCATGTGTGTGCACGCAGTAAGAACATTGATCAGCGTAACAGCATCGGGGCAGAACCCCTGTTGCTTCATTTGAGCAAAGAGGTCCAGCGCCTTGTCTCCATGCCCATGCATTGCAAATCCTCCAATTATGGTGTTCCATGACACCGAATCCCTCTCAACTATCTCAGTGTCAAAGACATAGTCAGCCCAGTTAACACACCCACACTTGCAGAACATGTCAATCAGTGCATTGCACACGAGGGTTGATTTCCCCAGCTTCCTATTCCGCACGTACTGGTGAATCCTCTTCCCAAGAGCAAGTGAGCCTGACTCCGCACACGCAGCCAGGATACTCACAACCGCAGCGACATCAAGTTCCACAGCAGCCTCCTTCATCTGAGTAAACAACCCGCCTGCCTCCTCGACAAGCCCCTTCTCTGCACATGCCGAGACCATTATAGTCCACGTCACCAAGTTCTTGGTAGGCATCTTATCAAAGATGACCCGAGCCATCTCCATGTCGCCCTTCTTACAATACCCCGACACCACCGTCGACCATGACACCACATTCCTCTCCGGCATGTGCTGGAACAGCTCGAACGCCTCCTCCACCTCCCCAGCCTTGGCATAGCCGTCCAGCATCGTGTTCCAGCTCACTGTATCCCTCTCCGGCATCTCGTCGAACATCCTCCTCGCGCCAGCCACCTCCCCCTGCCGCACCATCGCGGCCATGGCAGAGTTCCATGACACGACGTCCCGCCTCGGCATTTCGTCGAACACCTTCCTGGCGTCCATGAACCCGCCGTTCTTGGAGTAGGCGTCGATCAGCGCGTTGCCGACGAAGGTGTCCTCGATGGAGCCGAGCTTGACGACGTGGGTGTGCACCGCGCGGACGGGGGCCACGCCGGCGGCGGAGAGCGCCTTGATGAGGAAGGAGTAGGTGAAGGTGTCCCGCTGCGGCATGGCGGAGAAGGTGGCGAGCGCGGCGTGGGGCATGGCGTTGAGCGCGTAGGCGCGGAGGAGGGTGTTGGCGAGGAATGTGCTGGCGTGCGGGTTGCGGAGGGAGGCGAAAACGCGGCGGGAGGCCGGGAGGCGGCGGAGGAGCGCGTAGGAGGAGAGCAGCTTGGAGGCGGCGACCGAGTCGAGGTGGAGGCCGTGCTTGAGGATCTGTGCGTGGAGCTCCTGCACGTGGAGGAGGCGCGGGAGGCCGTGGGGGAGCGACGCCAGGTGCTGCTCCACGAGCCGGCGGTGCGACGGCGCGCCCCACCGTGGCGCCAGACGGAGTGCGGAGGCGGCCGTGGACATGGGCGGGCGAGCCGGCGACCGCCGTGGAGGCGGGGGCGGTGGCGCAGCCGTGGCCGTCGCCGAAGAGGGGGTTGGTGGGTGGTCGTGGCCGCGAAGGGAGGGGAGGGAAGCTGCCCTGCTACTCAGCCGAGGCGGCCCAAGGATGTGGTCTCGCTGGCTGACATGTGGGCCCGCGCCAACACCTTCGTAGGGCCTGAGTGTTTATGGGCCGGTCCGTCCGTGGCCCATGCATGGCCGGAATTGTTGCGATCTACTTCGTCTGCTTTGAAATAGGCGGCCTGGCCCGGGACAACCTGACCGAGTCCAGCTGGACTAGCAAACACACCCTTCCTCTAAAAAAAGGGGGGGAAAAAGCAACACTCTCGTATTAGTACATATACGATTTAGAAAAATTGATCAGATGAATTCTATGGAATTTGTGCTGGTTCTTGCCAAAATTTTCTATGTTCAAAAGGAGGCCATGCACGCCTGCCTGCCACCCACCGTATAGGCACACGACAGGACTCAAGGAGAGTATACACGTACGTCGGGTTCCATCCGCAGCTAGCTGAGCTAGCAGCTTACTGCTTAATTTAGGGCCTGTTTGGTTCATGACCAGAAGTTGCCTAGCCACAAGTTAGGCGTGCCACAGTTTTTAGGTAGCTGTTTGGTTCATCGACGTAATCGTGGCATGCCACACTTTCTTAGCACCCGACCCCATACGTCATAGACTCAGTTTCTTGCCAAACTTTGCCACAAGTGTGGCTTCGATTTTGTTAGCCACACTTTCTGTGGCAGCCACATATTGCCTAAGCTTAGGCATGGCAAGGTTAGGCACCAACCAAACAGGCCCTTAGTGATCAAGCACTATTGCATTACGTTCATGGTACGTACGGTCAGTAATATAACCAGCAAAGTCTCACAGTGGCCTCTAATTAATCACCTAGTGATAAACACCAGCGTTCGAATTGACATGCTTCTAGAACCATCTAGAAGCCGCGCACGCAAGACCGCGACAAGCTAGGCATGCATAGAGATGGCAATGGGTACCCGATACCCGAATACCCGACGGGTTTTACCCGATAAAGAGACGGGTATGAAAAATTTTATGTACCCATGTGTACGTTATTGGCGAAATCCTCTACCCGCGGGTAGGCGGAGTGCGAGTGTGGTATATACTACCCATACCCGCCTACTCATGAGTAATGAATACGCATTAGACAACTAGACATCCCACTCAAATGTTAATTTTATTATCAACTTGTTGTTGATTGTTTATTTGTTTGTCATATGTTGATATGGTCATGTCAAGTATGTTTATGTGATGTACTAATTTTTATCATTAGACGCTTTTGTGCTTGACATGTATGATTAATGAATGTCTAAATTGATGATATTCTTATGTGTTGAACGGTATGCTTGCGGTGCGGGTTACCCGTCGGATAGTAATACCGCGAAGTGCGGGTATGGGTAAATTTTCCTACCGCGTGCTGATACGGGTAACCCGACGGGTAAATTTACACCTAGCGGGTACAAGTATGGAATGGCAATACCCGATGGGTATTTACCCGTTGCCATCTCTAGGCATGCATCACACTGGAAAGATTCCACGTACGGCCCTGACCCCCCGACTAATTCGCTGACAGGCTGGGCCCAGCTAACTGCATGGCGCAGCAACGGAAATCGCAGCCTTACTTTGCGTCGCTCAACCGCCTTGAAACTCAGTTTTGTGGCTCTCAGGGTGCCTTTGGTTGGGCTTCCCAACCTGCTTTGGCTTCCCAAAAAGCCAAAAGCCAACCAAAGGGGGAAACTCCACATCTGCTTTTTGAAGAAAGCTGCTTTTGTGGTAGTACAATTTTCACAGCAGGTGGAGAGGTGCTTTCACCGGCTGTGGCTTCCACCCCGTCCGCCCGCTCCGCTCCAAGACCGGCGAACAGGGCCGCCGCCGCTCCACCCCGTCCGCCTGCTCCGCTCCAAGACCAGCTGTGGCTGTGGGCACAGGGGGCGCACGGCGGGCGGAGAAGGAGGAGCGGTTGAAACGAAGCGGCGGCGCCGATGGGGGTGTAGAAGGGGAAGGGCGGTGGCCGGAGTGGAGGGAGAGCAGCGGGAGAAGGGAGGCGCGGCGCGGTGGAAGAGGAAGCGGCGGCCGGAGTAGGAGAGGACGACGCGCCGGAGATGGCGAGAAGGCGCGGTAGAGGAAAGCGAAGAGGCGGGGTGATGGTGGCGATGAGGGGAGGCGCGGGCGAAGAAGGAGGAGGGCACAAGGGGGCGCACGGCGGGCGGAGAAGTGGCGGTGGGAGTAGAGGAGGGGCCGGAGGGAGAAGCGGTGGCCAGAGTGGTGGGAGAGCAGCGGGAGGAGAAGGGAGGCGCGGCGCGGTGGAAGATGGGGGAGGAAGCAAAGAGGAGGCGCATGGCGGGCTGGAGAAGATGGAGCAATTTTTCCAAGAAGCCACAGCTGTTCAACCAAACGGCTTTCAGCTTTCTCACAGTCCACAACCCACAGCAGCTTTTTCACAGCCCACAGCTCACAGCAACTTTTTCAGAAGTCACAGCTCAACCAAACACACCCTCAGCCTCTCACTAATGGCTTTTAGATTATAACAGCCGTTAGATTTTTTAGAATAAAAAACTAAAAACAAAAACTAACAAAATAAAAATACTTCTGATTTTTTAGATTAAGAAGGTGATGTGTTTTAAATAACTTCTGATTTCTAAAAATCAAAAGTCAGAAATCGAAACAGTTTGAGACAGGACTTCGTCACTACATTAAGTACTTTGTATGTGTCATGGTAATCTCCTACCTACGCACCCATCGATCCATACATACATAATTACGTTCTCTATACGTACATATATACCTGGCCGAAGAACATACATGTATGTATGTCAATGTCATACATCAATATCCGAATTATATGACTCAATATGATTTTCTTACAGGTGGTTAAGGAAGTAAGTATATATGTCTCAACTCTATCCGGATTGCTTGCTCTTTTCCATCTTAGCCAACCATGACATTATCAGACGGTTGGTTGACACTCAACTAACAACCCGTATATAACAAGACAAGCGGTTCCGTTATTTTGAACTTTTGACTTTGGTTTATTCGAAAATCAAAATAAACGAGGTGGTTTTAAAGTGGATTTTCTAAATAGTTTTTTTGAGTCTAAAATCATGTATGTCGTCCACATCGACATCTCCGCTTTCCGCTGACATCTTGAAAAATACAGAATCATGTTAAGAATCATGCAATTGTCTGCTAAACTTGTCAAAAACTACTTATATATTCACAATTACTTTACTTGTGTGTTGCTTTGGGAGTCTCGATGAAAATAGGAATTCTTGCACGTCTATAAGACACAAATAGCCAAGTTTATAGAACTTATCTGTGCATTGATATGATAAGTTTCAAGCCAACATCCAGGGAGCAACGATTAACAGTACTAGAACAGGGAGAAATTTGTAGGGGCTGGTTTGGTTTGCTTGACATTTTCCCTCTTAACTCATGATTTCTTAGAAGTCTTCGTTTAGCATAAATTCAAAGTTGTCTTTTCACCAGTCTACAGTGCTGACAAAATATTTTAGATAGATTTGTGCTGCCTCCAGGAAGTTAGGATGTATGATCATTTAGGATTCTGATTTTTTCTCTCTGCTAATTTAGGATTCTGATTTTTTGCTCTGCTAGCTGCTAATTAACCCCAGTATCAAATAGACAACAAAAGTTACTTGTGTATCCCATTTTATTTTATTTCTATATCAAGAAAAACTCTGTTTGACACTGGGTTTCCAATTTTTGGTACAATACTACTTATAGAAAAATCTTATAACATGGTATGAAAATGATGGCAACACATTTTTTTAAAAGACTGGCAACACAGATTGACAATAGACACTTGCAACAGTATGACTGCCAGTAGCTGTCAACAATCAACACCAATCTGGAAGTGGTTTCATTTGTTTCTTTCCTTCCTAAAATCATTTTAAGAATATGCAATTGCTAAAAATTATTAAAGATTGAAAAGCTTATATGGGATCACACCCTCTTTGACTATACCATAAAAACAGAGTCCTCTGAACTTACTATTTTTTTATTGGTGACAATTACTTGTATGCTGCTTTTCGAAGCAATGATAAAACTAGGAATTCTTTGTAGTACTTTCCTGTACTCTCTTGACGTGAGGAGTTTCAGGTCATCATCCATGAAGCAACCATCTAGATTCAGTTACCTGGAATTCTTTCTTGCCATTCTAAGTGACTGCTATGTTCAGAATAATTTCGATGCTTTCTTTTCATTAGTCAAGAACACTGACATATTTTTTGGATGGACAACTAATTGTGATGCCTCATTGGAAGTTAGAATGTAACTCTGAACATCCACAGTTCTGATACTTTTCTGTGCTGTGCTTATATTAAAGATATAAAGCTGCCGAGCTTAGCAACTTAATCCAGTATCAAATAAACAACAAAATTACTCGTGCGTAGCCATTTTAATTTCTGTCTATATCGACAAAAACCGTGTTTGACACTGAATTTGGCATTTTTGGTACACTTGTGTCCACAGGTTCTGCATCCAGTTGCTGCTTCCATCAACAAAAACAAGAAGATTTGGAATGTGTATCTTTGTGATCTTTTGCCAAGGCTGGTGAGGAAAGTGATGGTAACTGTGGATCAAGCGCTCTTTGCGACACCATCATTTTACAGGTGAGAACCAGAACTCTTCTCTTTCTTTTTTTTTGCCTTGATTTACCATCTGATCTTCACCTGGAATTCATGTCATATTGTAGTCTTTATTGCAGTATGGTAGCTGACAGGTAGCAAATTAGAGCCACTAGCCACTTATGCTTATTATTCTTTCTGAAATAATGAAAATGTTTATTGTTGATCATGGTAGTTTCCAAAAAGTTCTTCGGTGCTGTTAATGTGACACCACGAAAATTTATGCAACATTCCTATGAAACATCAGGACTTCACTTTCTTGATATGGTTTGGTCTGAACTTTGAACTACCGCAGGCACTCTCCAAGAGGATTCACTATGGCAAGTTTGTGGCAGAGTTCCATGAGTCACCTGCTAAGTATGAGCCTACGGAGTTAGATGGACGCAACAGAAGACTCACGAGAAATAATTAAAGACCAACTAAAAGAAATCAGCATACTGTAGCCTTCCACGGATTGCATATACGCTCCTCTCCCTCACTTGCTCCCTTCTCCTCACTCTCTCCCCCCTCTCTCTCCACAAGCAAAGCCACTTGAGGCAAGCGCCGGTCGAGAAGAAATCAGCGGAGAGAGAGGCGGTGGGATGGCGGCGTGGCTCTCCCTCTTTCTCCTCGCGCCCGTCACGCTCTCCCTCGCGCACTCCGATCTCGCGGGCACGGCGGCCGAAGGAGGCGGCGTCGGGGAGCTCGGAGCGTCGCGGCCACCGGACGGCGAGGCGTCGGTCTGGACCGGTGGCGAGCGAGATCCGGCGGCGGCCACGAGCGCGGCGGCGGTCAAGGAGAGGACGGTGGCCCGCGCGGCTCGAGATCGGTGAGACCGACGGCGAAGAGAGCCAGATCGACGGATCTCGCCGATCCATGCGGGCGGCGGTGGATCCAAGCGGTGCGCGGCCGGATTTGGATCTGGGACTACGTCTGGGCGGCGGCCGCGGATCGAGCTCGGGGCGGGCGCGGCGGACGAGATCCCTCGGGATCCACCACGGCCCATCCCATCCAAATCGGATCTGGAGAGGAGGCGCAGGGCACCAACGATGACAGCGTCGGAGCCTAGATCCGGCCTGATGAGACTGATCTGGGTGGGAGGTGACCTGCACGAGCCAGGGCAGCCCGAAAGCGAGCCGGCGGTGCCGGATGTGGGCAACGGTGGCCGGGAGATGGCGACATGCGGCTGCGCCGGCAGCCGGGAAGAGGCCACCCCCGGGAGCAAAGATCGCTCCTCCTGGGGCAGCAGATGCGGAAGCTGGAGCGGAGGCTAGGAGGCAGCGACGACGAGTACAGGAAACCCTAACCTTTGCTCTGATACCATGTTATGAATATTGTGCATCTATTGAAGAGGCCCAATGAGCAATATACATAGGCAGTACAAAGGGATATTACAGGGGAATATGCCGATTCTTATTCTATCTCTAATACCCTTAGCTCTAATACCCTTAACATGGGTCATGCCACTGACCAAAAAAGTGCAAGTGCAGTACCTCCGCAGGAGGCTGGATTGAGCCCCATCCTTTGCCCTATCTCAAGATACTCTCACCAGTTCAGTTCAGCTCAGTTCAGTTCTGCTCTGCTCTATGGACAGCAGATTACCCACAAATAATTAGGCACTTTTTGTTTCTCAGATTCTGCTCTAGTTCAGTTTACCTTCCAGTAATTGCAGTTGAGTCACTCTTCCTGCAGTTGCAGTTTAGTTTTCAGGGGAACATTAGGCATGTAGTTTGCAGCTTCACTGAATTACAACTCGAATGGGGCTCATCTGAACTGAGAGTTAAGCGTTGACCTCATGCTATCCCTCATGTCACTTTGAAGCAGAATTTTGTTATCAATGTCAATGTTTGATCTGCTGCCACTAGTTCATCATCGGAATTTATTGTTTCATTTACCAATGTTTGACCTGCTGCTAGCTACTTGATGGTTAATTCCTACTAGTGCTAGGTCAAGTTGGCATCACACTAGAAGTAACTGATTTTAGGGCATGTTACACTTGCAGTTTTTTGTTAAGAAAATTTGTCTCTCTTGTTGTACAAAATTTCAGCGTTTGAGAGGTTGGCCCTGCTCTGTCATCAACATAACCGTCTGATAGTAAAACAGGGTGAAGTGTCGGAGCTCAATTAGAAGCTCTGATTGCACAAGTGAGGAGGTCACTGAGTTCGAACAAGTGACACATTACTAGCTAGCATGTTTGCAGAAATTGTTTGCACCGTCCATTGTGCTGGGAATAGATTGAGAATATTATGGAGCGATCTTGAACAGGCCAGCTCCGTCTCATGGAGTTGCACTGCCAATTTTCTCTGTCTGAATATCATCGAGCTACTTCAAACGAGTGCATCTGTCTTGTGGCCTTGATGCGGCTTACTGCTAGCAAATTGGACAAATTAAATTGTTTGAGTGTCTTGCCACAATCTGAATGAGCTAGCTCAAACTTTTCCAGTGCACTTACGAATGAGTCTTGCACGTTTCAGAAAACCTGGGAGATTTGATCTCCTTCCTTTTGAATAGGTGTCAGATCCCAGAGGAATCCAAACGGAGACTCGACTGTCGAGGGTTCAGAGCGGCACCGTACCAGGCGACGCTGCTCAACTGCATGCTCCGGGTCTTGTACGCCTGCCACCGTCGACCCCAACTGGCCAACAGCTAGCATCGTCGTCGTCACCATCAACGGCGTCGGCCTCCTTGTCGAGGCCTCCTACCTCGTCATATCTTCCTCTGCTCGCCCAACAGGAGGTGCCCGAGGATGCTCGGCTCCCTGTGCCTGGAGGCGGCGTTCATGGTGGCCGTCGTGCTCCTGGGGGCGCACACCCACGTACGGGAAGCGCTCCATGATCGTCGGCATCCTCTGCTACATCTTCGGCTCGGCCATGTACGCCCTCCCGCTGTCCATCATGATACGTAGGTTCTAAACTGAGCGGATAATTTTTGTCTGTCTGGCCAAAGACTCGCGAAGTATATAAAAGAAGTAAATAGATACTTGATACTATCCGTGTTCAACTTCGACTCTGATAAAAAAAATATATAATTAAATATAAGATAAATGATCTTTATCCATATATATCTGTGTGTCATATGATATGAGAAAGTTTATTATAACTTTGCTTATAAACAACATAACAGACAGATGAATTATCGCATCTAAACAGATGGAGAATATTGAGAGTTCTTTCTTTGATATTTAGACTATTAGTTTTCTCATATTTGCTCTGTTCACATCTTACTGTTTAATACCCTCTGAAAGATAATTTCTCGCTGAGCGACTGTCTTTCCGGGTCTCACTCCACTCCGATTGCACCTACGTACGTATACATTATCCATTCCATCGTGCACCATATCTTGTGTCTAATGACCATTGCTCGAGTTCTCGTGTGCACCATATCTTGTGCGCACATTGTTTGAAGATGTTTTAGAAATTTTGTTTATTATACTTGTTAAATAATTCATCAAATCGAAGTCATTGAAACCAAATCAGTTATAGAACTTCTTTATCATATTTACTCGTATACTATTTAGTTTTGATTATGACTGATTGTAATTAACTTACTATACTTGAACTAACATATAACATGATGGAATATTTTGACTAAATTTATTATGGATAGTACTTTGTGGTGTTCATCTAAAAGAATTAGCTTGATTGTGAGTCTTATTTTAAATCTTGGTTATGTGGCTTATATGTTTTATATTACAATCTTTTTATGTTTACTCAATTTAGCGTGTTATAAAAAAATGATAAGGAGACAATTGAAAAGATATATATTTCAAGCATACCCCACACACACACACATAGGACGCTGAAATGAGGCACCATGGTATCTGGGCACCAGGCATCTCTATCTTTAAATTGTTTTTAGATGCGTGTTAGTTCAATGGTATATAATATATCAAGCAAACCCATTAGCTTTCATTAATTTGGAAATGCATTGGTTTGGAAAGAAACTCATTGATTTGGCATGTTGAATCAGTCATTGATGGAAAGTCTCAATCATGGATGGAAGATTGATTATGGAGTCTAAGCATCATGGTGCCATTTATATTTATACTCTCTATATATAGGCCCTATTCTTTTTTGTCGAGGTTTATAGCTTTTGGCTGCGACTTGTGGTTTTTTGGCTGTTTATACAAGAGATTACAGAGTAACAGAAACTCACGTGCTGTTTTTGCAAATATAAATGAAGTCGGTACAGTATGTACTACAATTAACTAGTAGACTCCATCTTGAAAAAATATATCGTTTAAAAGCCAGTTACTGTAGCAAAGCCAAAAGCTGAAAAAGAACAAGGCCATATATATATAAAGCACAAAAAATGCTCAAATGAAAAGAAGTATGCTTCAAACATTCCACCATATAAAAGAAGTATGTTATCATGAAAAGAAGTATACTACAAGCATGTCACATGCTTAAGAATTAAGTGTAGAGAAATAGGTTGTTACATGAAATTGCTAACTCGTCTAGATTTAAAGTTTGTTTCACTTTTGGGCTTTGACTTTGTGCTTTGTGTTGTGATATCTTATTGTGTTATTTATAATTAGTTTAGTCATTGTTGAGATGTTTATCATTGATATAAGTCACTTAATCATGTTGAAAAAATTGTTTTGACATTGCTATATGATATATTGAAAAACATATGTTTGGAAGGGTTTCGGATACCTTAGTTGTTGGAGTCGAATTAGGATTTGAATTGGTGATCCGTTTAGAGAGAACTCTAAAGGAGTCAGAGGATATGAAAAGAGTTTGAGGGGCATAAAAGATGTACGGGTTTTTGGATAAAATTGGAGGAGACTTAGTTTTTGCTGGGCTTTTATGGGTGCTTTTGAGGACACTTTGCAAACCCATGAAATCTAGTAATAAACATCACTTTGAATCAATCTTGTTCCTGATTTGCTCTAAGGTGCTGATGATTACAGTTGGGTCGAAGCTTATGACTACGTGCAAAGGTGCCGAATCACTACCAAGAAAACAGAGGAAATACGAGTACTCGAAGGCGTTGAATCCTCGAAGGCGTAGGTGATTGAGAGGTTCAGCCCCCGGTGTCAAAGATCTCGAGTAAGTGCAAATCGGTCAAAGTTCGAGTATGTGAAAAGCGGTCGAAGTTTACTAGTTATAACCGGTCGAAGATCAAAGTGTGAAGCAGTCGTGGTTTACAACCACAGAAGTGGTCGAAGGTTACAACTGTCAGTCGTGGTCGAAGTTTACAACTGTTAAGAGTTTACAATAGCTGAGTGGTCGAGCGCCGAGCGGTTGAATCCATCATCGAAGTTCACGATGGTTAAGAGTTTACAATAGGTGAGTGGTTGAGCATCGAGCGGTCGAAACCATCATCTAGTGTTGAGGGGTTCAAAAAGCGGAGACAGTTATTCATCTCATTTTGATTGTAGTATTCGATTATACACAATATCTACTATGGTGGTGATCGGTTCGGCTGAAAAGCTCGTGGCTTATGGCTGAAAACACTATAGTTTGGTGAAAAAGCATATGGTGTGAGGCTTATTTACCATAATTAAATTTAAAAAAATTTAAAAATATAAAAAATATGTTAGCCCATTACGTATAATACAAACGAATACGGGAAAAAAAAGAACCGGCAAAAAAGCTCAACAAAAAACCAAAAGTTCAGAAAAAGACGAAATTTATGAATAGTGCAAAATAAGCCAGAAGCTCAAGCCGAATTGATCAGGGCCATACATACATAGCCCCATTTACAGTGTACAGAGGCAGTAGTGTGTGCAGATCAACAAATAGTACTAGCATGCAGGAGTTGTTGACCTTTTGGTGTGATAAGCACATGGTGATGATTTGTCAAATGAGAGAGAGGAGAGAGAGAGTTGGGTTGGAGGTCGGTGGTTCAGTTGAGCAGATGCCATGTATCCTCCTTGTCAGGGGCGGATCCAGCGGTGGGGCGGGGGGGCTCGAGCCCCTACCGCTCTGGACCCTGGAGCCCCCATAAATTTTTAGCATGGATGTATAATGCAAAGAGGTTCGAGTCGAGTGAAGGAATTTGCTTGACCCTCCAAAAATTTTCCTGGATCCGCCACTGCTCCTTGTCAACAGATTTTGGCTAGATGAGAGATGTGCGTTTTTACTTTGCATAGGCTCGGCTCATGCACCACGAAAATGCTATGAATATGCAGTGGCGTGCAGCATTCTATCAAACAAAAATAAAGGAAAGACTGTCTATTACACAGTTAACTGATTTTTTTTTGTTTCTATCAATTTTGCTGTAACATTTTTTCTATATACATAACATTGCTCATATTTACATCATTTTTTACTTATAGATAAAACATTTTTTTATATAGTTACCTATAAATCACCAGCATAGCGTATGCTTTGATACGCAAGAGACCCATAGGCTCCTAGGAACATATACCCAAACTAGTGCCTGCTGAACTGACAACCCTCAACATGTACTCCCTATTTTCAGACTTAGAAACCCTCCGGATCTCACTTGCGCTTCCGTTAGAACCATTACGTTAGAACCTTCATCCTGCCTAAACCAAACCAAAAACCACCCTCGGTGGTCCATGGACCCGGTGCACCAACCCTTCTCCCACGCCACGCGTTCGCACAACCTCTCCTCTCCCTCCCTTTCCATCGCCCTCTTCTCTTCTCCAGCTCAGTCGTAAGCAACCTCTCCAGGTCGAATCCCCTCTCTTTCTTTCTTTCTTTCCTCCTTTCTTGCAACTCATTCAGTTCACGCCAAAGCGAGGAGGAGTTGTTTCGTTCGTTGGTTTGGAGGCGCAGAGCAAATTAAGGTAACACAAATGCAGGCTACTTCTTTTCTTTGCGCGTTCTTGCATTGCTGTGCCTTCGTCTCCGTCTCTATCTTTGTTGGCTTCTCGGCTATATCACGATCAGGGATTGTTCAACAACGTGATCGAGGAGACGGCGAGTAAGCTCGTCGAGGCGAGGAAGAGCAAGGTGAAGGCCCTCGTTGGCGCATTCGAGACCGTGATCTTGCTTCAGGAAAGCAAGGCAGCTCCAGCAGCAGCTGCTGCAGCTCCATGAGCATTTCCTGACCTGAAGTGTGTCGTCGTCTTGGAATTTGTCAACTACATTGTTACGGTGCGGTATCCAGAGGAAGTGGATTCCCAGCTGCAACAGAAGGGGCTGCAGATCAGGCAAAGGAGCAGGCGCCAAAGGAGACCGAACAGCAGGTTCCCGGACTCTAATTGGTGCCAGTCCATGTACATGTGGATGTAATGCCAGGGAGACCCAGTAGGACAACTCACCCACTTTTCCTCTGCCAGGGAGACGTGGCCAGCTGCATGCTTGCCCTAGCGTGCATGCACGCCACCTATGCCCTGCACCCTGCAGAAGTCAACACCCAGCCCCCTCCTTAAATCAACCCAGCAGATAGCCATCGCCACACCCATTTCTTCGCCCAAGCCGATACCCGGGTAGGTCCCCTCACCCTAGCTTTAAGGGAAGGAAGGGAGAGTGTACCTGGTGCGAGCCGAGGGAGGCGCGGTGGCGCAGACCGGAGCCGAGGGCGGCGGCGCCGCGGCCGAGCCGATGGCGGCGGCGCCCAGCCGCCCGCCACGCGCAGCGCGCAAGGGAGGCGCTGATTCGGTCGGGCCGGCCGGATCTGGCGAGGTAGAAGAGGCGGCGAGGCGGCGGCGGAGCCGGGGGTGGCGGCGGTGAGCTCCTGCGCAGCCGCATGCGAGAGAAAGAGGAAGGGGAGTGAGATGGGAGGGAAGGGCGAAGGAGGCGAGGGAGTCGGCGGCGGCGGCGAGCTCGGGGCCGGCGAGCCCGAGCTCAGACGTGTGCCACCCCACGCGCCCCAAGCCGCCTGGAGGAGAGCCGGTGGGAGGGAGAGAGTGGGGGTAGGAGAGGAGAGGAAGGGGCGGCGGGAGAACCGCCCTGCACCGCCAGCGCTGGCATGCGCCCGGGCGGAGAAGAGGAGGAGGAGGCCGTTTCGGCCGAATGCAGTTGGAGAGAGAGAGAGGGAGATGGGTAGGTGAGGGAGGAAAAGAATGGGGGCCGGCCGGTAGAAAAAAAAGGAAAAGGGGGCCGGCCGGGTAAAGAAAGAAAAAAAGAGAGGAAAAAAAAGAGAAATAGGAAAGAAAAGGAAGAGAAAGGAGAAAAGAAAAGAGGAGAAAAAGAAAGAGGGAAAAAAGGGGGTTTTCGGGACCTGCGCGGCAGATCCCAAAAACCCGTGCGTTCCTGTGCCAGAAACGGGTTATGCGTAGTATCATCGTGGCCCATTTAATCTCTGGTCTTGTATGATGCGTTAAAATTGGACTGTTTGTTTGCCCAGGTGGAGGTCGCGAGTCGACGCCTTCCGTCGTTGCTCAGCTCGGCTATGAGCAAGTACATGGTAGAGCGGTAGACCAAGGTTTATGAATATGCGATGTTTATGCGGTATGATGATATTTATGTAGAAATGCGTTGATTACATGATATCTATGTGGAAATGTGATATTTACCTGACATAAGGTTGCATGGTAAATGATGGCAGTGATGATGGAGTGAGGTAGGCAAAGATTCTTGTCTACTAGTAATGCTAGTGATGAGCGTGATTATGATCATGGGCATATGCATTTGCATGAGGAGCACTCAAGAGTGAGGCGGTGAGAAAGTCCCTAGCTATGAGTAAAGCTAGCGGACTAATCCAGAGTGCTCTTGAGTAAGACCTACTTGGTGAGCCTCCACGGGAGTGGAGGGTCCCGTGCCTATGAGGGCGGGCCCACGATGGGTGAACATCGACGGTGTTCACTCGGCAGTCTGCAGTACTTGCAAAGTGAAGAGCATATGAGCATGTAGAGTAATGAGGCATGACATTGATGGCATTGCATTGTTTGGCTATGAGAATGATGTTATGAACATGATGATATATGTGCATTATGTTTATATGCTTACTTATGTTGGTAGTGTCTATTGTTCTATTATGTACTTGCTGAGTCTTTGGACTCACCCTTGCTTTGTTGTTTTTTTAGGTAACTATTGAGGACGTCTTGCACGGGCGGGTGTAGCACATGAATGACTTCACGTTCTTGCAGCACTTCACATATCTAGCTTTTGGTAGTATGTTTAATTCTACTAGTAAGTTAGAAAAGTTGTTTAAAAATGGTATGGTGTAAGTGGTTGTTGCTTCATGATCAAGGTAGAGTTTGCTTAAATTGTTTAGCAGATGACTAGAAGTGGTATTATTATGCAGTGATGGTAGCACTCTAGACCCAGAGGATGGGCGGGGTGTTACAGTTGGTATCAGAGCGGGCGTTAGGTCCGTGGTAAAGAAATTTGACAATCTAGGTTAATTATTCAACTAAAATTTTACTTAGGCCTAATAATTAAATTAAAATTTGACACACTGGTGCACCATAGGATGGGGAATGGGTCTTACATTGCATTTACGCTTTGCGACCTTGATGTTGATCTGTCTTTGTTGAAATGGATGTTTGTGAGCAAGGCGTGTGATTGGCTATCTGTCTTGAACAGAGATGCCGAGAGCTAGATGACGCGGGCGTGTGCACGATGGGATGGATTGGGTCAAGCATTGCGTTTTAAACATTAGTCATGTTGTTGATTTGCAATGCTTGATGTTGATGCTTGTGGGTTGATAGCAAGCATTTGAACTGGTTATTTGTGTGTCCTACGGGACTTTACCGTGATTGTGTCGTGTACCGATGCAATAGAGACTGAGACCGTGGCCACTGGAGAGGCCTGGTCATGTTGCCATTTGTGGCATTGAGGTAGTGATGTTTTGCTTCAGTTTCGGGACGTTGGTTCCCTTTAGTTAGCAACTTGTTAAGTTGTTTGATAAATACCGATAAGCGGGAGTGTTCTATGCAAGTTTGGTATTCGGAGAATTCGATTATATGAATGATTGGAGTGACTTGCAAGATGAGACCAATATTTTTGGAGAAGGCAATATCCAATAGTGGTTGAAGTGTTGGATTAGGCGTGTGTGGGATATGATGGTTAAAATAACAAGTTGGTAGGACATAGTATTCTAGATTGTGAGAACCTAGGAGAGTAATTAACTTTAGTTATGGTTGTGGGATCAAAGTTGATTTGAATTCAATAGGGATTTAGTAGTAACAAGTAGCAGTGTAAAGCATATCCATTTCTGTTTAATAGTTGGATTTGAATTATTGGTGAACAAGTAGGTAATTATAGTTGCTTAGACTGTTGAGCCACATTGAATGAATGGTATCATGATGGTCCCAATCGATTAGCCCAATCGTGCAATCTAGGCATGCTAAGAAGTGTGCTAATTTATTATTTTGGTGGAAAATCCCTCCTGGGAGTTATCCTTTCAATTGGTAATAGGTGAATGATTATAAAGCTAAGTCCACTAATCCCGCACCCTGATTGATTATTATAATCATGACCAATGTTTTGGAAGATTCTAATAGTAGTAATGTTAGAACTCTATTGGGATTAGTTGGGAGAATAAGAATGAGGATCCTAATGTCGGATGAATCTTCCAGTTAAATTGAATGGGGAAAAATTGTTATAGAGTTAAGTGAGACTCAATTCTGAGCGATAAAGCTAATAATGTTCTAGTGAGATTTGGTGGCAAAAATTTAAGCATGAGTTGGTGGAGTTGCCACTGCATTTTGTAGGGAATCGTGTGCACGCCTACGGAAGTAGAATAGACGGATTCTATGCTTAAAAGCAATTGTGGGTTATGAAAGTGCATACGATGTGTGTTAAAAATCCGGGTGATTGATCATCCTTAGAGTCGAGCTGGTGGAGATTAGTTAGCGCCTTGGAATTAGGTGCTCATGGGATTATTTGTTGATAGTGGGTCTTTTGATCAAAGAGCCTTGACCACATCTTGTGGTGTGCGCTTGATAGGTGTTATAATTGTGTTGTTTTGTATGAAAGGTGGTAAGGTTTGTGAACTAAAGAGTAAATATGGAAGAATGGAGTATCCGGTGAGCCGTGGAAAGGTTCAAGATGGGATACTAAAAGTCAATGACTTATGTGTTAGCAAATTGATATTTGCTAAAGCGTAAGCAAATACAAGAGGTACGGCTTGTTGTGGTTACGGAAAGAGAATTTAAATGGGTTTCTATGTTGGTATTTGGAAGAAACACTTTGTGTTTTAGCGTGCATTATCATTTGGGGTTTATGACTTCAAAGGAGGTCATGTTCAGTTCTATCCATGATGAATGCTTAGAGGTGCGGCAGTAGATCCGCATGACTCACAGATTGATTTATGTGCATGTGTCATGAGTGCTACCTGACTTCCCTCACTTCTGCATATGAGATTTCCCGGACGAGTGGTCCGTGGCGCTCCCAAACGCGTAAGTTTCGGGCGTACCTAGGAACGAAATCTTAGGCGTACTCAGGTATGAGTCCCGAGCGTTTCCCAAACATGTAATTTCGGTTGTCTGGAGTTAGTCTAAAGTGGGTTTGGGCGCGTCAACTAGGGTAATGTAATATTTGGATTTTGTTGCATCTCTCCGTCTCTTGGTGTTAATTGCCTAATATGGTTGTTGTGATGTCGTTGCATCATTGAAAGAGTGAATCTCGTGTGGGAGGTCTCTCGGAGTTAAACTAGAAGTGGAAGAGATGTCCGGCCCAAATTTGGATTCATTTGGTGTGTGGAATTTAATGGAATTCAGACTTTTTTTTTGAAATGTAATGGAATTGAGCTTGATCAACATCTCGGGGTAAGCGACGAGAGAATTCCAACACGTAAGCGAGTTATGATTTGTAGTTGTTGTCACAAGTAGCCAAGTAGGTTGATACAACGAACAATGGAGGCATCCAAATGGATGAGACTGGTATATAAAATATTTTTTGAGTACGAAAAATTATGCTCGGTTGGGCTGAAAAGTTATGGCTTATAGCTGAAATTGCACTGTAGCTGACTGAAATTACACTGTAGCTAAAAGTGACTTTTTTGGCGTAATTAAATTTAAAAAAATTAAAAATAGAAAAAATATATTAGCTCATCACGGCCAACGCAAACGAATACGGAAAAAAAGAACAGGCAAAAAAGCTCGAAAAAGCCGAAAGTTCAGAAAAAAAAACAAAATTTATGAATAGTAAAAATAAGCTAGAAACTCAAGTCGAAATGAGCGGGACGTTAAAGTCTTGAATTGGAGTAATTGGATGAGCATGCCGTATGTGGCTTGTTCTCCATTTGGACCATTTGTAGTCTTCTTATCTTCTATTATCAGAAAGGAAAGAGCCATGTCAGATCAGGTTGACAAAAGTATCATTGAAAATTTTGCAATGAAAATTTGTTCTTTTAGAGCTCATCAGTCAGTGGTATGTTCTTGCCATTTCAGAAATTTACCTAAACCATTTCTCGATCGCCCCAGACATGAAACTCTGAATCACTTGCACAAGCATAGCTTTTTTTTGTGTGCGCGGAACGGTTCATTAGAAAAGTCACCAGTCATATTTGCACAACTAGTGATGTCAAGTGCTGTCACCTTGAATGCATTAGTGACTAGTGTATCGTGATCTTAAAAAGAGCTTTTGGTGAAAGAGGATGAAGGTAGATATCGCCACGTATGTGGCATCTTGCGGGGTTTGCCAGCAAGTGAAGACTGAGCACAAGTGCCCTGCTAGGCTATTGCAGTCCTTGGAGGTTTCTCAGTGGTCATGGGATGATATCATCATGGATTTCGTAGTTGGCTTACCTTGTACCTATCAAGGTAAGAATGTGATTTGGGTAGTGATGGACCGATTCAGTAAATCTGCGCACTTCATCTCCATTCGCACCACGAACTCAGCGAGTGAGTTGGCACCCATCTATGTGCGAGAAAAAGTAAGGTTGCATGGTGTGCCTAAGACCATAGTTTCGGACAGAGATGCCAAGTTTATCTCCAAGTTTTGGGAGAGCTTGCAGAGCGCTCTGGGCACAAAACTCCAGTTCAGTACTGCTTTTCACCCGCAGACGGATGGATAGTTCGAACGCACCATTCAGACATTGAAGGATATGTTGAGGTCTTGTGTTCTGTCTTGGAAGGGTAGCTGGGAGGATCATTTGGCACTCGCAGAGTTTGCCTATAACAACAGCTACCACTCTAGTGTTTGAGCGGCTCCATTCAAGGTTCTGTATGGGCGAAAGTGTAGATCGCCACTGTGTTGGGATGCAATGGGCGAGAAGGCTGTTTTGGGACCAGATTGGGTTCAGCAAACAGTAGAACGAGTTGCTGAGGTTAGACAGAATCTGCTAGCTGCCCAGAGTAGGCAGAAGAGCTACGCAGATGTCAGGAGGCGAGAACTAGAGTTCGAAGTGGGGGATCAGGTGCCCCTGAGAGTATCTCCCACTAAAGGCATAGTGCGATTTGGTACCAAAGGGAAGCTTAGCCCGAGGTACATTAGGTCATTTCCAATTCTGGCATGGATTGGAAAGTTAGCATATCGCTTGGATCTCCCTGACACCATGCGAGGAGTGCATAACATGTTCCATGTGTCGATGTTGAGAAAGTACTTGCGAGATCCAGACCACAAGATTGCGTTAGAACCAGTGTCCATTAAGCAAGACCCCACCTTCGAGTCCCGTCTAGTTCGGATTCTAGAGGAATCGGAGAAGGTGTTGAGGCATAAAACGATAAAGTATGTTAAAGTGCTTTGGATACATCAGTTCGAGCGCGAAGCGACATGGGAGTTGGAGTCTCGCATGCGCGAGAAGTACCCGGAGTTGTTCTCCACGGGTATGAGATAATGTTATGTGCAGTTTATTTTATTTTGTTCGTCCATGCGGATTGCTGAACGCCAGAATTCGAGGTCGAATTCTGTTAAGGGGGTAGAATGTAATACCACTAAAATGCAAAAGAGAAGTAATGCTAGTAATGAAAGCAATCTAAGAGAGAATAAAGGAAAGAAAGAAGGGTTTTGCCGTCAGACACATCGGCCTTTAGAATGCTGAATAAGTAACGCTCGTAGAGGTTCTCAGACCATCCAAGGACGGTCGACACCGTCTTGAAGCCGAATAAAAGTAGCGCTCTTAGAGGTTCCCAGACCGTCCAGGGCCGGTCGACACCGTCTCGCGTTATGGGTTTTCGTCATTCGACGGGAAATTCTATTCTTACCTTTTACCGACTTACCTGCCGCGGTTAAAAACCCCTAAAGTTCAGTGTAGAGCCCTTTGGACCAAAAAGCTATGGGGTAGACAACCACATGAGAAAAGAAAAGAGGATAAAGGAGGGCAGCCTGGTCATTGCTCAAAGCCAAGAGAGACACGACCATTCCCCTCTTAAGCCAACCAGCATGCCAGCCCCACACAAAGCCACATTCTCATTTCTCCTCCCCAGCTGTAGGATCAAGGATACCGACTAGAGGGGGTGAATAGGAGGTTTCTAAATTTTCCTTGTTTACTTGATTAATTCTTCACAATTTAAATGACAAGAATGCAAAGCAATTAGTCCTACACAATTCTAGTCAAGAATATAACAATCCTAGCTCTAAACAAACAAATGATTACAATGAAGTAAATAAACAAGAGCTAAAAGAGAAATGAACACAACCGATGTTTTTACCGTGGTGCTCGAAAACTTACCGGTTTCCCCTAATCCACGTTGAGGTTAGCCCGAACGAATCGGACCGGCTCCACGAATTAAGCCGAAACACCTCGATCACTAGTGGTAACTCTTCCCTGCTCCGGGTAGGTGAGCTCCGACCTTCACAAGACTACCGGGTCTTCTCACAAGCTCCTTGAGAAGATCACCGATCCAACCTCTGCCCAATCGTGCAAGTGCTGACAAGCACTAAGAGTAATAAACCTAGGCTTCACTTGAATGCAAACGAGAGCCAAATGGATCAACTAATGAAGTCTAGCACTATTTGCTCAACCACCTCAAATTTAATGCACAAAGAGAGTATAAAGGTGGAATGAATGTTCTAGGGCTCAAAGAATGTTCAATGAGTCTCCAACCTTAGTCCTTGAGCAGTGGTGGGGGTATTTATAGCCTCCACCAACCAAAACTAGCCGTTTGGCATAAATTTCTGAAAAATTCAGGATGAGCGGTACTACCGCCCTTATGGGGCCATTACTATCATTACCAAATCTTCGCGACAGAACGGCTATGTCAGAGCTCTGCAGTGACCGTTGGATTTGGCGGTGCGGTACTACCGCCGTTGTAATTTGTGGTACTACCGCTCTCCGGTAGTTCCGCAAAGTCGGCGTGGTACTACCGCTTGAGCCGAAATCCAAAAGTCCCAAATTTGGCGCTCTCTGAAAAAAAGGTTCCGCTCTGGGCTCGGAGCTTCTGGATTCCGGAAGTACCGCTCTAGATAGCGGAACTACCGCAGGTTGCGGTAGTTCCGGCGTTGAAACCATCGGTACTTCCGCTCTGCGAAAATCCAGATTTCATCGGGAGGAACTCTCTGGAAAAAATGTTCCGCTCATCCTCTGGAGCTTCCGGGATCCGGAAGTACCGCTCCAAAATACGGAAGTACCGCTCCCTGCGGTAGTTCCGGCGTTGAAATCGCCGGTACTTTCGTTCCCGCAAAAACTCGGATGCATCCGTGGGTGCTCTCTAGAAAAAGGCTCCGCTCGAAATTCGGAGCTTCTAGTCACCGGTACTACCGCTTCTTGGAGCGGAACTACCGCTCTCCGGTAGTTCCGACGTTCAAATCTACGGTACTACCACTCTTCCAAACAGAGCACAGAATTGATTTTAAAAACAGATTTTTGATGAATGCATGCTTCTAATTTGATCCAAATGGCACATAAAATTTGCTATCAAGCTACTTGCCATGATCCCTCTTTATGGTACGATTTTCTAACCTATAACCCGGTCTTCCACCTTTTTCCTAAGACCGGTAAAAATAAAAGGGATCATATTCTAAGTATACCTTTGCTTTGAGACAATTTGAGTCTTCTTTTACATCCTTTGGCTTGCATCTTGTTGCTCACAAATGGACTAAATCTTCGCATGCTCATAAAACATGTTAGTCCCATATTCATTAATTCCCAAAACCAATTTTAGGGGTTTAGATGGTTTCACCAGCCGAGAACTCAACCAGAGAGCAAACCTTTCTCATTAGAGCTAGCACTAGAGGGTAGCTATCTCAATCTATTCCCCTCTTCTTTTCCCCACTAACCAGCTATAGCAACACAGAGATAGTAAGGAAGAGCATACTGGACGAGAGGAAGCAAGGGGGAAGAGGAAGGCGAAGGCGAGGAGCGAGGAATGTGAACGACGTCCCTGTGCTAACCACGACAACAAGGTGACGCCGTCGACAGCAACCAGAGGGGACCATCCACGACCACCAGGAACCCCAAACTCGTCCTCGCCCATTCCTTTTCTAGCTAGGCACACAAGTAAGCCCCTTACCTTCCATCCTTGCTTGCGGCACCATAGCACAGCACGCATGCAAAAAGTAGATGAAGAGCACATAGAGTAGTGAAGCAAACCGACGGCTGGTAGATCAAGGTAGTGGCCGGACGTGGAGGAGGCACCGGGCTTCCGGCTGACTGTGTGTCAAGGCCAGCGAGCCCAAGTGGGGGCCCACAGGGAGGCAAGGCGTTAGGCTCCTGGCCGGCTACAAGCTGGGGCCGGTGAGCCGAAGGGGGCGGAGGAGTGGTGTTAGGGGAGGTGGCCGACGGTCGGAGAGCAGCCAGATCTGACCGTGGGTGGCCGGATCTGAGGAAGGCGCCGCCGAATCTGTGAGCGAGGAGGCGTGAGGAGGGAGGCGGTGCTGTAGGGGAAAGGTGGAGGAGCTGGCCGGTAGCGGCGCGGCGGCCGGCGGTGAGAAAGGGCCAGGCACCCGAGCGCACCGCGTGCCAGCCGCCGCTAGGAGGGGCGCCCACGCGAGAGATAGAGAATGGGAGAGAAGAAGAAGGCGGGGGGAGGCGGAGGAGAAGGGGCACCTGAGCCTGGCCGCGCGCTGCCGGAGGATTGCCTGGGTGCAGTCATGCGCGCGCGAGAGAGAGCACGAAATGGGAGGAAGAAGAGGTGGCCGTTCGGCCAAACCAAATAAAGGGAAAAAAGAAGGGAAGAAAAGAAAGGAAAGGAAGAAAAAAGAGAAAGGAAAT
The DNA here is from genome assembly GCA_036346575.1 of Dendrocalamus sinicus. Classification (NCBI taxonomy): domain Eukaryota; kingdom Viridiplantae; phylum Streptophyta; class Magnoliopsida; order Poales; family Poaceae; genus Dendrocalamus; species Dendrocalamus sinicus. The sequence goes on along the minus strand of JAYEVI010000337.1, from coordinate 346,007 downwards.
GGAAGAAAAAAAAGAGAAAAGAAAAAGGAAGAGGAAAGAAAAGAAAAGAGGAGAAAAAGAAAAAAAAGGGGGTTTGGTACCTGCATGTCGGGTCCTTAACCCTGTGCGTTTTTATGCCAGAATCGGGTTATGCGCATAGAGTTGTCACTGCTCACTTAAGCACTGGATCGATATGATGCATTGAGTCGGGTTGACGTTTGTACAGGTGGAGGTCCCAGGGTGGAGCCTTCCACGCATCATCCCCGAGACTAACCAGGCAAGTGCATGGTAAAACGGTAAATTCGTGTATTGTTTGCTGTTAGATGAATGATGGTACAGTAAGGTAATTATTTCTGTTTGCATGATGGGAAATGATGATTAACGATGGTGAGACATGACATGTCGATATGCATAAATGGAGAACTTGCATTGTATGCATGTCATGATAGTGTTGTGCTGACAGAAGTCCACTTCGTGTGGACGCTCCACTGGAGTGGAGATTGAGGTCCCCGTATGAAAAAGGATGGGCTTATGATCCCCGCATGGAAACAGAGTGAGCCTGGGTGAGCATCAACGGGTGCTCGCTCTGCTATACCGGTATAGATTAAAGAGATAAGAGAGAAGTGCATGTGCATATGCATGATGAATGGTTCATAAGAACTTAAAGCGATTTAATGGAAAAAAGTGGTTAATGAAATTGTGATGATCATGGTCTGATTTGTGAATCTGTTATTTACTGTTTTGCGTTGTACTTGCTGAGTCTTTTGACTCACCCTTGCTTTGTTGTTTTTTAGGTGACTATTGAGGATGTTTTGCACGGGCGGGAGTAGCACATGAATAATTTGTACGAACCAGCAGCACTCATTGTACTACCTTTTGTTAGTATATTTTAGACTCTACTAGCATGCTAGAGTAAACGCTAAAAATGCTATGATGTATCCAGTCGCAGCAATATAAATAAATTAGTGATGGCTTAAAATCTTCTAGTGGTTGATGGAATGGTAAGATTATGTGATGGTGGTAACATTCCGGGTCCAGAGGACGGGCGGGATGTCACACCTTTTCCTAGCATAAAGTATAACATGTTTATCTTGGTGGCAAAAATAATAATTTTCCACCAAGATTTGCAACTAAATTGTTGGAACAATGTCAAACCTAGTGCCCATCAGCCCATATTTCTCCTGTCAACATGTTCTGTCATGAAGTATAACATGTTTTGTTGCCTGTTGGATCTTGGGGCCCACGTGTCTGTCACTCAGTAACACCAACTTCACTACACAATGCTCACTAACATTCGCCATCTAGATGAGAAAATCCAATACAAAATGACACCACCACATATAAACATAATATTTCCACAAAATTTCATGACACTTTTATTTATTTATTTTCCAATAATTAAAACTTAAAATTTGGACTCTTGGATTCCATCTATGCACCCAAATGATATTGCAAGGCCAGGAATCAGGATTTTTAGTAGAAGCTGGATTCAGAGTTCAGACACAGTGATTGTTTAATTAATCTCCCATATGTTGCCTTCATATTTAGCCCCGCTCGATTGGGCTGAAAAACTGTGGCTTATGGCTAAAATTGCACTGTAGCGGCTGAAATTTCACTATAACTGAAGGTGCCTTATTTGGTGTAATTAAATTTAAAAAAATTTAAAAATAGAAAATATGCTAGCTCATTACGGATAACACAAACGAATACGGGAAAAAAGAACTGACAAAACAGCTAAAAAAACCAAAAGTTTAGTAAAAAGATAAAAAATATAAAAAATAAAAAATAAGTCAAAAACTAAAAGTTGAAACCGAAATAAGCGGGATCAGATGACGCTCTTTACCTAGAAAACAACTGAGCAGTAACTCTCCGGGGCACAGGTAAGAACAAAAGCATCACTGTTTAGTATTAGTACTATTTAATTAGGAGCGACATAGCTTTCTGTACGAGAGTAGCTTCGAAGGGAGATATGAGAAGCAGCAACTACCAACAAAATTTCTTCAAGAATCTCTCTCTCTGTATATATATATATATCTCTCTCTACCCGAGGGCTCAAACTTCGCGCAATCCTTAAATCCTCTAGGCCAGTTTCTCCGGGTTTCATTTTGGCCAGGCGGGAGCTGAGAGGGGGCAGCAATCGTGGGAAAAGATACGAGCTTTTCTTGATTCACTTGCCCTGCATTGGGAAGAGAGTCCTGTTCTTGTGACATTCTTGCGAGTCTGTGGGAGCGTTCTTGGGTTGGGTGTGATTTCCAGGTAATGGACTCACGTTGATTTCTCTTGGATTCGGCGCAACCTCTCTTCTGTTTAGTACAAAATCTGTAGGAAATTGTCATGCGCCTAGGTTGGGTTTTGGTTGTGGTTGCCTCACTGGTTTCAGTTTGTTCCGGGTGTAACACCCTGCCCATCCTCTAGGTCTGGAATGTTACCACCATTGCATGCTCTTACCAATCTGTTAACAGCTAAAAAATTTAAGCTAACACTAATTTATTTATATGACTACGTTCAGATACATCATAGCGTTTTTTAGCAATTACTCTAGCATATTAGTAAAGTCTAAAATATACTGACAAAAGGTAGTACAAAGAGTGTTGTTGGTTCGTGCAAATTATTCATGTGCTACTCCCGCCCGTGCATGACATCCTCAACGGTCACCTAAAAACAACAACGAAGCAATGGTGAGTCTAAAGACTTCGTAAGTACAAAGCAAAACAGTAAATAACATGTTCACAAATCAGACCATGATTATCCCAAGTTCAATCGCCATTTGTTTCCATTTAAACTCTTTAAGCTCTTAACAGTCATTCATCATGCATATGCACATGCACTTCTCTCTTATCTCTTTAGCATATACCGGTATAGCAGAGCGAGCACCTGTCGATGCTCACCCAGGCCCGCCCTGTTTCCATGCGGGGATCATAAGCCCGTTCTTTCTCATACAGAGACCACAGTAGCCCGTCCTTTTTCATACGGGGACCTTAATCTCCACTTCCGTGGAGCATCCACACGAAGTGGACCTCTGTCAGCACAACATTATTATGACATGCATGCAATGCAAGTTCTCCATTTATGCATATAGACATGTCATGTCTCACCATCGTTAATTATCATTTCCCATCATGCAAACAGAAATAATTACCTTACCGTACCATGGTAAGTAATGCACCATCATTCATCTAACAGCAAATACTATCCGAATTTACCGTTTTACCATGCACTTGCCTGGTTAGTCTCGGGATGACGCGTGGACGGCTCCGACCCAGGACCTCCACCTGTACAAACGTCAACCTGACTCAATGCATCGTATCAAAACCAGAGCTTAAGCGAGCGACGACAACTCAACGTGCATAACCCGATTCTAGAGTAAGACACCCGGGGTTAAGGACCCGTCGTGCAAGTACCAAACCCCCCTTTTTTTTCTTTTTCTCCTCTTTTCTTTTCTTTCTTTTTTCCCCTACCTTTTCTTTTCTCTTCTTCTTCTCCTTTCTCTCTCTTTCTCTTTTCTTTTCTTTTCCCTTCACTTTCTGCGGCCGAACCGGCCTCATCCTCTCATGCCTCTCTCTCTCTCTCGCGCGCGCGGGCGCTCCTCCAGGCGATTTGGGGTGCGCGGGGTAGCCCACGGCCGAGCTCAGGCTCGCCAGCCCTGAACTCGCCGCCGACGGCTCCTTCGCCACCCCCGCCAACTCCTCAACTCCCCCTCTCACTTCCTCTCTCTCTTTCTCCCGGATCTAGCCGACCACTGCCAGATCCGACGCCGTCCTACCGCCGGCCGCATCCTCTCCAACCTCACTCGGCCCGGTGGCCGCCGGCCTTCAACCACCACCTATGCCGCCCCTCCTCCCGGTCCTCGAGCTCCAGGCTGTCGGCCCCTGCGTGAGCGCAGTCCAGCACCCGGCCCCACCCTCGGACTCACGGCCACGCAGCACGCGCCGGCCGGGAGCCGGCGTCCGCGCCGCCTACCGCTCCCTCGCCACTCGAGCGGTCTTGCCGCCCTGGGGCCGTGGGCACGCAGGCTCAGCCCGCAGTCAACCCGCGCGTCGTAGGCCACCCAGCACCGCAAGCCGTCGATGGGCTCTCCCCTCGGCCCCCGGCTCCAGCCTTCGCCCCAAGGCCCCGGCCACTCCCTACGGGCTTGAACTCGCCGGCCACGGCTTGCAGCCGGCCGGCCGCCCCTACTACCCGGACGGTTTGGCCCCTATCTATTTGTGCTCTTCATCTACCTTTTGCATGCTAATGTGCTGTGCTATGGGGTTGTGGAGGGATGGTGGACGTACTCACGGGTTGGCTTGGTGTGGGTTTGGTGGTCGTGGTTGTTGTCGTCCTTGCTCCGCCGTTGTCGTCCTTACGCCACGGCCTTCGCCAGCTCCATGGGGCCTCCTCTCCTCCTTGTTCCCTCTTCCTCTTGGCTGTCTTGCTCTCGGTTGAGGGAGGAAAAGTGGAATGGGTGCTTTGGCTGTGGCAAGGTTTTGGGAGTGGTAATGGTACTCGGTCTCCTTTGCAGCATGCCGAGATGGGCAATGGTGATGAGGCTTAGCTCCCTCTCTGCTTTGCTCTTTGGGGTTGGAATGAAATGGGGAAGAGTGTGTGTCTGGCTTATACGGGGCCTTGGTCTTGTGAAATGTCATAACTGCCCCTCCCTTACCCTCATTCTTCACTCATGTGGTTATTTACCTTAGGGGCAAATTGGTCCAAGGTGCTCTGCACTGAGCTTTGGGGAGTTTCTAACCGCGGCAGGTAAGTTAGTAGAAAGGTAAGATTAAAATTTCCTGCCGGATGATGAGAACCCACACGCGAGACGGTGCCGACCATCCCTGGACAGTCTGGGAACATCTGAGAGCGCTACTCTTATTCGGTTTTCTAGACGGTGCCGACCGTCCATGGACAGTCTAGGAACCTCTGCGAGCGTTACTTATTCGGCATTTTAAAAGCCGATGGGTCTGACGGCAAAACTCTTCTTTATCTCTTTTATCCTCCCTTGGATTGTTTTCATTATTCGCATTACTTCTCTTTTGCAAATTAGTGGTATTACACCGGGACTCGATGTTGTTTAGGTGTATATTAGTTGTGAAGTTGGTTTAATGGGTTCCATTATACAATTTGAGCATTCTTGGTTCATTGAAGGTTCAGAGTCAGCTGAGTTTTTCTTGGGTTTTGCTGATTTTTTTCTGTGAGATAAACGTCCATCTTCGGTTCCTTGAATTTGAGCAGAGAAGGTATAGGTTTGTTGATTGATCATCCGCATGTCAAAGGATTTTCTTTGTTCAATATTTTGGGGGCCTGTTCTTGGCAATTTGAGATGGAGCATTCACTGAATTTCTGTGATTTTTCTTTCATGTTCAACAGATAAATTTTGCTCATGTGTACGTCTACTTTCTGAAGAAATATACCCGAGTAGAGGAGCTATTGCTTGAACTATGTTGTTCTATCTCAGTTAAAAGATGTTTCGCTATGACAAAATGAAGATATTTCTGGGTATTGGAAGGGACCTAAGTGCTGGAGACATATCATAGTTATATAATTGAAATAGTAACAAAATGGTTTACTTACAAACAGAAAGCTAAACTGCTCCACATACTGAATTGACCTGTTAAAACCGAAGGTGTGACTTTCAGCTATGCTAATAGAGTAGAAATTAAACCTTGTCTTACCAACTAATTGCCTTACTTAAACACCATAATAAGTCTGAACCGTTCTAGTTGTCTTCTAGGTGGACAACACCATTTTGCAGGTAGTGAAAGCATGAGGTTATGGTTGCTCCTGCCCCTCCTCAGCTTTTCCACACTGATTCGGTCAGAGGATTGCTCAGATGTAACTGTTATCATTCGGGGCTCTAAGACGATCGCTGCAACCAATGATGAGTTTGTTTGTGCCACCATTGATTGGTGGCCTCCGGAGAAGTGCAACTACGGTCAGTGCCCATGGGGAAAGGCTTCTGTCCTAAATTTGGTAAATTCTCAAGCATAAACTTATCTTTCACATGGTATTTGATATATCGACAAAAAACTAACTTTGGTCCTTTCGTGAATCTCCCAGGACTTGACTAATCCTTTGCTAGCTAAAGCTATCCAAGGTGAATGTTCTGACCGTTGTCATTGAAGAATTTTCTATTATTCAGTTGCAAACTCCACTTTGGAGACTTATTTGTTACACTGATGGATTAAAAATTTCCCCTTGTTTTCTTTTAGCCTTTTGCCCACTACGTATAAGAGTCGGAGGCTCCTTACAAGATCAAGTGGTATATGGCACACCGAATTTAGGATCTCCATGCAGCCCATTCACAAAGGTTTCAAGTGGCCTATTTGGATTTTCTCAAGGATGCATAACCATGGAAAGATGGGATGCTATTAATGATCTGTTCCTGAATACAGGGTGAGGCCTTCCTTCTCCAGTTGTTTATCGCCATCTGTATTATCTTTATGTGGGTTGTGAGTTGTGACTGATTATAGGATGGAATGTTGAGCATACTACATGTTAGAACGTATTATAGGATAACAGTACTAGTGCATTAAGATATCCTTATCACCCTTCCTGGGTTCCTTTGGAATATCTGAGTAGTGTATTACTTCATGCAGTGTGTTTCCTAATTCATTTTTGTTTAATTCCTTCAGTGCAGTTATGACATTTGGTCTTAATGCACTTCAAGGGCGGCGGCAGATACACAAAGGCGTTTGGGGAGGTGCTTGGAATTCAAGCAATGCTAAGGAATTCATGGAATACACTGTTTTGATGAACTATCCTATTGATTCTTGGGAATTTGGTAATGCATTGTCAAACATAAAGCTCTATTTTCTGCTCGCGAAATGATGTACATCTTTCATTGATGTAATGCTTACATAAGTAGCTCTGCTCATGTACTAGGTAATGAATTGAGTGGAAGTGGAATTGGTGCGAGTGTGGGAGTTGAACAATATGGGAAGGACCTAGTTGAACTCCAAACCATCATCAACCAGTTATATGGAAATTCTAGGAAACCATTGGTGGTAGCCCCAGGAGGAATCTTTGATCAGAAATGGTTTGCTCAGCTTCTTGAGGTCTCCGGGCCAAATGTTCTCAATGCAATGACTCATCATATTTATAATCTTGGTGCTGGTGAGTATTTTTCAGATGTTAGTACTACTCCATAAGTCATCTTTGTTTTATGTCTTACGTCAAACATGATACAAACATAATCACTTCAATCTTGATTAGGTAATGATTCTCGTGTTGCAAATAGAATCTTGGACCCGCAATATTTGAGCCAGGTTTCTGATACATTCAGAGATCTCCAACTCACAATACAACGACATGGACCATGGTCGGTTCCGTGGGTTGGGGAAGCTGGCGGTGCGTATAACAGTGGCAGCCGTCTCGTGTCCAATACTTTCCTGAATAGCTTCTGGTAATTACTTGTCAGCTGAACCTATAATTCTGTTCCAACCATGGTTCTCCTCTTACTTCATGCTCAAGTTGGCTGTTTCAACTAGGTATCTTGATCAACTTGGCCAGTCAGCAAAGTATGACACCAAGGTTTACTGCAGACAGACTTTGATTGGAGGCAACTATGGCCTTCTTGACACTGAAACTTTTGTGCCGAACCCTGATTACTATAGGCAAGCTTATATACTGTATATGCTGCCACAAACATGTTTTACTACTTGCATATGCCTTGGACTAAACCACGGTATCTGTTCAGCGCCTTGCTGTGGCATCGGCTTATGGGGAAGGGAGTTCTTTCCATAGACATCAGCGGTTCTTCGTACTTGCGTGCCTATGCGCACTGTGGAAAGCAAAAGGTATGAATCTAACCCAAGACTTTGATTACTCACCCATTTTCTTCCACCCAACTGAAACAACCCAAGTAAATATTGAAATTGTAATGCAGTCATGTTAACCTGTTGGTAAACATAAGCATAGTGGTGCACTGCTGTAGCATCATATCACTATCAGACAGTTGTTTGGTAAAATTGAAAGTGAACAGATGCTGATCTCTTTACTCTCAAAATGTTCTTACTATAGGGCGGTGTTGCTCTCCTCTTGCTCAACCTGAACCAAAACATGGGATTCATGGTTTCAGTCAGGAACGACCTCAACGTTGATCTCGCGGAGGGGCAAGGAATAAGGAGGGACAATTCCTTTGTTCATGGCCTGAAAAGGACGGTCTCTTGGGTTGGGAGCAAAGCTTCCGACGGGCTGGAGAAGAGGGAAGAGTACCATCTGACGGCACAAGACGGGAACCGATTCGCCCGGATCATGCTGCTCAATGGGGTTCCTCTTGAGCTCACTGCAGATGGTGACATCCCTCCATTATGTCCAGTGCAAGTTTCGGTCAATTCACCAATCTATGTTGCTCCACTGTCCATTGCATTTGTCATCTTCCCGGATTTCGAGGCTGAAGCTTGCGAGCCATGATCAACTGTAGATAGAATATATGCTTCAAGCATACCCCACACACACACACAGAACACTGAAATAAGACACCATAGTATCTGGGCATCAAGTCTTTCTATCTTTGAATTGCTTTTATATGCGTCTAAGTGCAATGGTATGATATGTTGTAATATTTGTAATATCTGTTGCAATGGTTATGCCAAATAATAAATTCAGTCTTTTGAGCTCTAGATACAAACTCTACAATATCAAGATCAACATATATTCAGCATGTGCATATTCAGACAGCAATATTCAATAGAGCAAGACCATACAATTTAACTTTTGCTCAATAAATTAGTCTTTAACTTGTCAAAATTAAATCCTAACAGATCAGTGTATGAACATGATATAATCTGAAAACCGCATGAACTGAAAGGCTCAAGAACAATATATCAATGTCTAGAGATTGTCTTCCAGGGTTTAAAGTTAATTGTGATAACAGAGTTGACAGCTATTAGATCTCAAAGACTGATTGAACCAATCTCAGTATATGACTTTTATCATCATCGACCAACAATATATCCCACAAGCAATCTATGTCTCCTAGTGCCAGATAATGTATAGATAACCAACAATCTAGCACAGCTCACAGAGATTGCATAGAAATGACAGATTCACTCACAGGATCGGTGATATTCGAAATCACCAGAAGAACAGGGCTAAGCACGCTTGCGCGCTGTCCCAGAAAACCTATTGCGCTCACACCACCGTGAGAGAGAGCAGTAGGCACGGAGATACAAAGCCCTCTCGCCGAAGTGATGCTCACGCCGACGAGTCGAGGTAGAGGAATGCCGCACAAGCGCAGGAGAGGAGCCGGCCAAGCACTTCGTCGGAGAGTACCAGGGAACCACAGTCGTCAAACACCACAGGAAAAGACTCAAAGAAAGAGAGGAGAAGCTCACTGCTCATCCGATACCCAACCAAAAGAGCCGGCCGCCATTTATAGCCAAGAGAGGGGAGGGGCTGAGCACTCGGCGGCGCCACCAACGGCCGGGACTGAGTCTCACGCGCCACCACCGCAGCTCCTTCCCACCGCACATACCGGATCTGAGGACCGAGTCTCACGGGAAGAAGAGGAGCGACGAACTCACGGGAGAGAGGGGGATGCGCGAGTCGTACGGGAGGAAACATCGCAGGGGAGACCGGGCCGCCACCGAGCTGACCCGCCGGGCCCACCGAGCCCGCCTGCCTCCGCCGCGCAGCCTCCCTGAATCGCCGCTGCCATCGCTCCCAAGCGCCCGCTCGCTTTCTGGTCAAGGGGAGGAGCAGTGCTCCTCCTTTTGGTCTCCATCCGGCCCACCGACAAGTGGGCCCCTCTTTCTTCTCCTTTTTTTCCTTTTATCAAATGGGAAATTACCCTTTTGCCTTTGATATATACAACAGTCCCCACCAATTTTCCAGTTGATAACTGATGCTCAAAGTCTTGTTCAATATACAGCTGTTCGAAGAATGGGTACCTTTCGGGTTTGAACTCAAAGTCTAGTTACAAGGACTACGACTCTTCACAGACAAAGGAGGACTATCCCTTGATCCAATGCCTTGGTCATGTCCCCATATCTAACTCATGAGTACTTTAAGAAAGTATACCCCTAACTTTCTTTGATCGCGACCTCACGATCGTACTTACGTAGGTGAATTCTCCAGGGAATCCTGTAGGACGACTCCCGAAGTCATAAAGACATCGAATTCATTAAGAGTTGTTGCTCAACCTTCCATATAGACTGAGCACTGCAGCTAAAGGGACCCTATAGATGTGCTCTCTAATCCCACACAGTTTGTTGTCCTAGAGCCTAGTTCACGGGATCTCCGATCTCCTAGGATAGGTTACTACCGATGTGAGCCTTTATACGGGTATGAGCCCCATTCCCTGAGACACTGCTTGGATGGCCTTCCGCGCCAATCCTTAAGTGAAAGGATCTGCCAAGTTTCTTTCGGATTGGATGTATTCTACAGTAATAACACCCGTCTCTCTGGCATGCTTTACCGACTTGAGTCGTGACTTCATATTGTCCTTCCTACTCTTCGCCTTAACCAAAACGGTTTGGTTATCGCAGTAGGTCAAAATGGCTGGAATAGGCTTTTCCAGCATGGGCATATCAAAAAGGAGTTCTCGAATCCATTATGCCTCTATAGCTGCTGAATCAAGAGCTACCAATTCAGCCTCCACGGTGGACCGTGTAAGAATAGTCTGTTTAGAGGACTTCCACGACACGGCCCCACCTGCTAGAGTGAATACATATCCACTTGTAGCCTTCATGTCATCTGAGTCACTGATCTAGTTAGCATCACTGAATCCTTCCAAGACTGCCGGATGACCCGAGTAATGTATTCCCAAATTAGAGGTTCCCTTGAAATATCTTAGTACTCTTTCTAGTGCTATCCAATGATCATCTCCTGGATTGGACATATAACGACTCAATCTGCTCACAGTATAAGAGATGTCTGGCCTCGTTGCACTAGTTAGGTACATCAGGGATCCTATAACTTGAGAATATTTAAATTGATCCTTCCCATGTCCGGTGTTCTTATGTAGCTTTGCATTTGGATCATAGGGTGTAACTGCTGGCTTACAGTCCATGAACCCAAATCTGGTTAGGACTTTATTCACATAATGAGATTGTGAAAGAGTAATCCCATTCTCACCCTTTATTACCTTAATTTTTAAGATAACATCAGCTTCACCCAGATCTTTCATATCAAAATTCTGGGAAAGAAAAGACTTGGTACTATTGATTACATCTATGTTGGTCCCAAATAGCAATATGTCATCTACGTAAAGACACAGAATGACACCTTCGCCCCCATTAAACCGATAGTAGACACATTTATCGGCTTCGTTTACACAAAAGCCGACCGATGTCATCGTACTATCAAATTTCTCATGCCATTGCTTAGGAGCTTGATTTCGACCATACAAAGATTTAATCAATCGACATACTTTCCTTTCTTGCCCTTCAACCACAAACTCTTCAGGCTGTTGCATATAAATCTCCTCATCCAGCTCAACGTTTAGGAAAGCGGTTTTTACATCCATTTGATGTACTAGGAGTTTGTACGCAGCGGCTAGCGCTAGAAGCACTCGTATTGTGGGTAAACGAGCCACAGGAGAGTATGTGTCAAAATAGTCTTCTCCTTCTTTCTGCGTGAAACCTTTAGCCACTAAACGGGCCTTGTACTTTTCAATAGTACCATCAGGTCTACGCTTTCTCTTAAAGATCCATTTGCAGCCTACTGGCTTACAACCAGGTGGGACATCTGCAATTTCCCAAGTTCCGTTAGCTATAATGGAATCCATCTCGTTACGGACTGCCTCCTTCCAGTAAGCCACATCCGGAGATGCGTATGCCTCTGAAAGGGTTCGTGGTTCCTCATTCACGACATAGGTGACAAAGTCATCGCCAAGTGACTTCTCGGTCCTCTGTCTCTTACTTCTCCTCAACTCCAAATCTGGAGCGGTGTTATCCACACTAGGAGTAATAGAGAGATCATCTATACCGATATGGCTACTGCCTTCATTCGGTCTCATAGGAAACACATGCTCAAAGAATGTAGCATCACGAGACTCCATCACTATATTTGTAGTGATGTCACTCACCTCGGATTTGACCACTAGAAATCTATAAGCCGTGCTATTTATAGCATATCCTAGAAAGACACAATCAACAGTCTTCGGACCGAGCTTCCTTTTCTTCGGTAACAGCACATGCACTTTTGCAAGGCATCCCCATGTTCGAAGAAATGATAGATTGTGTTTTCTCCCCTTCCATCCTTCATAGGGTGTTTCCTCCTGATTGCGAGGTAGAACCCTATTCAGAACATAATTAGCTGTGAGAACTGCCTCACCCCCACCAATAGTCCAAGCATACCGAACTCAAGCATGGCGTTAACCAAGTCACAAAGAGTTCGGTTCTTCCTTTCGGCTATTCCATTAGATTGGGGTGAGTATGGTGGAGTAACTTCATGAATTATTCCATTTTCTTCACAGAATTGGGAGAACTCATGTGAGACGTATTCATCGCCTCGGTCTGATCTTAACCGTTTGATTTTCTTTTCTAGTTGATTTTCAACTTCAGCTTTGTAGATTTTAAAGTATTTAAGTGCTTAATCTTTCGATCTAAGTAGATAAATATAGCAATACTTAGTCGCATCATCTATGAGAGTTAAAAAGTATCATTTGCCACCTTTAGTCAATATTCCATTCATCTTACAAAGATCAGAATGGATTAGTTCAAGTGGAGAAGTGCTCCGCCCTTCAACGCTATGAAAAGGTTTTCGGGGCTGCTTAGCTTGCACACACACTTCACATTTTGAACCCTTCTCATAACTATAGCTTGGAATTAAACTCATCTTACTTAAACCGCATAATGGCTTCAAAATTAACATGACATAACCGTGAATGCCAAATATCATGAATTTTATTGCAATGGGAAACATTATAAATGCTTACATTATTCAAATCTAGAGTGGATAAGCGGAACATGCCTCCGCTATCATAGCCTTTGCCCACAAAATTATCAAACTTGGTCAAAATGACCTTATTTGACTCAAACACAAGCTTTATTCCTTGCCTACATAGCATTGACCTGCTAAGGAGATTGCGAGTCATCGCAGGCACATACAACACGTCTTTTAGGGTGAGTGTTTTGCCCGAAGTAAGATTCAGGCAAACCTGTCCAATCCCATGTACTATTGCGGCGGCTCCATTGCCCATTAGGACGGATCCACCACCTTCACCTTGAAATGAAGAGAAGCAAGATCGATCAGCACATATATGTCTAGTAGCACCTGTATCAATCCACCAATAAATAGATGGAGTTGCCATAAAGGCCATAGTGCGTACTCTTCCGAAATGGTGCTAGCAGTAAGCGACATTAACCTCAGCCTTGCGGCTCTTGTGCTGACCCGGCGATGGACCTCTGCCCTTCTGATTGCGGCAATGATTGGCTTTATGGCCAGCCTCACCGCAAATCAAGCAGACGATGTCCTCCTTTTTCTTCTTCATTTTCTTTGGTTGGAGCTTGACTTGGGGCTGATTTTTGAATTTGGGTTTCCCAGGGCCTCCAGTTCTCTTGACCTCCACTTGATGAGCTTGAATCTGAGCCTTACTCGTGCCGTCACCGGCTCTAGCACGCTCTTCGATATTGATGGCGGCTGACAGCTCATTAAGAGTCAGGCGCTCCTTTATATGTCTCCGAGCGGTCACAAAGTCATGCCACGAAGGTGGTAACTTAGCCAGAATGACATTTACTTGAATTTCTCTGGCAGGACGTAGTTGTACTGACTTAAGTCACGTACATGGAGTTGAAACTCGTGGAGCTGCTCCATCACCGACCGCCCCTCTACCATCTTATAGTTCAAGTAATTTGTAGTTATGAATGACTCATTTCCGTTGTCTCCTTCGGAGTACTTCTCATCAAGTTCGTCCCAAAGTTGTTTGGCATCTTTGAAGTTCATGTAGACGTCGAACAGCCGATTAAATAAGACTGCTAACAAACAAGCTAAGACTGAGTTGTTCGCATCCTCCCATCGCATCATTTCAGGTATTTCCAATGGAAACATTGGAAGACTCGAAATGACCCAAAAGAGTTTGAGATCAATCAGCCATAACTTCGTTTTAGCTTGCCAACGTTTAAAGTTGACACCATCAAAAATCTCTGGCTTAACGACGTCAGACGATGAAGCCATTTCTTTAATAATAGGTTTTCTGCATTGTTGTAATATTTGCGGTATAAGCAAAGATATAAATATAATTCCAATATAAACATATAAGCACACCAATGACATCAATTCAAATGCAAAGGACATAACAAGTATGTAACCATATGAATTGAACATATCATTCATGATATACCACATATTCAATAATAGAAATAATAACACTCTAAACATGAATATGTATGTCAAATTATAATGCTTGTATCAATCAAGACTATCAATAAGCTCAAGTTTAATTGATTATTTGTGCTCTCAACTTGTAGGGTTGCATAAGATTAATCTTGGCTGTCCCGCTACTAAATCATATACTCTTCCTTGATTGGTTATGCCAAATAATAAATTCGGTCTTTTGAGCTCTAGATACAAACTCTACAATTCAATTAACAGTTTATAATGCAATTATATGACATGATTGATTATAACGCTACCTTCATTGATCATGTCATCCTAATCATACGGTAAACTAACATCCAACATGATAAACTATAGACGAGTTATCGTGTAAATACTTCTTTTCAAGTAAACATACACTCCATGAGTTCGTCATACGAGAATGACTAGTCTTCACTCCCATTTTACAGAAAAAACTGCTATTCCAAGAACTGACAGTGCAAGGGGGCCAAAATCAGCATCCATATCCTCAAGCACCGCGACGCAGTCGCCTCGCAAGCTAACGTTCCGCCGAGGCAAGGTGCTGAACCTTCACGGCAACTCCGAGAACAACACCGCCAGACGACTCCGGTTCAGGTCTGCAGAGACTGCCGACGATCACAGCAGGAGCAGAGAGTCCACCAGAGGCCGAATCACCAGGAAGAGTGACACTGCAGCTTCAAAAGATTCAGGTGCTTCACGAGCTGAAGTCGTGGTCCTGAGGCATCAGGATGTCAAGGACAAGAAGAAGAACGATCAGGGATTGTTCAACAACGTGATCGAGGAGACGGCGAGTAAGCTCGTCGAGGCGAGGAAGAGCAAGGTGAAGGCCCTCGTAGGCGCATTCGAGACCGTGATCTTGCTTCAGGAAAGCAAGGCAGCTCCAGCAGTAGCTGCTGCAGCTCCATGAGCATTTCCTGACCTGAAGTGTGTCGTCGTCTTGGAATTCGTCAACTACATTGTTACGGTGCGGTATCCAGAGGAAGTGGATTCCCAGCTGCAACAGAAGGGGCTGCAGATCAGGCAAAGGAGCAGGCGCCAAAGGAGACCGAACAGCAGGTTCCCGGACATTCCCGGAGGAGGGCATCGATGTAAATACAATTTAACATTGCATTCCAAACATTCCCCAACCCGTTCTTCTCTTCCCAGTCTCCGTGTTCTTCCTCCCAACCTCCTCAATCTCCCCGCCTGAACTCTCAATCCCACGGGTCCGTAACATACATGTACATGTGGAGCTGTTGAAGCTTGCATATTTGCGGTTTTTCATAGGAGTTCTTGTGCTAAATTAGTCAAACAGGAGCTCCTGTGCGTATGTGTTTATACAATGCTTTGTGTTACAGATAAGATAGTTTACCAATTAGGAAGAAATTACAATGGTGATATGCTAAACTAAAAAATTGAACTTTGTTTCACTGCACTCACTGCATAAGTTGGTAAATTAGTTCATCATGCCTTTGAGAATTCCATGTTCTTGTTTCCTACTAGCTGCAAGTTCAATGCAGCCCAAATTATCATATTTTACATATGTTCAATTCAAGAACATTGGTCCAACATTTTGATCATTTTGTTGGCTTGACTGGACCGTTGACCATGGGGTAGTTAAACCAGATGAGTTGTTTGACCAGGTCAAACCCATCCAAGAGCTGAAACCTGATGGAGTACTAATCAATAATCATGTATGAATACGAGGTCTCTCGGAGTAAAACTAGAAGTGGAAGAGATGTCCGGCCCAAATTTGGATTCATTTGATGTGTGGAATTTAATGGAATTCAGACTTTTTTTGAAATGTAATGGAATTCAGGCTTCGGTCAACATCTCAGGGAAGAAAGCAGCCAGAGAATTCCAACACGTAAGCAGGTTATGATTTGTAGTTGTTGTCACAAGTAGCCAAGTAGGATGATACAACGAACAATGGAGGCATACAAATGGATGAGACTGGTATATAAAATATTATTTGAGTAGGAAAAATTGAAGTCTTGGATTGAAGTAGTTGGATGAGCATGGTATGTGGCTTGTTCTCCATTTGGACCATTTGTAGTCTTCTTATCTTCTATTTTCAGAAAGGAAAGAGTCATGTCAGATCAGATTGACAAAAGTATCATCGAAAATTTTGCAATGAAAATTTGTTCTTTCAGAGCTCATCAGTCAGTGGTATATTCTCGGCATTTCAGAAATTTACCTAAACCATTTCTCGATCACCCCAAACATGAAACTCTGAATCACTTGCACAAGCATAGCTTCTTTTTTTTGTGTGTGCGCGGAACGGATCATTGGAAAAGTCACCAGTCTTATTTGCACAACTAGTGATGTCAAGTGCTATCACCTTGAATGCATTAGTGACTAGTAGGATCCTGTGGACATAGAGATGCCTTTTTAGTTATCCATCAGCACAATCATGATACAGTACCAAAAACTCATTTAGAGCATATGCAGATCAATGATTTGTCTTTTGAGAGACCTATTGGACAGGATAGGTTTGGATCCATGGCATGGGGAGTTTGCTTGTCCAAAGCATAGCCACCCAACAAGTGCAACTTGCACACTGGGGAAAGTGGATAGAAGTTGGGTCACCTCTCTCTCCACCTTGTTTTTTTGGGGGTTTTAAAGTCTGTTCCAAACGGCGATAGATTCTAGACATGTTAGTTTTTAACGTGGTCTTTTTTCTTGATTTTTTATTATTCGTAGAAATATAATAATGTTTTTTTCTATTTTTTCTTTATATTTTAATTGCATATTCCAGAAAAAATTAACAATATTGTAGTACCATTTTAGTAAAAGCCACAACACTCTGGGCCTGTTCTTTTTTGCTGCAGCTTGTGGTTTTTGGCTGTGGCTTGTAGTTTTTGGGCTGTTTGTACGAGAGATTACAGAGTAACAGAAACTCACGTGCGGTTTTTGCCGATATAAATAAAGTCAGTAAAGTATGTGCTACAATTAACTAGTAGACTCTATCTTAAAAAAATATTCCATTTAAAAGCTAATTACTATAGAAAAACTGAAAACAGCTTTTAGAAACTGAAAAGAACAGAGCCTCTAATATGGCCTTAGCTTACAGTTTACTTTGAAGATGGTGATGTGGATTGATTTATCTTTGGCTTCCATGATATCTCCCATCCTATCCATTCCAAATCAAACGTAAGACTTCGACTCACTCCTTACAAAACACCTCAGCCTCCAATCCTTGCTCTTTCTTCAAGCCATGGATGGATAGAAGTCCTCCACTTTCTCATGTGCCCACTATCTTCACTTTGATGCTATCCTTTTCCCATCATAAAGTATAACATGTTTATCTTGGTGACAAAAATAATAATTTTCCACCAAGATTTGCAACTAATTGTTGGAACATTGTCAAACCTAGTGCCCATATTTCACCCTGTCAACATGTTTTGTTGCCTGTGGGGTCTTGGGGCCCACGTGTCTGTCACTCAGTAACACCAACTTCACTACACAATGTTCACTAACATTCACCATCTAGATGAGAAAATCCATAAAAAATGACACCACCACATATAAACATAATATTTCCACAAAATTTCATGACACTTTTATTTATTTATTTTTCCAAGAATTAAAACTTAAAATTTGGACTCTTGGATTCCATCTATGCACCCAAATGATATTGCAAGGCCAGGAATCAGGATTTTTAGTAGAAGCTGGATTCAGAATTCAGACACAGTGATTGTTTAATTAATCTCCCATCTGTTGCCTTCAGATTTAGATGACGCCCTTTACCTAGAAACACAACTGAGCAGTAACTCTCCGGGACACAGGTAAGAACAAAAGCATCACTGTTTAATAGTAGTACTATTTAATTAGGAGCGACATAGCTTTCTGTATGAGAGTAGCTTCGAAGGGAGAGATGAGAAGCAGCAACTAGCACCAAAATTTCTTCAAGAATCTCTCTCTCTCTCTCTCTCTCTCTCTCTCTACCCGAGAGCTCAAACTTCGCGCAATCCTTAAATCCTCTCGGCCAGTTTCTCCGGGTTTCATTCTGGGCAGGCGGGAGCTGAGAGGGGCAGCAATCGTGGGAAAAGATACGCGCTTTTCTTGATTCATTTGCCCTGCATTGGGAAGAGTGTCCTGTTCTTGTGACATTCTTGCGAGTCTCTGAAGGGAGCGTTCTTGGGTTGGGTGTGATTTCCAGGTATGGCCTCAGCTTGATTTCTCTTGGATTCGGCGTAACCTCTCTTCTGTTTAGTACAAAATCTGTAGGAAATTGTCATGCGCCTAGGTTGGGTTTTGGTTGTGGTTGCCTCACTGGTTTCAGTTTGTTCCGGGACTCGATGTTGTTTAGGTGTATATTAGGAGGGAAGTTGGTTTAGTGGGTTCCATTAAACAATTTGAGCATTCTTGGTTCATTGAAGGTTCAGACTCAGCTGAGTTTTTCTTGGGTTTTGCTGATTTTTTTCTCTGTGAGATAAACGTCCATCTTCAGTTCCTTGAATTTGAGCAGAGAAGGTATAGGTTTGTTGATTGATCATCCGCATGTCAAAGGATTTTCTTTCTTCAATATTTTGGGGGCCTGTTCTTGGCAATTTGAGATGGAGCATTCACTCAATTCCCGGGAATTTTCTTTCATGTTCAACAGATAAATTTTGCTCATGTGTATTGGAAGGGACCTAAGTGCTAGAGACAAATCATAGTTATATAATTGAAACAGTAACAAAATGGTTTACTTACAAGCAGAAAGCTAAACTGTTCCACATACTGAATTGACCTGTTAAAACCGAAGGTGTCACTTTCAGCTATGCTAAAATAGTAGAAATTAAACCTTGTCTTACCAACTAATTGCCTTACTTAAACACCATAATAAGTCTGAACCGTTCTTGTTGTCTTCTAGGTGGACAACACCATTTTGCAGGTAGTGAAAGCATGAGGTTATGGTTGCTCCTGCCCCTCCTCAGCTTTTCCACACTGATTCGGTCAGAGGATTACTCAGATGTAACTGTTATCATTCGGGGCTCTGAGACAATCGCTGCAACCAGTGATGAGTTTGTTTGTGCCACCATTGATTGGTGGCCTCCGGAGAAGTGCAACTACGATCAGTGCCCATGGGGAAAGGCTTCTGTCCTAAATTTGGTAAATTCTCAAGCATAAACTTATCTTTCACGTGGTATTTGGTATATCGACAAAAAACTAACTTTGGTCCTTTTGTGAATCTCCCAGGACTTGACTAATCCTTTGCTAGCTAAAGCTATCCAAGGTGAATGTTCTGACCGTTGTCATTGAAGAATTTTCTATTATTCAGTTGCAAACTCCACTTTGGAGGCTTATTTGTTACACTGATGAATTAAAATTTTCCCCTTGTTTTCTTTAGCCTTTAGCCCACTACGTATAAGAGTCGGAGGCTCCTTACAAGATCAAGTGGTATATGGCACACCAAATTTAGGATCTCCATGCAACCCATTCACAAAGGTTTCAAGTGGCCTATTTGGATTTTCTCAAGGATGCATAACCATGGAAAGATGGGATGCTATTAATGATCTGTTCCTGAATACAGGGTGAGGCCTTCCTTCTCTAGTTGTTTGTCGCCATCTTTATTATCTTTGATGTGGGTTGTGAGTTGTGACTGATTATAGGACGGATTGTTGAGCATAGTACATGTTGTAATGAAGGCGGTATGAGCATATATTCAGTTTTAATTCCAACTAAATTAAGTATAAATTCAGAACATTTCCAACAGGATATAAATAACATAAATTGCATATAATCATGTAATTCCAACATGTCATTCATACAAGTGCATATATCCAATGCATATAACAAAAATACCGCTGAAAAGAACATGACTAACATTTCCATGAACAGGGATGCAATTAATTCTAGCACAATGAACAATAATTGCTTGAAAATTGCTCTCAGACCAGAGTTGCTCAAGATTTTTTATCTTGGCCTTCTCATGCCAATGTCAAACCTCTTCACTAATGATCTGATGACTAGTGATAAAGATTTGAGCTCTAAATTATGTTTCCACTATCATAAACTTGCATATACAGTGAACAACAATCTATAACTTTCGCTATAAATGTTCACATGCAATGAATTATCAAGCAGTATTCTGACAGTATACCAGAAGATTAAAATGCAGTCTCACAAGACAAACAATGTAAAGAAAGGACCTCTTCTGGACCGAACTGAACAAGAACGACTACTGCACAACAAATAATTTCAATTGCTAGTCAACAAATCTGATCAGCCGAAAGATATAGCTACGGTGCAGACAGTAGAAACCAAACCAATAGAACTCAAATCTAATCCTGTTATTTAGACCAATTTCAGTATTCAACTAGTTCATCACAGAGTACAAGTTCTGAGCCCACAAGCAAACCGAGCATCTCCCAGTTTTGAACTTTAAAACAGAAATTAAGGAACAAGTACAGCTGCTAATATTTGCAGAAGAATCGAAACACTCACAACGCAGATGACACTCGAAGTCGTCCAGTATAAACCGAACCGCGAGAAAGAGATCAGTGACAAGAACCAAGCAAGGCACACCGGACGATCTTGTCTCGAAAACCTAGCGCTCCTCTGTGCTGCTGCAAGAGAAAGCGAGGTAGACGGAGATACAATGCCACACTCCAACCTCGGACAACCAAAGTAGAAGTCGAAGGTCGGGTAAATGCCGCACAAGACCACCAGAATGCACCGGCCGAATGCACTCAAACACAACAGAGGATCGTCACGACATTCTTCCTCACTGAGTCAATCTTTCACCTTCAGATTTCCCCTCACACCCCACCAAACGATAGGGTTCACCCGGAATCCAAAGGTAAAAGCTCCAATCGGAGATGGCGCAGAGCACCAACACTCCTCACAACCCGAAGACCAGAGAGGAAGAAAACTAAAGAGAAGCAAATCGAGATCGGAAGAGATGCCTCACAGAGGAAGAAATGAGGGCATTAAGTAGAGGAGACGGGGTTGCGGCGTGGTGGCGTGGCGGCCGGCTCAGGAGCTGGGCCACCTGCGCCTCCTCCTCGCCTCTCCAGTCCACCGCCTCCCACTTGCCGCCCAAGTTGTCTGCTGCAGCACCAGATCCGGCGGAGCGGACGCGCCTACACGTGCAGTCTCCTCCCCTTATCTCTTCACTTGGCCCACTGACAGTGGGCCCCACTCTATTTTTTCTTTTGTCAATTGGGAAATTACCAAATGCCCTCTCGAAACCAACACTACATGTTAGAACATATTATAGGATAACAGTACTAGTGCATTAAGATATCCTTATCACCCTTCCTGGCTTCCTTTGGAATATCTGAATAGTGTATTACTTCATGCAGTGTGTTTCCTAATTCATTTTGTTTAATTCCTTCAGTGCAGTTATGACATTTGGTCTTAATGCACTTCAAGGCGCGGCAGATACGCAAAGGCGTTTGGGGAGGTGCTTGGAATTCAAGCAATGCTCAGGAATTCATGGAATACACTGTTTCGATGAACTATCCTATTGATTCTTGGGAATTTGGTAATGCATTGTCAAACATAAAGCTCTATTTTCTGCTCGCAAAATGATGTACATCTTTCATTCATGTAATGCTTACATAAGTAGCTCTGCTCATGTACTAGGTAATGAATTGAGTGGAAGTGGAATTGGTGCGAGTGTGGGAGTTGAACAATATGGGAAGGACCTAGTTAAACTCCAAACCATCATCAACCAGTTATATGGAAATTCTAGGAAACCATTGGTGGTAGCCCCAGGAGGATTCTTTGATCAGAAATGGTTTGCTCAGCTTCTTGAGGTCTCCGGCCAAATGTTCTCAATGCAATGACTCATCATATTTATAATCTTGGTGCTGGTGAGTATTTTTCAGATGTTAGTACTACTCCTTAAGTCATCTTTGTTTTATGTCTTACGTCAAACATGATACAAACATAATCACTTCAATCTTGATTAGGTAATGATCCTCATGTTGCAAATAGAATCTTGGACCCGCAATATTTGAGCCGGATTTCTGATACATTCAGAGATCTCCAACTCACGATACAACGACATGGACCATGGTCGGCTCCGTGGGTTGGGGAAGCTGGCGGTGCGTATAACAGTGGCAGTCGTCTCGTGTCCAATACTTTCCTGAATAGCTTCTGGTAATTACTTGTCAGCTGAACCAATAATTCTGTTCCAACCATGGTTCTCCTCTTATTTCATCCTCAAGTTGGCTGTTTCAACTAGGTATCTTGATCAACTTGGCCAGTCCGCAAAGTATGACACCAAGGTTTACTGCAGACAGACTTTGATTGGAGGCAACTATGGCCTTC
Source organism: Dendrocalamus sinicus (assembly GCA_036346575.1). NCBI lineage: Eukaryota > Viridiplantae > Streptophyta > Magnoliopsida > Poales > Poaceae > Dendrocalamus > Dendrocalamus sinicus. The sequence goes on along the minus strand of JAYEVI010000337.1, from coordinate 323,507 downwards.
TTGACACAGAAACTTTTGTGCCGAACCCTGATTACTACAGGCAAGCTTCTATACTGTATATGCTGCCACAAACATGCTTTACTACTTGCATATGCCTTGGACTAAACTACAGTATCTGTTCAGCGCCTTGCTGTGGCATCGGCTTATGGGGAAGGGAGTTCTTTCCATAGACATCAGCGGTTCTTCGTACTTGCGTGCCTATGCGCACTGTGGAAAGCAAAAGGTATGAATCTAACCCAAGACTTTGATTACTCACCCATTTGCTTCCACCCAACTGAAAACACCCCAAGTAAATATAGAAATTGTAATGCAGTCATGTTAACTTGTTGGTAAACATAAGCATAGTGGTGCACTGCTGTAGCATCATATCACTATCATATAGTTGTTTGGTAAAATTGAAAGTGAACAGATGCTGATCTCTTTACTCTCAAAATGTTCTTACTATAGGGCGGCGTTGCTCTCCTCTTGCTCAACCTGAACCAAAACATGGGATTCATGGTTTCAGTCAGGAACGACCTCAACGTTGATCTCGCGGAGGGGCAAGGAATAAGGAGGGACAATTCCTTTGTTCATGGCCTGAAAAGGACGGTCTCTTGGGTTGGGAGCCAAGCTTCCGACGGGCTGGAGAAGAGGGAAGAGTACCATCTGACGGCACAAGACGGGAACCGATTCGCCCGGACCATGCTGCTGAATGGGGTTCCTCTTGAGCTCACTGCAGATGGTGACATCCCTCCATTATGTCCAGTGCAAGTTTCGGTCAATTCACCAATCTATGTTGCTCCACTGTCCATTGCATTTGTCATCTTCCCGGATTTCGAGGCTGAAGCTTGCGAGACATGATCAACTGTAGATAGAATATCATGAGGTTTTCTGCTGTGATAATATAGCTGCTCTCAAGATAACAGATACTGTAAAGATTTGTGTCGGTGTTCTGATTTGTGCCCCATTTGGGCAATCTATGTTCTTTCCATCATATATAGTATTGTTTGTTTATTAATTCCATACCGATCGGTGTGTAGCAAGTCTTTCATTCCTTTCTGATGCAGCGATATTTATTAGATCAAATATTTCCAGAAGTTTCGTCAACCTTCTCCTGGTAATAACCTAATTTTTCTGAAAAAAATTGCATGTGTAAACTTTCACTTATGTAACTCAATTTTTTTCTGCACCGAGTTTTTTTTCCTTTTCTGAGGATATGCAATTTGTGATACAAATAAATAAGTTAAATAATAGACATCTTATAATCGAAACATAAACTGGCATTGACATTCACAATAACCATTAAAGTCAGAAAGATTGTGTTGACAATATACAACTAATACATACAGACGCACGAAGGCCCAAATAGATGAACCAAAGAAACACATACAAACCATGAAGGAATCAATGACGAAGTATTTCATTGAGATGATCGCTAACACAAGGCTTGTTTTTGCAAAACCAAAATCTGACCCATGTTCCTCACATGGTGAACTGTATACCCTCCAGCAATTACAATAGTGATGGGCCTATCATCAATTCTGCCAATCAGGCAATTTATATTGCCCCATCAAATACAAAAGAACCATCATAAACAATATTGTAATTTCATGAGCTATGATACAGATGAAATAAACAAAAGGAAAGGGGCCTAGTGTAAATGAGAAGAAAACATTCCTTTCTGTTCATTAAATATGCTCCACCAGCACATGTAACCAACTCTGAATTAACCGTTCAGGTATCATTCCTCGATACCTTTCAAACTGTCTGATGCCAGTCTCCAAAATAACGAATTTAATTCCACTTAATTTACGCTTATTTAATAAATATTTTGTCTCGCCAATCTACAACTGAGGCTCCATTATATGACAATTTCTTACGAATTCATTCGAGTAGTTCACATGTCTTGTCCAAAATGGCTGGAGATGTTTAAACCAATCTCCAGCCATGGTTTACTTTGTCCATTGTAATGTATGACTGCTGCTTTTGAACACTAGAGATATCTGTCTTTCCTGATATCCCAAGCCTAAAAGATGCCACGACGGATCAATTGGATGAACATGGCCTTTAAATGCTATAAGGCCTGGTGGCAATGTTCCAAGCCTCCAAAGCGTGAAGTTTGACTTCAGATTCTGCATGCAAAGGACATAACATGAATGAGGTAACTGGAGCTCACTGACATGTATTTAGAAATGTTTAAATATGAACCAAGCATAACTTCAACTATCAATTAAACTGGAAAGAATGATAATAAAAATGGAATTCAGCATAACTCACTATGAACTAACTTTATATGCTTTTGAGTGATCAAGAGAAATTTTAACATTTGAACAAATCAGCAGCCCAGTATAAATTTAATTTGATATCTTTTAGAACTTCTCCACAAAAAAGGCAGTTATGCTTAAATAGGAACATATTAGACTTCCAATAGTCGAATACATTTACTTGTTTACTATGAAATGGCAAAAAGAAAAGAAGAGCACAATATACAAATAATTAACAAACAACTGGTGTGCGATGTAACAGGAAATAGTGGTAAATATGTTTTACCTCCTTGACCCAATGATGGTATTTATCTTTAATGGTTGTCTTCCTCCATGCATTCAGGTCAAAAATATTCATGCCATACGCCCATGCACACTCCGAAGGGTCAAAGTTATTGGCAATGAGGGGGTGAGAGAAGTTGAAATAATTCCTGAACCTCTTAGACATCACCCAACCATCTCCACCTCTGCAAGTCTCAACAGCTCCATTAACCTTTCCAGCTAGATCAATATCCCAAAGTGATGACAGGTCATGCTGGACAACAACGTCATCATCAAGAAATACAACCTTGTGGAGGCTTGGGAACAACTGCTTTAACAGATTGCAAGTGTTATTATGCGATTGTGGATCTCAGCAAAAATGAGGTAGATTAAAAAAAAAATCACCGCAGTTAGAGCAAGTCTGCACCACTACAAAAATCTTTTCTCTACAGTTAAAGAAAACTCCAAATGTCTCAAGAAAAGAAAGGGAAAAAGCAAGTGCAACTAGCTATGGAACATATTCAACTGTTCTGCAAAAATGTATTCATGCAGTTGCTTGCCTCTTGACCCCCAAAAGGCCCCATTCAACTACAATAGTTTCAAGCTCATTTTTCAAGGAAAAATTCATTCTTTCATAGTTTTCATTGTTTCAGCTCATCCTTCTATTACATTTTATGTGTCTTTAATTGTCCAGTTGTCCATCAAATATGTTAAAGCTGGTGAAACTGTACTCAGAATAATAGTCAGGAGAAAATTTTTGTACCTCAGGCAGGTATATCCGAATGTGATTGAGGACAGAAGTGTATGTTGGACTTCCTGCCTGCAGCTTGGCTGCAAAAACTCTTGGGCTGTCACCTACACTAGTTCTTGCAAGGTGATTTCCATCGTAATGACTTCTGACAATGTGCTGAGTTTCTATAGCTTCAAGAACTGGAACATGTTCTCTTGTTAACCAATCAAATTGGTGAACACCTTTCACCTCGACAATGGCAGGATAAAGCGGATTCAAAGCAAACCATGAATGCATGGCAGGATAGGTCTTTTTGTCAGTAATAACATGGAAGACTATCCTCTCAGGCTTCAATGATGATCTAATTGTTGATCTGACCACAACCGAGGCTGCAAGGATGTTATCTGATGCCAAAACAAAATGGAAATAGGAGTTGTCGGATAGACGAGGGACCAACTCGGGGGATGGTAGTTGTTTCCTCGCAAGCGCATTTGAGGAGTATTCATTAGTTAGACGCAACGAAAGGCAATAAAGGCCTTTAGGAATAGCAATTGCTGCATAGTGTTTGTTTAACTGCTCTGATAACCTGGATGATCTCAATTCCCTATCCATGCTCTCCATCTGCATGTTGTTATTTAAACAAATGAATACAAGAACTTCAACTTGCTGAACAAAGAGAATCAAAGAAAAAGTTGTGTAGACAACATGTTAGCTGATATTTAAAAAATGAGGTTTGGATCACTAAATGCATTATCTTTGTGTTTCACAACTTTAGGAGGTTACATACTCATAGATAAGTACCAAAAATGTATACATTTGCTAAGCAAGATATATTTCTAACTATTTACTTTCTGTGCTCTAAAATGTCATGAGATTTAATGTAGCTAGATGGAAGTTATTAATTGAGCAGTAAACTTGAAACCAATACCAAAAAGCATTCAATTTTTGGGACAAGCTGGCTTGTCCATCATCATCCAACAGACTAACACCAACGCTACTAAAATAACATTACCTAAGAACTGACACAAGCTTTACAATGGAAGTCCAAAGTAAATACACAATAACCAAATCAGCGGTGATGTTCAAGTACAAGTTTTACTAGTAATACCAAAGTAACCAATTGAAGAAAATTCCAAGTGCTTGAATAAAAAAGGCAGCTGGACAGTGGCGTCAATGCTTAGAAAAAAGGGAGGAAAAGAATGAAAAAGAAGTTAGCTTACCGTGGCCTTCAGCCTAAAAGCAAATGACCTTAAATCATAATCATTGTCCTTCATATCCCAGATAAATTCATCAAAAGATTCTGGCACCTTTAAATCAACAGGAACTTCCTCTGAATTTATTTCATCAAGCATCCTATGCAGATCCCTCACAAGCCTCTGCTCATTAGAATACCGAGATCAAATAAGAAACTGAATAAATCTGCAAAAGGAAAAAAGAAAAGAGCAAAGCACAAATAGTACCATGGAGCCATCGTTGCCCCTACCAAGAAGGTGTGGACCTAACCGCCTGCCCAAACAATCTGATAATAGCAACTAAGGAATCAATACAAGTGATTGACACAAAATGCTATACAATTTAATTTGGAACAAATTTGAGAATGAGCAAAAGCTTATTGGACCAGGAAGCCAAATAATGAGGGAGAGAAGTACATAAAATACTCATCAACATGAACAGAAAAGTAACTAAAGCAGAAACGGAACACGCTAAAACTTCAACACAGCACACTTTACAACATTCAAAACATTGTAGCCACCCCACCCCCATGCTGAGCTCCATATTGCCTCAGTCCAGCACTCCAGCACAACAACAAGAAGAGGCACTTCTTTATAAGCTTATTTAAGTATTCAACTGATCCTAAGACAGTAAGTAGCCTCAGATGATAAGGCCTTATTTATAAATGCGTTGATTATGATTTACTAAACCTAGCTAATAGATCTCCAATTCCTTTGGGCGTAGCTTTTAGACCTAACTGGTGATTTTTTAGAATGTAATGATAGCATTCCATTGGCCATAGCATTTCGGCATTCTGCTTGGCTAACTATGGCTCTATGTAGCAGCTCTCAAATATAACACAAGCATGCATGTCAGGTATCAACGCACAAAAATCGATCATTTGATCCTTCTTGTAGTGTAGGATTGCATATATTTCTCATTCACGGATTATTATATCAAAAGTTTAAATAACCATGTTAATAAAAAATGCACCTAATTTCTCACTGAACAATCAAGACATCATTAGTATCAACAATGACCGTCATACACATTCTGAAAGTAAACTAAGCAACCATTTAAGCTGCCACATTAGCGGTAAGCATCCCCCTCTCTACTTACCTTTTATACAAGAGACAAAAATATGCGGTTTCAGCAGCTTAAGCAAACCAAGTAAGCAGTTAATCAACCAACTAAGCACATATGCAACCAAATAAACCACTCAAATGGGCCCTAGTTCTAGTAACGCAAGTCTCCACCAATACTTACGCACCCTACATTGCCTGAATTTAGGATAAACCCGACAGAGTTATCAACCGCTTGCCGTTATTCACCAACAAAATTGCAGCACAATTCACGCCCCACAAGCACATTGCACATCTCTGGTCAACCATTCCGTTATCTAAACTCTAAAAGAACTAACACCTCGGGCTACTACTAGATCATTTCAAGAACGGAACTAACAGCACGGGCGGGCGGGGCGCCGGTGGGGGATGCGTACCTAGGGAGGAGCACTTGTTGAAGCCCTCGAGAGTCATGAGGGCGGTAAGGATGAATACGAAGGGCAGGAGGAAGGCGAGGATGAGGACGGTGTGGAAGACGGTGCGGTAGGAGAAGTGGCGCGCGGCGGCCTTGAGCTTCATCAAATCTAGCAACCCATTGCTACTGGAGATGGTGATGCTCCTCATGCTCGGCGACAGCCGGATCTGCATCCTCGCTCGCCCAGAATCTACCAGCTCCGGCTCCAGCAGCGCATGGGGGGCCGCGGCGACCCGCGAGATTCAGAGGCGCCATGGCAGCCCAGCGCGGAGGGGGCAGAAGGAGGCCGCCGGACCAGCCGGATCCGGCATTGGCGCAAGGACCCGCTCCCCTCCTCCCTCTCTCGTCTCAGCGCTCGCTGGGGTACTCTTCCTGGCTCCCCCTGTGCCCGGATCAAGAAGAGGAAATCCGGGCGGTTTCTTGGCTCGATTCCTCGCCCGATTCTCCGCGCGCGCGGGCGCGCAAGAACTCTAGAAGGAGTGAAGGGATCGCGCGGGGAGGAATGGAGGAGGAGGGTTTGATCTGGGTTTCTTGGTGAGCTCGCGATTGGGGGATTACGGGGGGGAGGAAGAAGAGTCTGCAGCGGCGAGGAGAGGAGAGGAGGGGGGATTTGACCCGATGAACAGAGGAGAAGGGAGTAAGTCAGATCGGGTGGGAGTCCCGCGTGGTTTGGGCCCCGCTCATTTTAACATAATTTATATCTTCTGTTTTTAAATTACTATTTTTAAATTTATTTTTTCTGATTTTTTTGATTATTTTGAGCTTTTTATTTTTTCCATATTTCTTTATATTGTCCTTGCTGAGGCTAATTTATTTTTTCATTTTAAAACTTTTAGATTTAATTACGTTAAATAAACTACCTTAGTTATAATAAAAAGGTTAGTTATAATTAAAAACATAATTTACCATCAAATTGAAAACCTTTGTTGGGTCAAACGGAGCTGGATTGTTCCGGGAAGGGGAGAAAGGAAAGATTACTTGGCTAAGCACTATCCCTACGCAAGCCTACCTGCCTAGCCCACGTGGTAGTTATTCTTAGGATTTTTTTTTGTTCTTAGCAACAGTGTTGGTAATACAATAGTGGCTGTATGTAACCATTGAACAGTGACAATACATGGTAAAAAATACCACTGAAAATTCCTATAAAAAATGGCAAAAATCAAGGTGACAGTTGCAATACATGATAAAAAATACTACTGAAAATTCCTATAAAAAGGGGCAAAAATCAAGGTGACAGTTGATTTTGGGTATATCGTTACAACGGTATAGCAACAGGTTTCGCGAAATGGTTTCATGTTTCAGCAAATTTCACATGTTTTTAGAAATTTTTAAAAGATTTCAAGAAAATTTTAAGCTAAAGTTTTAACGAGTTTCAGTTTTTGAAACTAAAGTATAAACAGATTTCGGCTAAAGAGCTTCAACAAATTTCAACTAAAAATTTCGACATGTTTCAGCGAGTTTCAACAAAAATCACCGTAGATCAACTTGTTTCATGGAATCACTACGTATTGTACTATATTATTACAGGCGTTCTCAATATCCATCTAAGCATTCCAAATTCCTATGCTACATTGCTAGGTGAATGATAATTAAGAGAGAAAAAAAGGTCTACAATGGGCAGTCGTGGAGCACCAAGCCTCCCAACAATGATGGCATCCTAGTATTAGACCACGGAAATATAGTAGTTTTTGTTTTGATCGACGCGCTCACAAATTTTGACTCGTTTCGGTTAACCCACCACAAATTTAGCTTAGAACGTGTCTCTTGCGAAGGTTCTAACTTCTAAAAGAACTTCTCACGCAAGACATGCGATGTGAAGGTAATGCTAAGTAATTATTTGCATACGAGAGATTAGTCAAGATACGCACATATCACACGTGTTATTCTTATGGTCCACGGTTTTGATGATGTAAATATAACACTGGCCTTGTTTTTTTCAGCTTCTAAAAGCTGTATTTCGATTTTTCTACTGTAACTAACTTTTAAACAGAGTATTTTTTTTAAGATAGGGTCTACTAGTTAATTATAGTACATATTTTACTGACTTCATTTATATTGGCAAAAACCGCACGTAAGTCTCTGTTACTTTATAATCTCTCATATAAATAACCTAAAAGTTACAAACCGCAGCAAAAAAGAACAGGCCCAGTAGCCCATGTGTTGCTCGTGAGAGCTTTTGTTAACCAGGTAAGGTTGGCACTAGATCATCATCTCATCACATGCCTTGCCATCACAAAATAAGCTTCCAAAGCTGCTGCACATCTGCATTTGGGGAGAGTAAGCTGCATTGCATTTCCTGCATGCATTGGCACTTTGACAGTGCAACAGGCACAACTGCTTCATTGATTCCTAGAGTGGTGGGCAAGACTGGAAAAGCCAAGCCATATTGGTCTACTTTTTCATCTTTCCTTCTTCTCTGTCAAATACTAGCAAGTAAGATGATTAGTTAGGGTTGTTCAAAGACCATAATACTGACATCAAATAGTATCTGGACTTCTCTGTTCTTTTCTTTCCAGAAGGTAGAACTAATTAACAACTCTGAACAAGCTTGTCTCAACATATTTAGTGCTTTGGTAACTACTGAAATTTGGCAAGGAATTTCTGGAGAGGAAAGAGAGCAAGTGCAGTCTCATTGCCGTGAAAGCATGCAAAGTGCCACCAAACTTGCCACACTCGGTTTCAGAATCGAAGTAGCAGCAAAATATGACTAGCATAAATATTTGCTATTAAGTGGTCAGTACGAGCCTATTATATTGGTTGTAGCTGGGTTTTTTTTATGACCGATGATGACTTTTGACTAAAAAAATAGTGGTGACTGAAAAACACGGCTTTTATAAGGAGGGCGTAATGGGTTCGAGTATGAAAGAGAGAGATACGTGTACGAGACGGAAGTAAGATAAGTAAGGTACGTGATACGCCTACGACCGTTGCCTTATCCTTGAAGCGAGACATGAATAAGAGAAGTAGAAAAGCCGTTTTAGAAAGCTGGATATTTATATTAACTTCTAACTTTTTCAAACAAGTAGAAGGCAAAAGCAGAGGCCTATAGGCATCTTCTTTTTAGCTTCTAAAATCTACTTTTCGACTTTTCTACAATAATTATCTTTCAAATTGAGTACTTTTTAAGATAGGGTCTGCAAGTTGATTGCAGTATATACTGTAACGACTTCATTTATATTGGCCAAACCCGTACATGAATTTTTGTTACTTAATATTTTCTCTCATAAATAGCTTAAAATTTATAAGTCATAGTTAAAAGTCATGAATGGAAGAAAAAAAGCCTTGTATCTTGTAACGTGCTCTCGCACACGTGCCCATAAATGGGCCACAGTTGGGCTAACTCCCAATCGGGCCTTATGCCCACGAGAATCGCGCATAGGCGGTGCGCTCGGGCCATGGCCTTCACCATTTCACCTAGACTCTCAGACTAAACTCGCCCACTGATGTCACGCTCACGCTCTCACTCCACAGCACGACCGCTCCCCCGCACGCACTACAAGCGCCGGCCGCCGGCGCCACCCACCGCCGATGACGTCGCCGCCTCCTCGACCCTCCACCGTCGCCAGCACGTGACGTGCAACGCCGCATTCCGCTCCCTTGCTCGCCGTCGGTCCATCGGAGCCTGTCGCCGTGGTCAGGGTAGCCGTGCGCAGGAGGTGGCCCTCCGAGATTGGCTCCACCGGCTCCTCGCTCCCTACCTGCGGTACAGTACTTTCTTGGCCGCTTAATTCCTTCCTTCCTTTCTAGGTCCAAACACATATTAATCCCTCAAACGTGGACTCAATCTCCAGCATTTTCAATGAATAGCGGTTAGATTCGATCTACCGGTGGTTAAACCGGCTAATTGCAAGTTCATTGGGCTCAGATTTTGTTGGATCCGTGCTTATGCTGGTTCCAGACCAATTCTGTCGAATTGAGAGCTACCGGCCGGACTGTCTGTCCGGACAGTCCGCGCGCATCATACGCTTCCCGAGCTAAACACTCGCTGCCCAAATTTCATATTTCCCGTCTTTTCGATTCCGAGCCGTGCTTGCACTGTTATCGATCTATCACTAAATGTCTGCTCCATATCCAGGTCACTATAATGGGGAACCACTTGTTTCGAAATTCAAACCAATGAAAAACACATAGTACTAGACAAATATTTAATTTGGGAACTCTTTTGATTGAAAAACCATGGATACATAATCGACAAAATCAGTACACAAGAAGATCTTAACGTAGACCTAATTTCACATACCTTTTAGATAGCTTACAGAGGATATAAATAGTCTTGCAAACAAGAGTCCCAGACAAAAAAATGAGTATAGCCCTAATCGGTACGAAAGGAATAACTACTCGAAAACCATAACAGTAACCTTGTTGGAGAGGGGAATAGTGCCTCACTCGGAGAGTCTTAGAAGATAATGGTGAAGAGTTATAGTCGGAAACACTTCGAGTAGCAATGTTTGACTCCAGTCAGCGTAAGCACCCTAGAGCACTGTGTCTATTGTAGGTTAGTGTAGAATTAATCATGCACACGAAGATGATCCTAATCATAATCTCTGACTAGTCTGCATTTCTGAGTGAAACCTGGTCGAACTCTTCAAGTGGTTAGAAAGACCAACGCGGTCAGACACAACTAGATTCGGATCACAAAATGCAACAATCTCCACTTTGAGCCGATTTCCTCTAATGAAAAAGAAGAACCAAAGAACTTCTCGATGAAATTGTAGAATACCACTTGTGTGTCAAATGTCAGAAAGAACTAATGGGAAATACCGACTAAGTCCGAGCAGAGCTCAAACTTAGCGGTGAGAACTAGTTTTGTCATCATATTAGTTGGATTCTTATGAGTACTAATCTTGCAAACCTCGATATTATCTTGTGTAATAACTCCTTGGATGAAGTGCTATCTGACTTCAATATGCTTTATTCTCTTATGGAACATTTGGTCTTTTGTAAGACAAATAATACTCTGACTGCCACAGAAAATGTTAGTGTAAGATGTATTTCTACAATGCTTAGTGTAGAGACTCCTTAGCCAAACAGCTTCTTTACAGGCTTCTGAAATAGCCATATACTCGATTTCAGTGGTCGAGAGAGCAATAGTAGCTTCTGAACTAGTTTTCCAACTCACGGCATAGCCTCCGACCATGAAAACATAACCAATAAGAGATCTTCGCTTATCCAGATCTCATGCGAAGTCTGAGTCAACATACCCGATAAGCCCATCATTGGTTTGCCCAAAATGCAAATAAGCATCAGAAGTGCCCTTTAAATACCTGAAGATCCACTGAACAACTCTCCAGCGGTCTTTGCCAGGATTTGCCATGTATCTGCTAACAAAGCTTAAAGCATGCGATAAGCCAGGACAAGAGCAGGCCATAACGTACATGATTGACCCGACTGCATTGCATATGTAACACTCAACATGTAATCAACTTTTTCAATTGTTGTGGACTTGATGTTGAAGATAGTTTAAAGTGTGCAGCTAGTTGAAACGACGAAGAACTTTTTCAATATAGCATTTCTAACTTAGGTATAATTTTTCAAACCGTCAGCCTAATGATTTTCATACCAAGAATCGTCTTTGTTACACCAAGATCTTTTATCTCAAATTCACTGCTCAATTGTGCCTTCAACATTGAAATTTCATACTTGTCTTTTGCCGCAATCAGCACATCAACAACATATAGGAGCAAATAGATAGTTGAACTACTAACGGTCTTCAAATAAACACAACTATCATAGACAGATCTCTTGATCCCTTGAGTGATTATAAAGGAGTCAAATATCTTGTACCACTATTTAGAAGACTGTTTCAGACCATAAAAAGGCTTTTTTTAATTTGCAACCAAATTTCTCTTTTCCCGAAATGATAAAACCTTTCAGCTACTCCATATAAATGTCTTCTTCTAATTCCCCATGTAAGAACACACTCTTAATGTCTAGTTTCTCAAGCTCAAAATCATGCGTAGTCACAATGCTAAGTAGAGCACGAAGGAAGCTATGCTTTACTACAGGGTAAAAAACACCTGTGAAATGTAATACTTCTGTTCATGATCACCTTTCTAATTTTAGGGTTTCATAATTTATAACCCTTCAAAGCAGATTTATAGTCTAGGAAGATGCACTTAATTACTCATGTCTCCAATTTTCTATTACTGACATGGGCATAAGCAGAATATCCAAAATTCTTTAAATTCAAGTAGTTGATGGGAAAACTTGATCACTTCTCAATTGAAGTTTTTGTCTACAGCAGAGTTCTATGATCGGTTGATCAAATAAAATGCAGTGGAAGCAGCTTCAGCCCAAAAAATCCTTGATAGACCTGATGTAGACAGCATACAGCGCACCTTTTTCATGATGGTTCTATTCATGAGTTTAGCCACACCATTCTGTTGTGGTGTACCTGAAACAGTATAGTACCTCACAATGCCTTTCGATCGGCACAATAATTTAAACTCTCCCAAGCAAAACTCCAAGTCATTATCTATTCGAAGTTTCTTGACATGCTTGCAGGTCTGTTTTTCTATCATAATCTTCCACTATTTGAATATCTTGAACGCACCTAACTTTTGATTGATGAAGTATGCCCAAACTATTTTTGAGTAATCATCGATGATGGTTAGCATGTAGTTGGCACCTCCAAGGGATTCGACGCGAGATTCTCTCTATAAATCAGAGTGAATATAATTTAATATGCCTCTTGAAGAATGAGTAGCGGTAGTGGTGGCCAAATGGGCGGTGCTTATTGGGCCAGCCCAAAGCACACTACTATAGGCCTAACCTAGTCATGGCACAACCCATGAACGAATTGTGTTGACTTGTGCTTGGGCTGCCTCCTCGGCCCAGCATGAAATGAATAGCGCTATGCCAAGCATAACCCGACACGAGCACGGCAGGCATGGCACGACCCGTTAGGCACGTTAGCCCATTAGGCACGAAAACAACCCATTAGGCATGGTACGTATGGCCCATTTAACACAATTTTAGCCCGCTTAGCCCAATAACGGTCAAATTTTTGAATTTTATAGCCGTTTATAGTCGTTCAAGAGTTTAAAAATACGAAAAATTCAAAAAAATCTCGATTTTTTCTATACATTGGCAGCAAACCCCCTCATTTAGCCACCATCCAATCTCCACTCTCTTCTCAGAATTCTTTTGTAAAAATTTTGAAACACTTTGTGATAATGTGGCAAAATTCAAAATATTTTTGCCAAAAATTCAAAATCTGACTATAGTTAAGAAAACAGGTAACACTACTAATTTATATATATTTTTGTTGTTCTTACTTTTCTTTGTTGTAATGTAAAATAGATAATAGTGTAATTTTCTGTTTGTATTTTACATTTTTCTACATTTCTCCATGGAAAATTTTGACAATTTTCATAATTTCTCTGGAAGATCTTTCATCCTTCGGAAATGAAACGTCTCCACCTCCACCTCAAATGGGAGATTAGACCCTGGTTGTACCATCGTTAGGCTCTATGAGTGCCGCTGTGTCTACAAGAACTAGAGCAAAGATATCCAAATCCAGTACATCAGAGGTGTGGATAGATTTCGACAAGATAATGAAGCGAGACGAAACCAGAGCTTAGGTAAGATATGTTGTTTGTAAAATTTGTCATCATGAATTGTCTGCAATGTCTACAAGTGAAACTGGGCACTTGATCTGACACGTCCAAAGATGTAAAGAAAAATAAGAAATAACCATGAGGCAGACGCAACTGCAGTACAACCTTGATGGTACGCTATGTAACTGGGATTATAGTCCCGAGGTAGCTTGAAAATCTCTTTGTCATTTAATTGCCTCACAGGATTTAACTTTAAATTTTGGTGAGTCTAAAGCGTTTGAAACCTAAATTATAACTAGTTGTAATCCTAGATTTTCTATAGTTTAATTAAATACTATAATAATGGTTGTGCTAAACTAAAAGAACTTTTTGAGACATACACATTTTCAATGGCCTTGACCTTAGACATATGGAGTGGTCGAGGTAAGGAGGATTATCTTAATGTAGTTGCGCATTGTAATAACGATGATTGGGTAATAGAAAAGAGAATTGTAAGCTTTCAATTAATTGACATAGCACAGATGGGTGAGAATATTGTAGAATGGATTATCAAAGTTGTTGAAGATTTTGGTCTTACAAATAAAATTTTTACAATTACTTTGAACAATGCTACAACAAACTCTACGGCAATAGATATTCTCACTCCGTTATTTAGTATATACGCCGAATCCTTCTTGCTACATCAGCGATGTGCCTGTTATCAAAGGCAAAAGGACATCTCCTCTGGAATCTTCTTTAACAACGGTGGCTATAGCATGTTCATGTTGTTGATTTTTTCTTGGAACTATTGTTCCTTTTATCTTTGTTTTGGAGTTTCCAACACTCAGATATATCATGGCCACTTTTCTTGCAATAACGGCACAACTTCTTATTCTTTAACTTTGAATGACATCGAAATTTGTTCTTGCTCCTGAAATCCCTAGTCTGAGACCTCTTAGTTTGCCTCCCACAAATAGACAAACCTTCTATATGTAAACTTGTGCTTTCGCTATACACCGTGGTTTTCAGCTTCTTCTTTGCATGCAAAGCATCATAAACCTCCTTGAGAGTGAGAGTGGCCCGACTATAAAAAATTGTATTTTTGAACATAAATTATGAACCGGACAGTGAGAAGAGTAGAATAAGGCATAAATCTTTATCTTCATATTTGACCTCCATTGTTTCAAAATCGACGACAATGGGCGGGTTCTTTTGGGCTGATGGCTTATGATCTATGGCTTAAATATTTGAATTTTGGCTGTTCGTGAGAGCTAGTGCATGGGAGGAAATAGTCGCATACGATTTTGGCCGGTATAGCTGAACTCAGTACACTTTTTATTACAATTTTCCTATTAACCCTGTCTTGAAAAAATGCACCGTTTAAAAGTTAGTTACTGTAGATAGTACAATATAAGCTAAGTTTAAGTCCACGAGAACTTGGCCGATATCTTTAAAAACAGTCAAGTGGTTCAACACAAAATTGCCTCCTACCAATCTAAGCGAGAAAAGCTTCTGTTTCACAAACATCTTGCTGGTCATATTCTTGGTCATATAGATTTGTTCCAGCTTTAGCCATACCGCAGTAGCAATGGTCTCCTTTGTGACCTCCTAGAGAATATTGTCAGAAAGATTAAGATAAATTTAAGGGAGAGCCTTATGGTCTACTCTTTGCTTCTCCTTAGTGGACCACGCATTAGTCATCTTGTCGAATCTCAACAACACATCATCTAAATTGAGATGTGCTAGGACAGCTCGCATCTTGATCTGCCACAGGGAAAATGTTGTGTCTTGGCCAAGTAGCGAAATATCATACTTTATTATCGTCATATCAAGAGTGACCTAGATTGAGCTGGGCAAAAAAACGTGGCTCTGATACCACTTGTTAGGATCGGATACCACTTGTCGCAAAATCGACACGACGAAAAACGAAACCAATGAAGAACAATCAAGAGAACGAATAGAGATTTAACGTGAAAAACCCTTTTGATTAAAAAAAACATGAGCACACAATTGACGAATCATTATATAAAGAGAAGTTACAGAACACTCTTAGCATACACCTAATTTCGCACACCTTTTAAGTAACTTATAGAGGATATAAATGGCCTTGAGAATAAGAGTCCTAGACAAGAAATGAGCAAGTCCTAGTAGGTAAAAAAAGAAAGACTTACTCGAAAACTATAATAGTGACCTTCTCGGAGATTAGGATAGTAGTCTACTCGGAGAGTCTTAGAAGATAACAGTGAAGGGCTATAATTGGAAGCGACTCAAGTAGTCACATCTAACTCTAGTTAGCACAAGTACCCTAGAGCAACACATCTAATGCAGGTTGGTGCAGAATCTATCACGGGCACGAATATGCTCTCAATCATAACCTCTAATCAGTTTGTATTTCTGAGTGAAACATAATCGAACTCTTCAAGTGGTTGAAAGTATCAGCATAATTGAACAAGATCAAATCCAGATCATAAAATAGAACACTATTGTCGGTAAGAAGATTGCTCGGACACGCAACTGGTCGTCATCGTCGCAGCTTCCGGCACTCCCTCCCACCGTGTTACCTGATCGTAGGCGGCACGGTCGATACGATCTCGAACATCTAGTCACCAACCAGAGCCGGCTCCTGCTCAGCCTGATCAGGCACCTTCCAAGCCAGCCGGAGTTTCGGTAGACTACAAGGCGTGGTCCAACGACGACCTGAAGGTACTTAGGGCATGGGACCACTACAGTGAGCCAGCACAGACGACTAGACATGATCGCTTCTACCCCGTGACCCAGCAGGACTTGTACAAGACAATCTACAGAGACACGAAAATGGCCGATCAGAAGAGGATCAGTTTTGAGCAGTTGGACAGAGCCTGGATACGGGAACATCAGGCGGTTCTTCAGGGATGTCGGCTTGGAGGGGCCGCTTGAGGTTGATAGTTTGATACGTATCCGCTGGGATGAGTCGACGATCCGCCAGTTCTACTGCACTCTCTTTGTCAGCCAAGATAGGCACACTCACGTTTATGACCGGCACACAGAGGTAGGTGGCAATGAAGGCCGACTTGGAGGCAGTCTTGCAGATTCAGCCTGCTCAAAAGGTGCAGCGACTCCACACTGACACCCTTACTGCGTGAGCAGTGTCGTCCCCTATTCGGAGAAGCTGTAGCTTTGGCCTTTGAGCATAAACTGTTTTTTTGGCTTTTTGACTGAAAAATAGTTGTAGCTAATGGCTGTAGCTTTTTTTTCTTTCTAAGAGGCCGTTTAGCAGTTTGGTTTTTTGTTAAATTGGCTGGTTGCTTCAACTATGGATGAATATTGAAATATCTAAAATACCTTTGAGGGTTCTAAAGGCATGTTCATGTGCTGATTTAGTGTAAATATAGTTATTTTTTATTCTTTTTGAAGAAATATTGATGAAACAACTTATTGTACTAAGTTTCAAGCAATTGAGTAATATTTTGTAATGTCTAAAATTATATATAGAAGGTGAAATGTATATTTTCTTCCAACAATGCAATACTACCCATAAAAGGTGCAACGCCTATTGTCACGTCAAAGAGAGGAACACTACAAACAAAAGGTCGTATAGCAATATATATTCCTACGCTCTATTAGCCACAAAGAATTGGTAATGAAATCATGAAGAGCACCCATGTCTCATCCTCTGACATATCATTTTCACCAACCTCTCCTACAGTTGCCTCTTGGGCAGTTGGTGCCATGTAATCATCATCTTCATTGCACCTCCAGAGAAGATGATCATGTAAGGCGTTATACATGCCATTAGATCTTCTGTTTGTCTATTTCAAAACTTGGCAATTTCAACAAAATTTACCATTTCATCTTTGATACACCGGATCGTTCAACCACATTACGAAGAGAAGATTGGCAATAATTAAACCGCTGCTTTACCCTTGGTCGTCGACGTTGTAAATAAATCAAATTTCCATTTCATCTTGCAAGTTTGTTCTAAGTTGTAACGTAAGATGGGCAATCAAAATGACAAGCACAGATTCAAATTAAGAATAAATAAATCCCATGTCTGCCATGAAATATCTCTCAAAGAACAATGTTGATAATTTGTTTGTTAAGAGATACCAAGAAGACTACTACCTCGGCTGTACCATTAGCTACCAATCACAAACAGAAACTATAAAATCTTAGGTTACCAATCACACAAATTACAAATCCATGTTGCTACAGAACCGAATAGGCAACAGAGGGAGGGTGAATGTGCCTTTTAATTTCTCCCCTAAGTATTCACTTATCACTTTTCTCCGATAGCTACAAAGCTATGAAGATTAGGGTTAAAATTCCACTTGAAAACTGAAGAAATAGAGTCAAACACAACTAGACAGCAGGAAAAACAACGTGGTCGAAATTCGACAACTTGGTCGAAAGCTGACAACGTGGTCATAAATTTGACTACTAGTTGGAAGTTCAACATGGTCAAAAATTGACTACTAAATAGAAATCACCGTAGTCGAGAGCTAATAGTACATCGGAAACTAGTGTGGTTGGAAATCACCTCTCGCAGTCGACAACCAGAGAGTGGTCGAAAACCAGCGTAATCGATAACCACCAAGACCAAAACCAACATGATAAAAAATAGATGTAATCAAAACCAACGTGGTCGTAAACAACGAGTGGTCGAACAACCAACATGGTTGTAACCAGTCGGCAACCAAAGTGATCAACGTGGTCGTAACCAACGTGGTCGGTCGCCAATAAGTGGTCGAACAACCAATATGGTCGGAACCTGTCGGCAACCAAAGTGATTAACGTGGTCGTAACCAACGTGGTCATAAGCCAACGAGTGGTCGAACAACCAACGTGGTCGGAAGCCAACGAGTGATCTGCGACTGACGTGGTCGATTCAATTCAAAAACCAACCAGTGAAATCGACGACCAGTGAGCGATCGAAAATCCCACGTGGTAGGGAAAACGCAAAGCGGTCACAAGACTAGGCGAGGTTGAAAACGATGTGATGCAATCTGAAACTTAACCGTGGTCGAAACCAACATGGTCGTAAATCTGGTTGACGTTCCAGACAGAGAACTGCACCAACTGTTTCAGCTCTAATTCAAAACGAAAATAGATGGGACTTTTGATTCGTAGATTCAAATGATGTGAAACTTTGTAGATAATATATCTAGAGTATTGTGAACCTATTCCAACAAACAATCATAAAAATCATGGCCAAAGATGAGACCTTTTCCAGTTTGTTGGAAGGTTACATCAAAACCGAGTGAAAATCAAAATTAGTGAATATAACTAACTCATGGGAGGATGATGACTAAGATGAGTCTTGATGTATTCTCACATATCACAGCAAGTTAGAATACTAAAGAAATTGACTCAAAAACCCTTGGATTAAGAAATCACACTTTGAGATCAAGTCAAGAGAAAAACAACAAAATCAAGATGAATACATGGAAATATGTAAAGATTGATATATTACTCACTTGAGAAGGTTGAGTTTACAGTCACTCCACCTTAGAGGACAAAGAGCACACCATGTGCTCTACTCTCATACTCTAACCCTAAATAAGAAAGCACATAAGAGATAGGTTGGATGATTAACTCTATATGTCTCCATCCTAATCCCTTTTATAGGTGTGCAACAAGCCACCTACACCCCAAAATGGATCCTATCCACTATTACAATTGGGGAAACCCGTTGACATTACACACACAGGTTTTACTCACTCAAGTTCCCTTATACACACTTTTTCAAAGCGTATAAGTGTGCATCCGCTAAATTCTTAATCTTGATCTGCCTTGATCAAACTAGTTCCATCTTGACCTAAACCACTCTTTAACGCATTACTTATACGTCGCGGTTTTGATCTAAGATAGTTTCCAGTATTTTGGTCAAAATGCCCCTTTGTTGACCCGATCATCACCATCCTTTGCAAGCAATTGTCATGTTTGCCATGTGTAGATACACTATTAGCTTGACATGTGTTGCCAAGTCTCTTTCATTCCAGTTCCACCAAACCACGATTCACTTAGCCCGTGCAAGCCACCTAGCGTCATCCCGCCGTTCGAACTCGCCTTCAACATTCCCGCCTTTCTCGTGCCTGCTTGAGCCAACCGTCTCATCCGATATTCTTGATCGTTCTGGACCTCGACTCCTCCACGAGCATAGCCCCGATCACCGCCATTGACCACAGTTGACTCCAAGCGACCCTACACGTCCAAAGATAAAGAATTCGTTTCCAAGCACAAGTTCTTCACAACTTGACCTACATTAGCCAAGACATACATCATGCAATCTTAATCCGATGATTCAGGTCAACCTAACTAAATCCATGACTTAAATTCTAAATCTTCAATTTCTGTCCAAATCAATTCTGACAGAGTGCAATCTTTGCAAAGCTAATTGACCACTCCACAAACATTCGAATAATTCATCACAACATTAACCTGGACTATCTCACATGATCCTTTAGTTGCCGAGGCCAAATCCATACTACCAATCACACACATTAGACAGATCGGAGATGGACAGGTCACCTTTTTCTTGTCGGCAACGCCGGCCGGAGAAGACAAGTGGCTTCGAGGTTTCTAGGCAGTGGCGACATCAGGAGGGAGAAGAGGACGGTAACGTGAGGGGGCAGTGAGACGGCGGATGGCATCAGGAGGGAGTGAAGGATGGTGGCGACTGGGACCGGGAGGGAGGCATCGGGCAGAACAGGCTAGCATCATCAGGCGGAATGAGCCAGCGTCAGCGAGTGTCGGGATGGGATGCAAGTGACCGGCGGTGACATCGGGCAAGAGCCCTGTAGGATCGATTCACACTAAGATAGGCAATCAGAGAGGGGTGAATGATTGCTGAAGCTAAATTTTTTTTAATACTTCCCTTTTAACACAAAACCTATTTAAGCCTCGATCTCGATAAAAAACCGTAACTCCGATTAACCTCAAATTTTGTCAGAATAAACTAGAGAAAGTTATTGAACTAACCCAACTGGAATTACGTCAATCAGATGTCTAGAACTTGAGATATAAAATAAACAAGATTGCTGATGCAGATAGTGACGAGAATAAATTAAGCCCTAATTATGCAACTAAGCAAAATCCGTAAGGAATTAATCAACCAAACTTTCCAGATCACAAACTTAATGCCCTAACTATATTTTTTTTCTCGATACATGCATGAATCACAAACTTAAAAACTTAATGCTAAACAAAAAACATAAACCTAATTAGCTTCACCTAATCTCCTATCACTAATTATGTTTTCCTCTATCCTTAAAAACACAAAAGCAAAAGACAACAAAAATAATAATAATTCACCGTGCAGATGTCTCGGCTAGCACAACACTAATTTTTTTAAACGCAGGCAGCAAACAGATTTCAATCTCACATCCAAATCTCATGCAATGCATACAACCCCTAATCATCTCTCACCCAATCATGTATTTAATCACGACCAAAGAAAGTAATGCATGCAGACAACTTTTTCACTCAAGCCAACTCACAGATTCCAAAGAACATGCATGCATGCAGTATACGTAATACAAAAACCTTAATTAGCCTCACCTGATTACTTATCTAAGCACTCACGGCTAATAAACTTGAATGCAAGATTGGTAGTGATTTAAGACTTCACGCTCAGATTGCTTATCGCCGGAACGACGCGCTAATGCTGCTTCCCTTGTGCGTGAGAAAAGTCCATGGCGCCGTGATGCACTGGATGGGATGGATCGTGGCGCTCCGGACGACGTGCCTCCCCGAGGACAACGAGAACGTGTGCCATCGACGACGCTGCGGGACGTGACGCTGGGAAGATGTACAAAGCGCAGGAGAAGACGTCGACACGAGAACGACGCGAAGAAAGAAAAAACATGCCGTACCAATTTCTTCAAAATAGATCTATTTTTTCTTCTACATTATGATGGTTATAAAGTGCCCTCCATAGCACCTCTAAACCCTACACAAAATTTAGTTTCTCCAAAAGTCACATGGTTAACTCCTAACCCCATCTCTATTTATAGTTTAGGGTCCAAAACATAAGCTGAACCTAAACCTACGAGTTCTAATTCAATTTCAACAAATGAGGGACCCGAAATCCTTCCTAACACGGGTTTTCCAAAATTCCAACTTCTCCAAATCATCACGTGTCATAGCCTTCAGGACCGCACCTCATGTATCTTCTCCACGCATTATCCATCACGTGTCGTAGCCTCCGGACCGCACCTCCATAGCTCCAACACATATTATCCATCTCTGATCTCCATGCGCCCCAAGTATGAGCCCGAACATCTCGTGACCTCCTTAACCGTCTGAACATCGGATCTCCCCATCCTAGTCCCGGTTCACCTCGTCACCGACCATGATCGTCTCCACACTTAACCTGCACATGCAAAGGCCAAAAAAATATTTTCCCGGCACAAGTTCGTCCCAATTTAACCAATATAAATCCGCACACACGCAACACAACCAATTATTCATCATAACAAATTAACCATTGCCAATTATTAATCATTAAAATATCTTAGACCTACCCACATGGTCTAACAAGTCCCCTCCTGGAGAGGCATAGACGCGAAATGGTTCCAAGCCCTATTTAACCAATGCTACTTGGTAGGTAAGTTTCTTTTAGTGGCCGAAAAGCACTTCTTACTAGTTTCTAAGTTTTCAGTTCATTGTCTCCAAAGTTAGCTTATCCCTAAAGCTGCATTGTAGCTAGCCTGCCTGTTTGGAGGCTTCCGGCCTTCCGGAAGCAAAAACCAGCTTTAAACCCCTCCCGCAAACAGGGCCATAGGCCGTGGGATCTGCTATTGATGGACTCACCCCGGAGGCGAATATTGTGAGCAAGATCATTAGGTGCACGATCTTTCCACGAGGTGGAGCCTAAGGTTGCATCTTCAAAATGTGCTTCACTGTGATGCACGCCAATCTGCAGGGGGCACGGCTCGATTGTAACTGATCTGATGATCATAGGAGAGATCGCACCTGTTGTCGGCGATCCGAAGCGCTGCATTTTGTATGCTCCATACGTAATAGCGGTTATCTGCAGGCTTCAGGCATACAATGGCCTCTTTATCGTCCTTCTAGGGCTAGCGACCGCCGCCGTGGTGCTCAAGGTCCCCCTCTAGAGCCTATATTTCAGGATATTGAACAAGAGCCAGAGCCTGAGGATTCCGAGGACGATGACCCAGCTCTCACTACTTCTAAGCTTTTGGAGTCTGTACAACAGATTCAGCAGCCACAGATAAGAGTAGCAGCACATTCTCGATCAGCTGCTTGCCACTCAGCAGTCAGCCACAGCTCCTTGAGAGGATCTGGTCTAGGATGTATCGCGTGTCTTCATCGCCTTCTGCACCTCCTCAGCCATCGTCGACGTGCCTTCCATCTCCAGCTCCTCCCTTAGCTCCTCCAGTCGGGATTCTGATCGTTCAACTTCAGCTCCACCGCCTTCCAAGCCGATTGACCAGATGCGCGTGGATGACGCCATACGCCTCAGACCTTCTCTATATCTAGCTTTGTGGGTGCTTTTGGGTGGTTCCTCCCTTTCATTGCTTGATGCCAGAGGGAGAAGATAGGATTAGACTTGGGATTAGAATTAGGCCTCTTCTGGACTTACGATTGACTTGCGTTCTCGTTTGGATGTGTTTCACTCTTATGTTGAGCTTATGACTTGAGCTCTTGTTTCGATGTATTTGAATTTTATGCGAAGCTTATGAACTTATTGCGTGTTTTCATTTACGTTTTTCATGATATATTTGTCTCCTCTTATGTCTTTGTGCCATTTGCCATTGTTACGAGTGAATGCAATTATCTTGTGCTTCGTATAATTTACTATTGATTATTGCATTCCCCTGTATCCAAAATATAGGGTGGGCTCCGCCAAAATTTCCAATTTCATGTGTGCATGGAGGAGCTCTTTCTATATTTCGTGGTGATTGGTTGCTCTTCTTTCATATCATCACCGCACTTCATCTTCTCTATCTTAAAGTATCCATCATAATCCACATTCCACATTATATTGACCGATTAGTTTTGATATATGCATTTAAAAATTGGACAGTTACCACATACTCATCAAAGCTTTCTGATGCAAAGTAACAGTCAAATTGCACAAATATTAACCAGCATCTACTCATCCCAACAATCCTTTCAAGATATCATAAATCACAGAAGCATGAAGAGAAACGCCAAGGAAAAATGCATGAGAACTAGGGACCATGAGTGCTAAAATGACGGGTTCATACATTGCATCCACTGAACAGAAATTGCTCCACCATGGGAGCAACTAAGCAGTGAGTTCAGAAGCATGTGTTTCACCATTCAGCGAAATTTTTTGCTCAAGAAACAAAAGGTTAGTATCACTAACATAACCTAACTATCTACCACAATACAAACATTGAGACTTCAGATACCAGTTGATGAACGTAAAGACCAGTGAATTAAAAAACCTTTGTCTGTTTGACAACGCCCAGCATAGGCTCACACTGAACGATCCAAGGGCCCAAGGCAAATAAAGGTCATCTGCCATTGAAAGGAGGTGCGTTGGTTGAAAAGTACAGGTGACACACATTGCTCTTTGAAAAACATAGTGACAGATCGCTAAAACTTAAAGTACATCTGGTAATTTGCACCAAATGAAAAATATAGGTGGTGAGTTGCCAAACTTAGAAGTACAAGCGGAATTGCAACCTTAGGAAAGTACAAGAGATAACTCAAGATACGCACAGAATTGATCAGACGTGTACTTCCTATGGTGGTAAAGATGTGAACCTAACACTTGCCTTGACATCATATGGTGACTACGTTGCTTGTGCAATGTGCATGCATTTCTCTCTGAATTTGGGAACTAAGCTGCATGCCTTTCCTGCATTGGCAATAAACAGAACAACTTATTGATTGAATCTTTGAGCAGTGTACAAGAATGATAAGGCAAGGCATTTTGATGTATTTTCACCTTTCTTTTCTGTCAATTACTACCATTATATAAGACAATTAGGATATTTCTAAGACTAAAATAGTACTAACACTTCTTTTTTGTTCCTTTCTTTCCAAACTGAAATCTCAGCAAGTTCAGTGGTTTGTGAAGTACTGAAATCTGACAAGGAAACACTGAAGAGGAAAAGAGAGCAATCGCAGCCATAAATTCTAACAATCCATACATGCAAAATGCCGCCAAATTTTCCACACCCAGATTTAAGAATCGATGCAGAAAATATGACTAACTTAAAAGAGGCCAACTGATGGCCAAAATCACATGACAACTATTCACATAACGGTATATGCCATGGAATACCACACATAAAAGTTGTCTGAATCCAAGCAACAACCAAATTGCACAAATTTTAACCTATTTACCCAACCAATCCTGTCATTAAGATGTCAAAATTTACAGAAACAAAGAAGTGTAAAACCAAAGAAAAATGCACTAGAACTCCAGACCAGTAGTACTAAAATGACTATTCATCCATTGCATGCAACTGAACAAAACTGCTTCACCATGGAAGCAAGCACACAATGAATACGGAATCATGGCCTTCGGCCTTCGCCATTCGGTAAAATCTGTTGCTTGTGAAACAAAGAGAAAGTATCAATATCATAACCTGTAACTATCTACCAGTAGACACAAATGGAGTTCTTCAATTCAGACTGATGAACCTATAGACCAGTGCATCAAGAAATCTCATCAGTTCGACACAACATTCAGCATAGGCTCACACTGAACCTCATCATGGTTGCAGTTCAGACTTCACCCTCAGGCCAGTGTACTTTCAGTCAGTGGGTGCCTAAAGATTTAGATCAGGAAGCTTAGGCTTCACTTCAAGCTTCTGATTTTGCTCTTGCATCAAACTTAGGTGATGATCAGAAGCACTTGGCAGCACATCCTCTTTCACCGCAACAGGGACCTCATTGCCACTCTTCTTCAGGAAATTGTCTGTAGCAGTCAGCTTAGTTTGACCTTCTCGTGTATCTGAATTGATAGTGGGAACTGGGGCATTGAGATCAATATTCAAGTTTTTCTCTTGCATCACAACAGAATCATCGGAAACCTTGAGATCAGGCTCCACATTTTGCTCTTGCACGAAACTACAAACATTGAGATCAAGCTTATTATGCCCTCTCAGTTCCATCACAGCAGAATTTTCAGGACAATCAGCAACCCCTTGACGACCAAAATTGTGACTCAGCTCCAGCTCCTCCTCTACAACAGGGGCTTCATTTCCATTCTTCTCAATACCTCCATAGCAATCCACAGAAGCTGAGTTTTTCTGCTCCATAGTGCTGAAACTGAGGGTCAGTGTCTTCTTATCTGAATTGTCAGTGGGAGCCAGGACATTGAGATCAAGCTTCTGGTTTTGCTGTTGCGTCACAACAGGATCACTGATATCAAACTTCTTGTTTTGATTATGCATCACACCATAATTATCAACACAATCGGTGACCCCTTGAGAACCATCATTGTGACTCAGCCTCTCCGCCTCTCTCCCAACAACAGCAGGCAAATTGCCCCACCTCTCACAACCTCCATAGCATTCCACAGAAGATGAACTCTTGTCAAAGCACGTCGTCAGCACCTCATCTGGATTATCAGCAGCTAGTTCATCATCTGGATTAGCAGTTCCTGGCTCACCATCAGAACCTGGTTCCTTGCCAGGTTGTTCCTGGAGAAGCAACAAAACATCCACCTCTTTTTCTGGTTCCCAATCCGCTTTCACTTCACTAGTCGTTGGCTCTGTCAGGATTGGACGTTTACGCTTCGGCATATGAAACCCTGACGCACCATTGTTGCCAACCTGAGCATCATCAGAATCTGGGTTATTCTCAGGTTGTTCTGACAGCACCGGGAGAGCCTCTTCCTTTTTGCGAACCGTCCGCTGCCGCCTTGCTATATGAAAGTTCAACACATCAATGCCTTCATTGTGACTCAGCCTCTCCACCACTCTCCCAACAACAGCAGGCAAATTGCCCCACCTCTCACAACCTCCATAGCATTCCACAGAAGATGAACTCTTGTCAAAGCACGTCGTCAGCACCTCATCTGGATTATCAGCAGCTAGTTCATCATCTGGATTAGCAGTTCCTGGCTCACCATCAGAACCTGGTTCCTTGCCAGGTTGTTCCTGGAGAAGCAACAAAACATCCACCTCTTTTTCTGGTTCCCAATCTGCTTTCACATCACTAGTTGTTGGCTCCGTCAGGATTGGCCGTTTACGCTTCGGCATATGAAACCCTGACGCACCATTGTTGCCAACCTGAGCATCATCAGAATCTGGGTTATTCTCAGGTTGTTCTGACAGCACCGGGAGAGCCTCTTCCTTTTTGCGAACCGTCCGCTGCCGCCTTGCTATATGAAAGTTCAACACATCAACGCCTTCATTGTGACTCAGCCTCTCCACCTCTCTCCCAACAACAGCAGGCAAATTGCCCCACCTCTCACAACCTCTATAGCATTCCACAGAAGATGAACTCTTGTCAAAGCACGTCGTCAGCACCTCATCTGGATTATCAGCAGCTAGTTCATCATCTGGATTAGCAGTTCCTGGCTCACCATCAGAACCTGGTTCCTTGCCAGGTTGTTCCTGGAGAAGCAACAAAGGCTCTAAAACATCCACCTCTTTTTCTGGTTCCCAATCCGCTTTCACATCACTAGTCGTTGGCTCCGTCAGGATTGGCCGTTTACGCTTCGGCATATGAAACCCTGACGCACCATTGTTGCCAACCTGAGCATCATCAGAAGCTGGGTTATTCTCAGATTGTTCTGACAGAACAGGAGAGCCTCTTCCTTTTGCGAACTGTCCGCTGCCGCCTTGCTATCGAAAGTTCAACACATCAATGCCTCCCTGAGCATTGCTCGCAGCTTCTTCCTGTCCTGCGGCATTTTGTCCCGTAACCTTGAGCTTGCAGAACCTCCTGTGGGCTCCAAGAGCACGTTTATTATAGTAGCTCCTGTCGCAGAAGCAGCACTGGAAGACCGGGTACGCTTCAGGATCACTCGAAGTCATTTCTGAATCACAGCAAGCTCGCAGTAAGTAGAACGCGGCATGGGGAATTAAGCAAGCCATTCTTTGAAGCAAGAACTGGCAAACACTACCATGTGATCAATTAATTAAGGAAAGACAAGTATTAATCACATCCCTCGTGAAAGGTAAGAACTTGGTCGCCAAAACAAGAACGAAAGAAATGGATGAGCAAGAACGCATCGAATCAATCCCGTTAAATACTGCACCACAGACAACAAATTTGCAACTGAGAGAACAAATCAAGAACTGAAACGCGATCGTAGCGTTATGATCTAACCAAGAACTGGAAAGTTGGGTTTTGGAGTTCCTCTCACTAGTTATTTCCTTATTGCAAGCGTTTGTGCAAACACAGGAGCACCATTTATTCAGATAACTAGGCAAAGACAGGGACCAGATAATAATCATCGTGACTAGTGTAATGGGAATGGAATTAACATAGTAAAGAAAATAAGAACTTGCTCGAACAAGCACATTAACTAGTGAGATGATCACAGAATCTGCACCTGAAGGCTTCGCATTTCTTGCGAAGATGGGAAGTTATCAAATAGGTGAGGAAAGGCAAGAACTTGCGGGCTGAAACAAGAACACAGGAAATGGATTAGCAAGAGCTCATAGAATCAGGCAACCAAATCGAGAACCCATCGAAACACTAGAATCCCGACAACAGAGGCACACCACGCCCGCATCAAAACCATCGAAACACTAGAATCCCCACACCAGAGGCGAAATACCAAATCAAGAACCGGAACCCGACGGTGAACAGCAAACCAAGAACTCAAGAATCAGAACCCACCTCAAAATTATTCCGATTCCAGGTTCTAGCCCACTCCGCAGCGAGAACTACAGGGCGATTTCTTGGAATGCGGCGAGGGATCGGCTCCCGAATCACCCACGCTCCCGCCTCCGCTTCTTGCTTCCTCGGTGATCTCACGGTTCTTTCGGTTGGCGCGTGCAACTAACCGAGCGCGCGCGAGAGCAAGGGGTATTCTTATAGGCTGCTGCATTCTATGAATGCGGACTCTACTGCGTCCTAGGTTCATCTCGCGCTCGCGCTGCGACGCCGCGGCGCTGCGCGTGCGAGCTGCGGGAGCGGGGGGTTTGGGGTTTGGCGGTGGGGATTGCGGAAGGGAGGCGAAAGGAGCATTGGGAAGAGATGGTTCGTGTGGGACGGATAGGATGAAAACACGTGCCTTCATCGGACGGCTGTGGTGTTGCCGAGTAGACACTGCAGAAGTCCTAGACTCCTAAAAGAACTCGAAAATTACACGGATTTGTGATTTCTTTTTAAAAAAATATTTATCAGCACATGCGCGTCTACAAATAACTGGTGATATTTCTTTTTAAAAAGTAATTGCTAGCGCATGCGGTTCAATGCCTGAGTTGGATAAATTATTCGGCCAAGCCCTTCTCATTACCAGAATATATGGTTGTTCGGTAGTGTTTGGATTAATAGCAGTAAAGTTCAGTTTTTAATGACCCAGACGAGATTACCACAAATCTGAATTTTGTGCAACCACATGTTATGCTAAGCCACAAACTCCACATACCATTTGCCCAAGTCTAAACTTTTTATATTTTAAGCAAAACATCAAAGGTAACCCGTCTGTCCAAATTGAGCCAAAAATTTTTCCTAAAGTGACCAAAGTTGAGTTATTCCAATTTTCAACATTTTTACCATTATTAAACTAAGCATGGCTAAGGATATGACACCTATACCATTGTAAAAATATCATAAATATTTCTAAGGTGACCATAGGAAGTACATTCAATTTTCAAGGAAAAGGTAATGCAACAAGTGGGAATTAACTAGAATCTAACATAGCATAGCTATTTAACTGAAATAAGCATGCGTAGTAATGTGAGAACAAAATGCATAATGTTGAAGTATGGGATAACTTAGTAAAACGAGAGTGCTTTACTTACTCATTAAAGACTTGCTCTTGCTTTGGATCAACTTCAAAGTTCTCTGACACATCGATATCTAAACTGGAAAAACCAAGAGAAACAAATAAATTCTAAATAAATTCAAATAAATTAAAAAAATTCATGACATTTGTGCATAAATAAATTTCATGATTATAGAAAAATTTAGAAACAAAAATAAATCGGAGTTCGTACGAGGAAGGAAGAGCATTTCAAAGTTTTTCCGTGAGAGAAAATCTGAGAAAAAGAAGAGAGAAAATATTGTACAGCTAAGGTTTCGAATTTTCAAATTATTTTTTATTTAGGTTTCGAATTTTCAAATTATTTTTTATTTTCTTTTTAAATAAAAATCAAGATTTATTGCACGGAGGGCCTGACAGGTGGGGTCGGGTTTACGGTGAACTGAGTCCATGCACGTGCTTACTGTCTGATGGGACTTGCATGTTAGTGACTCATTTTATAAAAACCTAATTTAAATTAAAATATTGATTAATTAAATGGCTGATCCCACGCATTAATGCTTTATTAGCATTAACTACCATCATTAGCGCTAAACTAATCTCACCTAATGTGGGGCCCACCTGTCAGCGACGCTGAGCCAAGGAGCTCGAGTGTGGCGGCTTCGAGGAGCTCGTCGGCATGGTTACAGCGGTGATGGGGTGGAATGTAGGTGTAGGATGGCTTCCTGGGAGATAGGTGAAGAACATTGGCGGCATGGAGACCTATGGTCGTCGGAGTAGGAAGAACGCTGGAGGAAGCGACAACTCTAGGTATGGCTATGGCAACAACCACAAAAACTACCATGCTGAGCCAAAATAAATGGCGCATTAGCTTCAGGAGCTCATCATGAACACATCAGTGAGGTCAATGATGGCGGAGGAGGTCTGAAGGGTCGATCATTGGAGAACAGTAGCGACGGCGATGGTTCTCATAGTGGCGGCCCTCCTCGGTGATAACATGCTGCAATGGAGTGTTGGAGGAGGTTAAGGAGGTGCAACAATGCTAAATGTGAGGTTAATGAGCGAAGAATCGCACCAGGGAGGATGAATTTCAATGGCCACTATGGCGGCTGGAGTTGAGGAAGATGACATACTACACTGGAAGAAATATCAAATTGAGTGAGGAGTTTTGAAATAGGGACAACTAGCGCAAAAACACGAGAGTGTCATGGCTAGAGCTCACCGGAAACAACGATGGCCAAGGCGGAGTATGGTGGTGGGCATGCACTGGGGACAAGAATGACGGTGGCATTCCGGGTGAACCAGTAGAAGAAAAGGTTGGCCAAGGGGCGAAATGGAGACGATGAGGGATGGGGAGGAAAAAGACATGGTCAGGAGAGGGTTTTGAAGCGAGATGAGGTCGTTGAGTTTGCTGAATCTTCATGGGTCATTGTAGCCATGTCATCGCGTCATCTGGTGGGGATTTGATGGCTTAGGCAGGCGTGCACGAGGTCAGCGTTGGTGTAGAGGTGACGCGGGGTTCATGACTTTGTTAGTGAAGCTCATATCATGACTTCTATGGCGTGGTTGAGGATGGCATTGTAGCAGAAGATGAAGGTGGATGACGACCCCTAACGGGTGGGGTCCCAGGCCCACTGGTCAGTGGCTACAAAAAGAGAAGATGAAAAGGTGTATCAGCTAAAATACATTTTCGCACGGAGAATACAGAAAGGAGAAGGTGTCCCTTAGAGCATGGCTCACGGGCCAGAGATGGACCAGAACAGGCGATGGGCTAGGTAGAGGCTACTCTTACCTCCTACGAGGGGTTTCAAAATTTTAAATTTTTTTGAATTGATTTAATTCCAGAAATCAAGTTTATGTTTGGAAAAATAGCAAACTTACTTCAAAAATTATGATTTTTTTTGAAAAATCACTTTAGATTATTTGGACCTCAAATAATTTTTTAGGTTTTTTTTACCAAGTTTAAGAAGTTTTCAAAAATTCTTGTGCATTTGCTTAAAATATGAAAAACCTTTATTAATGCTGAAAATTCTTGAAAATTCATAATAATGCAAAAATGATGATTTAAAAACAAAATAAAATAGAATTTAAAATTTTGGGATGTTACAATAGCACAACTCAAAAATCTTTATTTGTAGATGGGATCGATGCCATCGGCGTGCTAATCTCGTAGGATATCCAACCAAGAGGAGTTATGAGTTTCTTTTTATTTTCTAAAAGCTGTTTTTTGGTTTTTCTACAGTTACTAGTTTTCAAACGAAGTGTCTTTTTAAGGCGGAGTTTACAAGTTGACTGTAGTACACACTATAGTGACTTTATTTATAATTGCAAAAACTATAATGACTTCATTTATATCGACCAAAACCGCAGGTGAGATTCTGTTACTCCGTACTTACTCTCATGAACAGCCAAAGAGCAATAAGTGGTAGCAAAAAAGAACAGATCTTAAACTATTTTTTTTAAAAAAAGAGACAATTGATCTATAGCAAATTAATCCCAAAAAACTGCATATTGAGTTCGAAGAAACGACGTAATGGGCCACTTCCGAAGACACACACAAACACATATTATTACACGTTAAATCGTTGGGTACAACGTAATTACACATAGTACAACCTAAGAATTAACATGGCAGCGTCGACGACCATCACCACCTAGCCCAAGAGGGGGGGTGTAACGCCCCCGTTTCCAGGGGCGCGTACGAACACGGCATTCCGCAACTATTCACGCATGAACAGTTATGGAGTGTCGCGCAAGAGTATACCATTGTATGCTTACAACAGAAGTCCAGCATATATTTCACATATGGAATAACATCCAGTTTTTAATAGTGGGGCATGCAAGCCCAAAGTATAATTACATTACAAAAGACTTCCAAGATCCGCTTGAGCGCGGCGAAGACCTAAAGCCACGAGTCCTCATCGAAGAAGAGATCCTCGGAGACGTCCTCGACGGGGAGACCTTCACCAACGTCTTGATCCTCTAAAGAGTGGATTAAGCAAGTCGTGAGCCAACAACCAGCTCAGCAAGTCCCAAAGGGACTCTATCTTACTACATGCATGGATTAACAATGGAAGGGAGTATATTGGGTTTATTAACTTTGAGTGGATGCGGTTTTATTTGCAAACATTTTAATAAAACGGACCCAAAACTACTCCTTAATATCTCAGGGGTTTTTCATGAAGAGTTAATTAACCAACCTAAACAAGTTAAACATTTACAAAACTACTTAAGCTTTTTCTGAATCACCAAGTGACACAGCTCCATTAACCGGGAGCACGGCGTATTCGAATACCATTTATTTGACTCTGCAGAGTTTGCTCAGCTTTACCCACACGATCCCTTAACTCCCGCTAAAGAGTTAAGGAAGCCAGGTCGTTTCACTGCTCAATTCTTTATATAGGCTCTACCCGGTAGAATTCACTCGGGTCTGACACAAAACAAAAGAAAACAAACG
The DNA here is from genome assembly GCA_036346575.1 of Dendrocalamus sinicus. Taxonomy (NCBI): domain Eukaryota; kingdom Viridiplantae; phylum Streptophyta; class Magnoliopsida; order Poales; family Poaceae; genus Dendrocalamus; species Dendrocalamus sinicus. The sequence goes on along the minus strand of JAYEVI010000337.1, from coordinate 290,662 downwards.
TTCGCTTCGAGTGAACTCTACCGTTGTTAGGCACCCGCAGCGCGGTCCACCTAACTACACTTCTTATCCTCCTCCTCCGCCACACCTGTAGAGTTTCAATCGAGTTGAGCAGCTACTAGACCAGTGTTGACAAGTCAACTCCTGTGGTTGAGCGGTCACTATGATATTTGCTCAGCGTAAGGGTTTCAGTCCTTATATTTTCACATGGCCCGCAACCTCGGCAGGTCCGCGACGTCAACCTAGGGTAAGCGGTGGGCGAAAGTCGTCTCGCGGCACCCCACAACACCCTTACCCTAACTTCAATCCTAGGGTAAAAGATGGGCGAAGACCGCCTCGTGGCTCTTCCCCAGCCCTTACCCTACCTCGTGCACGCCGGCACTCTCCGCTCTAAGATACGGTGTCCCATACCACTCTACCTTAGAGTCGGGTTTTCCAAATTCTATTGGCCCGCAGCCACAGCCATATTAGTGTAAAGACTTTGTATGATAATAATAACCTACAATTATCTAGATTAACAGATAATTAATTCTAGGGTTACAAAGGCATGGCTACGAGTTAACATGGCATTTGTCGGTGGTAGGTTTATCTACATAACATGTCATTCTAAATATTTTATTTTACTTTAAACTAACATTTCACAACTAGCATAATGCAAATCGCATAATAACATAATTAAATAACATGGGTTGCAACATGATCAAAGGATTTAGGACTTGCTGTCAATCCGGATGATCTCAGCTAGCTCGAACGAAGAAACACCGGGAACCTGAGTCTGCACCTGGGTTTCCGGAATCTCCGACACTAGCGCAAACAAATAAAACAATTAAATCCAGCTTGAGACTAATCAAGCGAGGAAAAATAAACTATTTTAAAAAGGAGTAAAATGCATAAATCTCCAAACTGGAATTTTTAGAATTTATTTGGGATGAATTTGTGGAAGTGGAGGCCAAAAATGGGTTCAGGACATTATTTGGAGCAAGGTGGTGAAATTTGGGGATTTTTGGGATTTTCTGTGATTTTCTAGGATTTATTTGGATTTTTCTTATTTCTGGAAATGAATAAATCGGGGGAAAATGTTTGGAACAGTAACCGGCCCGGCTTAACGCTACAGTGCGGCCTGGCCCGCTCGACCGTTCAAACCGCGCGGCCCAAGTGGCCCATGCACGCGCGGGGAGAGAGTGGGCCGAGGGGAGCGGTCCAGGGTGAGTGCGCCCGGGCGGCTTGGATGGCTGCCGCGTGGCGGAGCGGACGGCAGTGGGGCGGCGAGTGCGGACGGCCCAGATCAAGGTGGAGGGGGAAGATCGGACGGCTGGGACAAAAAGGGAGGTGGGTGAACCGGTACGGGGATCGGACGACTGTGGTTATAAGGCGGGGATGAGATGAACGGAGGGGGAGAGGCCACGTTGCGGGGGAGGAGTCATCTTCCTCCTCCAGCCGCTACAGTACCCCGGGACCAGGGCTACGGTGGCGACGGTGGTTTGGGCGCTAGGGAGCTCGTCGGCGGCAGCCAAAAGCACCAGTGGGTAGACCTCCGAGAGGGGAACTCATTTTAGGGCTTAGGGGGGGAGGGGGCTAATGGGGAAGGCAGGAGACCGAAGGGGAGGGAATGGTTCCCCGACGGTGGAGGGGGTCACCGGAGCCGGAAGGGGTTGAATCGGGGGTGGTTTCACGATCTCGGAAGTGTGTTGCTCACACTGGTGTCGGTGGTTTTGGTGGAGGAACTTCGGAGAGAGCTGGCCACAGGAAACACCTTTGCACAGCGGTGATCGACGGCGGTGGGTCTCCTCAGTAGCTCTCCTGGCCAAAATAGTTCACCAAAGAGGTTAGTTGACCGAGGGGATGCTTGAGAGCAATTGAATCGGCAAATGGAGGAGGGAAAAGGGGGAATTGCTTTTCGGGGGTCGCCGGCGCAGGGGAGGGAAGTGGCGGCGCTCGGAGCTAAGGGACTTCAATTGGTTGCGCGTGGAGACCCTCTGGGGTGTTAGGAGTTGATTGGAGTGGTGAAAAAGCTTGAGGGGCAAGGGAGCGTGCGGGGAGCCGGTGGGGGGGGGGGGTTATGCCCGAGCGGAGGAGGAATCCGAGGGAGAGAGAACGGGCGCGGCGCCAACGGTCAATAGAGGACGAGTGGAGTTGCTGGCGAGTCTCCTCCGCGAGATGGCAGCGTCCGGCTCTGAGCGGCAATGAAGGCGGCGATACGGCGCGGGAGCAGGTGACCGGAGCGGCATGGCGGGAGCGTCGCGCGCGAGAGGAGGATGCGAGGCGGCGAGTGGGGCCCAGCGAAGGAAGGCGACAACGCGCACGCAGCGGCGGCGGCGGCCTGACCGGCGACGCGCGGGTGGCGCGGCGGTCCGACCGCGGCGCGCGCAGCGCACACGCGAGGAGAGGCGAGGCGCAGCGCGGCGCCACGGGGAGGCGCGAGTGAGGCGCCCGGTGCGGAGGAGGCGGGGAAGAGCAGGGGCGCCAACGAAGAGGGAGAGCGAGGGAGGCGCCAGGGAATGGGGAAGGCGGACAGAGCAGAGGCGCCAGAGGAGCAGAGAAAACGCCCGGCCAGAAAAGGAAAGCGGCAGCGGGGAGACTTTTCCAAAAGGGAAAGTTTCCAAATTTCATCCAAAATGCAGCAAAAAAAACACAAAATTTTTGGATTTTGAATTTTTTGGGCTTTTCCGGGGACAAGAGTTTTGTGTTATGTGGCGGACTGGTGGTGGACGTCGCCGTCGTCGTTATTTCCACCACGTGATATCGTGTTCGGGAGGAGGCGGCGCTTGCAGCGGAATGATCAGGTGCGGAACAAGGCCTTGAACTCGGGAAAGGCGGCGCGGTATTCCGGCCAGCCGGCCATGCGCTCGCACTCCCGCTGCAGCCGGAGGGAGAGGATCAAGAGCAGGTGTATGAGTTTGCATCCTGAACAAGCGCCGCAGCTTGGACCGCCTCGCCAGTCGCCACCCGCCGCCTGCCAATAGGTTGGCCACGTACAAGCTGTGCACGGCATTCCGGCAAAGGCGAACCACCGCGGATTATGTTGGGCTTGGAGTTGTGCCGGCTGCCGCAGCTGCGAGGGACGGTGTCGGCGCCGTTGACGGTCGGAGTAGGACTGCCGCGGTTGTGACGGTGCTGCTGCTGCAAGGTAGCCGCCATGAATAGTACTAATTGGATGCATGGTCGTGTCGTATGGCTCAACATATTTTTAGCAGTTTTGCTATTGCACAGGCGACTGAATTTTTTTTATTTTTCAGTCACCTGAAATTGCACTCTCAATCAACTGAAATTGCAGCCCCTAAAAAAACAGTTGTAACTTTAGGTGATTCAGAGTGCAATTTCAGGTGACCTGAAATTGCACTATCAATCAACTGAAATTGCAGCCTCTCTCCAAAAAAATACCTGCAACTTCAGGTGATTTAGAGTGCAACTTTAGATGACTGAAAGATGAAAAAATTTCAGTCGCCTATTTTTAGTAGTAGCACGTCACGCACGCATGCAAGGGGAGGAGCTCGGAAAGTACTCCGGTTCATACTCGGCCGGAGTGGTAGGCATAATTAATCAATCAATTGCTTAATTAAACTCAGCAACTACGCGCTACACATCAACTCCAAACTCAAATCCGATCCGATGAGTACGCATCGATGAGCTAGTTGCACCAATAACCAATGATCAAGTGGATTCTCGATCGAGTTTGAACAAATGGAACAGATAGACCTCGCCTCTCCTCCAGCAGCAGCCAGTTCTACACCTCAGCAGCTACATAATCGGCACCCTCAGCAATAGCACCTCAGCGCTTCAAATTTGTTGACGGAAGGCAGATAGATGGCATCGACCATTTCATGCAGTAAAATAATTAACTGGTATCTTATATGCTCTCCTATTTAATTATAAGCATCATTTGATGTTCTCATCTTACAAGATGGCTAACTACAACTCCGTTTGTTCATCACAAGCACCGTTAGGTCTCACTTGTGTTGGCTTCAGTAGGTAGCATCTCCAGGTTAGGACAAAGGAATTTCAGGTGAAAGATGAATGATGATCGTCAACACTTTGATGAATTAGATGGCGAATTACTAGATGCATCATCTTCTGTACGATCAAGAAAATAAGCATTTTGCACAAGGCCATATTCAGGACACTATATTTTCAACCTGATTTGCCCCAAATTCTCGATCGAAGCTGCAGAGGTTTCAGAAATTTTATTCCCTTACAGTGCATTAAAGCCATTACTCATAGCAAACTCTTTGTTTTGGTAAACTTATTCAGAAATCAGAACAAACCCTTGAACACTCGCTATGTCACCAGCCTGACTTGGAACCGAGTTACTGCACTCAAAAGCTTGGCTAGACAAGTTCTCGATAACCATCTAGCGAAAAACAAAATGAATCTGGGCCAATTGACAAATATGTTGCACTAGGTCTCTGTATTTGCCGACATTCAAATACTTAGTCAATCACCACACTGGGACTGGAATTGCAGATATGCATTACATAGTCCAAGACCCGAAGCAAACTAGAAGCAGGAGCATCATTGATGTTTTGATCCGCTGCACACAAGTCATGTGCATATAGTCTGTCACGGTCCAAGTTTAAGCGAGGAACCACCTAAGAGGAAAATAGAGAAACTTCAGCAACTATCATCTGGGAATGCAAAAATGTCATCGACCATGCCACATCTAGAATTCAGTCACTGGAGCTGTGGAGCATAACAGAATGCCTGATACTACCTCAGAAAGCCTACATAATAAAAGAGACCGGCAGGTTGAGCAAATTCTGAGCAGCATCTCTTTATTGAAAAATCCTTTCAAGATATAAGCATTTACAGAATCATAAAAGTGTAAAAATCAAAACAAAACTGGTTGGGAACTACTAAAATGACAAGCTCATGCATTGCATGCAACTGAGCAAAAACTGCTTAACTGTTCAGCAACCAAGCAACGACTTGAAGATCTGTGGCCTTCTCTTTCCAGGAAAATTTGTGGCTCAAGAAAAGTATGTGTCAAAGCATGTGACTAGCTACCAGGAGGCAAAATGGTGCTTTTTCTTTCTAACTGATGAACCTATAGACAACTAAAGTAACTGTATCAGTTTCAGACAACACCGAGCACCAGCATTGGCTCACTGAAGACTGCTCGCCACACACCATGGCTCAGGTTCAGATTTGACACCCATAAGAATGTAGTCTCCAGTGAGAGCTGGAAGTCTGAGATCAAGCAACTTGGAGTCCAATTCAAGCTTCTGATTTTGCTCTTTCATTACAACAGAATCAGGACAATCAGCAAACCCGTGACGACGATTGCACTTCGGAACATAGTGACACCTCATGTGGCCTCCCAACGCCTGCCCTGACCCAAATGACTTTCCACAGGCACAGCACCGGTGACTCTTGGCCTTCACTGCAGCTGAAAGATCACCACACTTCATGTCCTCAACTGAATTGTCCATTCTTGGCTTCCTGAGCTCAGCATCTCCAACCAGCCCATGATCAAAAGCACTCAGCTCCACTTCCTTGGGAACACTGGGGACCAAATTGCTCTCCTTCTCACATTGTCCATAGCAACCCTCATAAGCTGAATTGTTGTCATTTTTTGGCCTCTCAAACTCAACATATCGAACGAACCGATGATCAAAAGCATTCAGCTTCACCTCCTTCAGAACATTGGGTGCCAAATTGTTGTCGTCCTTGTCCCCCCCATAGCAATCCTCATACGCTGAAGTCTTGTCAGAATGCTTTGAAAGAAGTAGGAGAGTAACTGCAGCATCCACCTCCTCCAAGTTGAGCGCTGGCGTCTCCCTCTTTGATCGCTTACGCTTCACTGGAGAAAACACCATCACATTATAGTCACCATCAGCATTGGCCAGAGCTTCCATCAGCTCGGCTGCTTCTTCGTCGGGCTTGGCCACCATCTTCTTCTCACCATGGTTCCTTATGTGCTCCCTCAGAGATTTGCAGTCAGAGAACACCTTTGAGCACAGCTGGCATTGTGTTTCCGAGGACGGCAGCAAAGGCTTCTCATCACAGGGACCCATCAGCGACACATGCAGATCGACAACAATGGCTGGAGGGCTTGACGTGATCTTTGGCTGCTCGTCGATGCGCCGGTGCCTTGACATGTGGCCTCCAAGAGCCCTCCCTGAAGGGAAGTTCTTGTTGCACTTGTTGCACCAATGCTTCTGAGGCCTTCCTATCGGTGCCATGTCTGAATCATTGCAAACCAGCAGTAAGTAAGAACACAGCAAGATGGAGCAAACATTTTTTTGAAACGCCAAGATGGAGCAAACATAACTCACTAATTGTTGCTTCTTAGATGCATTTTATTACCAGATACTATTCAAAGCTTTCTGAGTAAAAGCAACAAGCAAATTGCAGAAAATTTAACCAACATCTATTACTCATCCTTTCGCATCAGCATTTACGAAAACACAAAATTGTGGAGCCAAATCAAAATGCATCAGGACATTAGACCATCGGTACTAAAATGACAGGTTCATATATTGCATATAACTGAACAAACTTACAAACTGATCCATCATGGAAGCAACGCAAGCAATGAATTCAGAACCGTGACCTTCGCTAGTCAGCAAAATCTGCATCTCAGTAAACTAAAAGGCAGAAGCACTATATACAGTAGCCAAAATGGAGTCCTTCCTATCTGACTAAAGTAAGAACACAGCAAGACAAACATCAACTCACTAAGTGCTGCTTTCTTTGCAGCATTTGTGCAAACACTGAGTTAGCATTTGACGGGATAGTTCAGGAAAGACAATGACATGCGCTAGTAGTTGCAAATTTGCAACAGCCTGTGAAATGGTCATGGGGTTTGGCATATCTGAATCAATGCAAGGTCACAGGAGTAACAAAAACACAGTATAAGACGCAAGATGAGGCAAGCACAAACACGAACTCACTAATTCTTTCTTCTTTGAAGCATTTACGCAAACACAGAAAAGGCATTTGACCAGATAGAGCAGGAAAGGCAAGAAGTTGCGCTAATGATTGCAGTAAATTGTGAAACGGCATGGGATTCGTACACCGATCAATAGCCGAAACGCGAACGCGACCGCACGATCGGACCAAGAACCCCAGAATCTCGCTCGGAAACTCACCTCGAGCCTCCTACCCAACTCCAGCAGGCGAAATCTGGTGGGATCGTCGATTGCGGCGAGGAACCGCGCGGTCTGACCCCTTTGCGCCGGCCTCCCCTCTCTCGCTGCTTCTTCTTCTTCGCCACCCCTTTTGGTAGGTGTGCAGAGGCAGCCGCGTATCCGCGCGCGTGCGTGGGGGAGCGCGTGTAGTTATAGGTGGCTGCGGCCTATGAATGCGGACTCTACCCTGTACCAGGTTCATCCCTGCTCGCGTTTAGTCGCCGGCTTGCCGCTTCGGGGGTTTGGGTTTGGGGGCGTCGAAGCGCGGGGAAGAGGACCAGTGTGCGAGGAGAAAGACCAAGGCTTGGAGAGCAAGGTTTCGTGCGGCGCAGATCTAGACACGTGTCATAATCGGACGGCGGCTGTGGCGTTGTGCGGCAGTTCAATCTGGCCCATAGTGGCCCAATGTTAGCTACTCGTGGAAATACACGAATTGCACCTCCTGCTTGTAGACGCGTGGTAGCTAGGATTTAAAACCTTAAAGATTAAATATAATTTTTTTTAATATTTATAAGGCCAATTATTTAAAATGACGTGAACTTCTACACAAATTCTTATAAGACTGTCTTATAAGAACTTATAATGCTCTTATCCTGTTGTGATCGATTTGATTCGATTATCCTGTCATTTTCTTCAGATCATGTGTGTGAAGATCTTTGCTAGGGCATCATATCTCAGACGTCCTAAACCTAAGTACTGTTATTCCTCCACTTTGAAGGGTCTGACGGGGGTTGGATTGAGAGGGTTGATATCCTGTTGAAAGGGAGCACGGTGGAGAAAGTCCGGCAAAAAATAGTAGCTTCACAAAGCAGGTGAGAGCCTAATTTCACCTTAGCTTCTAATAAGAGGAATTCATTAAGAGGAATCTTTTTCATAGCCTAATGCAACCTTAGCTTTCAGTTTTGCAAACCCCTCTCTCTCTCTCTCTCTCAAATGCGCTCGATCTCAGGGCCTGTTCTTTTCGGCTGCGATCTATGGGTTTTAGCTGAAATTTTTGGATTTTAGCTGTTTGCGACAGAGATTACGGAGAGGGAGATACTCACTTGCGATTTTTATTGATACAGATGTTAGGCTTTTAGCATGTACTACAATTAACTTGTAGATCACGTCTTAAAAAATACTCTATTTAAAAGTTACGTATTATAATAAAAACCAAAATCCGCTAGCTTCGAAGGAAAAGACCAGGCCCTCAATCCTGTTGCATTTTACGGAGATATGGTGCAGGCTGCAGGTACAAAGGAATATTTCCAGGGAGTCCGGGAGCGTGAGATTAGAAGGAAGAAAAGGACACAATTCAGAATAAGATTAACGAAGAAAATATTTATATATGAAGAAGAACCTGAGCAAACACTACTAAGAAGAAATCAAGGGTATAGCAGCATAGTTAACTTTAGCACTCGATTATGGGATGACGATGATTGCTTCTAGGTGGTCGATGACATACGCTTCGTTTGGAAAAAATGTTTTCTTGTTTGACCTGTGGGCCCTCTCTGGTTACTCTTAATTAATCAGAAGGTGTTCCTCTCGATCGTCATGCTGATGCACAAAAGAAAAATGGGAATGAAATGCAGGATCAATTTCATTAAGACGGAGGACATGTTGCATGCACCGTCCAATATTGGCACGCGGCTTCCCTATTCTTTTTTTTTTCTATTTTTCTCGTGTTTCGCTGGCATAGCGGAGATCCAGAGCACCAGAGGAATATAAGAAGGACAGAGAGAATATTTTGAATCTTTACCATGTCGACGAAAATACAAAAAAAAAACAAGAAGAAGAGAACAGGGAAGCTGTGTTCCCAATATTGGGTTGAGTGGGGCACTAGTGTTAGGATATCGGCTACTCTAATAAAAACTGCAATTTTAGTGAGGGCATGTGCACCGACCGGGTCCTCTGTGGTAGAGCTGGGACTTGGGCCGTGCTTTTTGGCAGCCGGCACGGCCGGCCGCAAGACGCGAATAGTGGGCCGTCTTTGGGCTCGCATATCCGGCACGATAGGCGGCACGGCCCGTCGTGGCGTGGCGTGCTTGGGCGGGCCCGGCCCGGTGTGAGCACGGGCGGCACGCCCGGCACGGTGAGCACACTCGGCCCGGTGGCACGACCAGCGCCGGTGGCACCGTGGCAGCCACGCCTTTGGCCTCCCGTCGGCCGTGCACCCTGTGGCCTATGCCCCGCATCGGCAGTCGCGGCGTGCCGGCCGAACGGCCTCCCGTCGCTCTCCCACCGTCCCCCATTCTCAGTTTCCCAATCCCATTCCCACAAGCACAAACACAGAGCAGAGGGAGGGAGCAGAGAGAGGGGAAGGACCGAAGGTGTACCTCTCGGAGTCTCGGTGGCCACTGTGGGAGCACGGACACGTCCCCGGAGAAGAACCGGCTCACGGCCCCCGGCGACGCCAGCGCCGCCGCGGGTGATGTAGTCGGCGCAGCGATGGCCGCCAGGAGCGAGCCCGGCGTTGAGCCGTAGCGCGGCAGCCCGCCTCGGCGGCGGCGCCATCGCTGTGGTGCTGCGGCGAGCGATGAAGCCGACCCGGGAGGTGGGGAGGAGGCGGTGGTGGCGGGGAGGTGGGGGAGGAGGAGGTGGCCGAGGAGGTGGGGAGGACGCGGCGGCGGGGAAGCGTGGGGAGGAGTCGAGGAGGGGAGGACGCCGCGGCGGGGAAGCGTGGGGAGGAGCCGAGGAGGGGAGGATGTGGCGGCGGCGACGTGGGAAGGTGGGGGGGGGGGGAGGCGGCGGTGGCGAGGTAGGTGGGAAGAGGTAGGGGAGGAGGAGGCGGTGATGGCGGGAGGTGGGGGAGAAGGAGGCGGCGGCGGTGGGGAGGTGGGGAGGGCGCGCGGCGGCGGGGGAGCGTGGGGAGGAGCCGAGGGGGAGGACGCGCGGCGGCGGGAGCGTGGGGAGGAGGGGAGGCGGTGGCGGCGGGGAGGTGGGGGGAGGAGGAGGGGCCCAGCCGCCCGAGAGAGGGGGAGAGGAGGAGGCGGCGGTGGGGGAGGTGGGGGGAGGAGGAGGTGGCCGGGGAAGGGGGCGGCGGTGGAGCCGGGCACGGTGGGAGGCCGGGAGGGAGGGAGGGCGCGGTGGGGGAGGCGGGAGGCCCGGAGGGAGGGAGGGAGGGGGCGGCGGGGAGCCGTGCGCGAGGGAAGGAGCAAGGAGGGAGGCGGTCAGGCGGAGTGGGAGGCTGGGAGCCAGTGAGGGAGGGAGGGCGCAGTAGGGAAGCCAACGGTCACGGACCGACCGAGGAAGTCGATTTGATGCGTGGAAGGACAGGGAGCGGGTGGCCGGGCGACGTGGCAGAGCGGGAGTGGTTGGACGGTGGAAAAAAGGGAGGAGGGGCGCCGGACAAAGAAAAAAAGAGGGAAACGGTTGGATTGAAAAAAAGCTGCAGAAGTTGAACGTTTGGAATCTATGTTTGTAACGTATGGCAGACAAGAGACAACGTTTATGTAACGTTTGGCAGATAACGTTCCGATTGTATGCTTATAAATTTACTCACTCCGCTCTGCAGTTTCTTACGATCCGATTGGGGGCTATATAGAGAGAGAGGCATGGGGCTGAAGGATGTATCCCGAGATGCACCCATTAAAACTCTAGCTATCACCTCTCAAAACCCCTATCATGCACGCTGGTGCTAGCATATCGACGCAAGACGTTCTATTTTTGAACGTGTGGACTTCGATAGAGGTGCTTCTGCGACTGCAATGCTGATTGGGACAATCACGAGGACTGCGCCATGAAGGAATCTGGCTCTAATACCAATGTTGGATTTTCTCAAACCCTAAATTATTTTTGTGGAGGCTTTCTAGTCTAACCTCTATCTTTGCCTTATCCATGGTGCCACTCACAATTGCATAATGAGGCTAGAGGGTAAGGACCTATTTATATACTCTACTTCCAGGTGTTACAAAGTGACCCACTTGTTTCCAGTATCCCATGAGACTCCTGAACCACGTGACCAATCACGATCAGATAGACTAGTTTTATGAGTCTAAAATATATTAGTCCCAAACAGACATGTGTGAGTCATGCTCCATGCTCCAAGCTCATAGTCGGAGCCGTGGTGTGTTGACAAGGATCTTAGAGATGTTCCACGGAATGAACTACTGCTTGGACCATAGATCCCTTCATTATAGGGCTTTCTGCATCCATATGCACAAGGCATTAGTACTAAAAAAGAATTGAAATTTGAGGTCCCCAAAACATACAGCTGGAGGTTTAGAACTAAAATAATAGCATGCAGATTAACAAGCTGACAATAGCACGACGCATGATTTGTTTATTATAAGAACATATTGCTGCCATTGCATTAACACATGGATGTAGAACTGAAATTCTTGAAGAGTACCCTTGTTTTTTTCAAACAAATTCTTGAAGAGTACCCTTATTTTTGTTGGATATAATCGTGTTATTAAGTGTCGTTGTAGTCAGCTACTCGTGTGTTCGAGTACCGTAGTCATAGCAGAGTACTCGGTGTGTTCAAGTACTGTGGTCATAGCAGCGTACTCGGTGTGTTCGAGTACCGTGGTCGTAGCAGCGTACTCAGTATGTTCAAGTATTGTCGTCGTAGCAGCGTACTCGGTGTGTTCGAGTACCGTGGTTGTAGCAGAGTACTTGGTGTGTTCGAGTACTGTGTGGTCATAGCGGAGTGCTTAGCGTGTTCGAGTACTGCATAGTCGTAGCGGAGTGCTCGGTGTGTTTGAGTACTACGTGATCGTAGCAGAGTGCTCGATGTGTTCGAGTACTATGTGGTCGTCATGGGGTGCTTTATGTGTCGAGTACTGTGAAGTCGTATACTCTGTGTATCCGAGATCCGTGCACTTGGTGTGTCCGACACTGTAGCAATCGGTGTGTTCGAGTGCTATAGTGGTCGTAGCTATAGTGGTTATTAGCTACAATAGTCGTAGCTATAGTGACGGTCGGTGCTCGAAAACCTATGTGGTCGGAGATGCGGTGAAAGAACTATGGTTGATAAGCTGTAGTTGGTGAAGCGGTCGAAGGGAAGTCCTGGTTGGTGAAGTGGTCAACAAGACGTGGTCGAGTAGCCGTGGTCAAGAGGTGTGGTTGAAGACACCGTGGTCAAAGGACTCGAAGCGTGGTAGATCTGTGTGGTCGAAGTGCCACGCTCGGAGAACTCGTAGCCAGTGGTCGTGGTCATGCGGCCAGTCACTATAGCGATGAGTCGACATCTTGCCTTTGTGTGGGCAGCGGTGAGTGATGCGGGTAGGTGGTCATTCATCAGTAGCAGCGGCCGAGCGGCATGGGCGGCGACTAAGCGACATGGGCGACAATGCGTAATTGAGGCTAAAAAAACCGGACCAAAGTATGTAGCAGGTGTGTGTGCGTAAGGCCTATTTAAGGCATGTAAATCTGTAAAGCGTGAGTGTGTGAGAAAACAGAGTGAAAAGAAGAGGAAGGGAGAAAAGGCGTGTGTTGCCGGAGAAAAAAATAGAAGCTCCCCTCTATGGTTTTGCTCGTTCTCTCTCCACTCTCTTGCGTTTCTTCCCCTGTTTGGGCCAACAATTGGTATTAGAGCTTGGTGATTCCCGTGAGTCAGAGAATCAGAGCTTGGTGATTCTTGTGTGTCAGAGAATTAGATCCTTGTTGTTCGCCATGCGTCGGAGAAGAAGAAACGTAGGTGTCCTTCGTTAGTCGGAGAAGATGAAGCCTGGGTGTTCTCTGTGCGTTGGAGAAGAAGCTGAAGGAACACCTCTGTGTGTTAGAGAAGAAGCTATGGTGTTCTCCGTGTGTCGGAGAAGAAGAAGCCGAGGGAAGACCTCCATGTGTCGGAGAAGAAGCTTTGGTGTTCTCCGTATGTTGGAGAAGAAGAAGAAGCTGAAGGAACACTTCTGTGTGTCGGAGAAGAAGCCTTGGTGTTCTCCGTGTGTCGGAGAAGAAGAAGAAGAAGAAGAAGAAGCTGAAGGAACACCTCCGTGTGTCGGAGAAGAAGCCTTGGTGTTCTCCGTCAATCGAAGAAGAAGCCAAGGGAAGACCTCCGTGTGTTGGAGAAAGCCTTGGTGTTCTCCGTGTGTTAGAAAATAAGAAGAAGCTGAAGGAACACCTCCGTGTGTCGGAGAAGAAGCTTTGGTGGTACAGATTCTAGAAAGTAAGTAAAAAAGAACGAAGGGAGTACTTTTCAATCCAAAGTCTCTCAAAAAGTAGGCCTTCGATCACATGCACGATTACGACTCGTTCATAACGACTGCCTTCTCATTTCTATTTTTTTAGAAATTGAAAGTTATTTTAAATGTGTTGGCTTTTTAAGATGTTTTTCTTTTTATTCATTGTATTATTCATAATGATAGTGGTTTTTTCTTATTTTTATTTTTCTTTAATTGAATAACTCAGCTAAAAGCTAATAGCCACTATAGGCAATGTTTGTTTCAACCAAAAAGTAATAGACATAGGAAAAACCATAAGCAAAAAAAGTTTTAGGAGAAGCGCTTCTATGCTTTCAATTCTAATAAGAGTAATACTAATATTAAAACACATGAAGAGATAAGTAATATTCATCTATTATTTATCGTACTTTAAAAATTATATAAATTATTGTTAAGAAAAACATATCTTCCTATTTTTAAACAGTGCCTAATTTGCTATTGTTTGTCCTCAAACGATCCAAGCGTAAAGTAGGCATGTGAATGGCCAAAGGTTACATAGGATTCGATGGGGACGGGCCCCCTACGACCAAAAAAAGCGTGGACGGCCGAGTATCACACAACATAGCGTGCGAACGCTTGTACAAATGATTAAGTAGTGCTAGATCTTGAAACATATCATCAGACATATATGGGCCTATTTGGCAGCGACTGCGGCTTATAGTTTTTAGCTGAAATTTTTAAATTTTGGCTGTTTATGGTACAGATTACGGAGAGATGAATACTCACTTGTAATTTTGGATGGTATAGATGTTGGATTTTTAATGTGTACACCGTTTAACTTGTAAACCCCGTCTTGATAAAATACTCCGTTTGAAAGTTAGATACTATAGCAAAAGCCAAAAACTGCCAGTTTCGGACCCAAGGGTTGTGTTGGTGTCATTCTTGCCAACTCCGGTGAGTTGAGGAAGAGCGTTACCAACATCTCATATTTCTCCAGCAAGGCCCTAAGCATCTTTCTCACAATATCAAGATCAGAAAGGTTAGTACCAAGGCCTTTGAGTTCATTCACAATGTTGTTGAGCCGTGTGTACATCTCATTAATGTCCTCATGGGGCAACATTGTGAATATATCATATTTGATCCTAAGCCGATGCAATTTTTTGCTTCTTTAATCGTGGACGTCCCTTCATGAATTTCGGAAAGGGTTGTCCAAATAGCGTGAGCCGTTTCTAAGTTGCTCACCATATTGAACTCGTCCGCGTTTAAAGCTCCAAATAGATCATTCATGGCTTGAGCGTCTAAATGAGCGTTACGCCCGTCTTGTTCCGCTAAGTGCAATGGATCAAGAGGCATGACGTACCCCTCATTTACAATTTTCCAAATATTAGGACTCATAGCCTTTAAATAAATTGACATCCTAATTTTTCAATATGTATAATTTGAGCTATCAAAGAATGATGCCTTGCCTACAAAAAGACACAAAAAGGACTAACTTACAACAGGATATACACATAAAACGTACAAAAGGCTGATTGGCAGCATCTAGTGGTTGCACGCAGGGATCAAAATCTCGGCGGTTACCGACCGGTAACCGTCGGTTACCGTTTTTACCGGTAGAGACCGTGCAAAAACCGGCGGTATGAATTTTTATTTTCGAATTTTGGCTGGTTTTTTCGGTTTTCGGTTACAGTTTTCCGATTACGGCGGTTTTCCGGTTACGGTTTCAAAATATCTCAAAATTCGAATTTTGATTTTCAAATTGTGACCGGTTTTTACGGGTTTCCGATAACGGCGGTGCTGCCGGTTACCGTTACCGGCCGTCGA
Source organism: Dendrocalamus sinicus (assembly GCA_036346575.1). NCBI lineage: Eukaryota > Viridiplantae > Streptophyta > Magnoliopsida > Poales > Poaceae > Dendrocalamus > Dendrocalamus sinicus. The sequence goes on along the minus strand of JAYEVI010000337.1, from coordinate 275,631 downwards.
CCAGAATTTCTTTCGGTTCCGATTTTTGGAACCTTGGTTGCATGGGCACGTGTGCCTTCTGAGGTGCGATGTACCCTTTTTGGAATCGCCTGTGAGCACCTTGCAGCAGTGGTCGCAAGCTGCCAGTGTCAACACCACCCCGTCAGCGCCGTGTGCAAATATCTTGGTGAAGCGCTGCCAAACATCTGATTTAGTAGTCCTCGTGCGCTTTCTCGACTGCCCATTCTCGTCACCTCTTGAATCGTAGTTCCCAGCATCTAGAAAACCAAACCAGCTCAAAATACGAAGGACAAGTTTTACTGAAACAACAGCCTCGACTGGGGGAGTAGTCATTAATTAACCACGATATATATGAACCTAATTAATAAGATAACTTTTGTGGTCCTCATCTAGTTTCCTCGACCATTCTACGAGACTAGCTCCAACTTACCAGTGGAGATTTCGGGGTCATCCCCGAGCAAGAGGTTCTCAAGCTGTGCTATGTAAGACGTTAATCTTGGGTCTGAAGAAGGACGGTCGGGGCCGTGGTGTGTTGACGAGGGTCCTGGAGCTGTTCCACGGGATGAACTGCTGCTTGGACCATGGGTCGCTTCATTACAGGGCTTTCCTGCATCCATATGTACAAGGCATTAGTACTAGAAAAGAACTGAAATTTGAGGGCCCCAAAACATACAGCTGGATGTTTAGAACTGAATTAACAGCTTGCAGATTAACAAGCTGACAATAGCATGGCTCATGATTTGCTATTGTAAGAACATATTTCTGCCATTGCATTAATACATGGATGTAGAACTGAAATTCTTGAAAAGTACCCTTGCTTTAAAAAAAAAACTTGAACAGTACCTGAATGCTCGTAGCTGCAGTCCCCGCAGCTCCGTTTTGGCGACTCAAATTCTTGGTGTGTTCTCAAAAAGGATTCTGGTGGCAAACAAGGGGATTCTGGTGGCAAACAAGGGGTGTACATGAAGCAAAATATGTGTGCTACTCTATATATGTAAACAGACAGATTAGCAGCCAGCAGTAATTGTTGTCATGTCATAAATTAAACCCTGAACAGAGAGAGACTTCTTTAATTACTTTTGCGAAGAAGAAACGAGGTGCATTTGGGACGTGGGTCGTAGTCGGGTGACTCTGGTAAGTTCTCGAATACATGGCACAGGACCATCTCCACCTGCAGTGTTAATGTACACGCGTACGAATGTGCGTGAAACATCTGTTAGTACAACTGGCATGCATGACCGACATGAATTCTGAAAAAAAACCACTAGGATGCATGTTGCTAGCGAGCTAGCTATGGTCAACTCAAGCATGTGTTGATACGCAAATACTGCAGTGCGATCCTCCTCGTTAATTTCACGTACGTACCTGGATCCAGTTATCATGATCAAGCAGTGCGTAGACGTTCATGGTCCAGTTGGTCTTGGTGTCCACACGTGATGGATGTCCCGTCCTAGTGTAGAAGTCATAGGTCTTCTTATATCCGACGCGACGTGACGGGTTGCTCTCGTCCTTGATCACCCAGCCCAGCCCACACGGCTTCCAGGACCCCTGGGATGCTTCGACGTTCAAGCCCAAAATGAGACGGGTCATGCCAACGCACTGGGGATTGGTGGTGAGGAAGTACTTTTCCCTCCTCTCCTCTTGCCTGGTAACTGCAACGCACGCGGGAGCGATCGATCGATCCGATTGATGATTGATCTGATCAGATTAATTAACTTATGTACGTACCTGCAGGGATTATATCCCACGGGTTCATGAGAGGGAGGGCAGAGTTCACCCCGGCCTGACAGCCGCTTCTCTCCGACATGTAGCGTCGGCGGGCTGGGCGGAGGTGCTCCTCCACGAGCTCAGAGTCGTCGATGGGGGCGGAAGACAAGTCCGGGAGAGCGTAGGCTTCGTTGTTCTCCATTTGCGCCGACGACCGACTCAAGCAGACAGCCTATCTTGGATTGGATCTTCTGGTTTGCTTGGAGAGAGGAGGAAGAGATGGCGTTTTATTTTATAATGACAAGGCTAGTGGGCAAGGCCCGACCGGGCGCCCGGCGGGCCGGGCGCCTGCCTGCGTCGCCGATGATCAAGATATAAAAAACTCGGACCAACAGCTCTAACAGCCAGCATGGACTAACAACTGGGTTGCCAGGCTGTTCTTGTTCCTGGCCTCCAGACCAACAGCTAGCATGGGCTAATAAGTCGCTTCTTGATCGGACGGATGCGCCGCGTGCGAGGGGGATCGAACAACGGAGATGAAGCCACGTTTCAACTTCGGACGGCCCTCACGCTCCCAAAGTGGTCCCCATTTTCCACCTTGCAAGTGGGAGGCGGAGCACGGCCTTCCTTTGGGGAAAAAAGAAGCAGAGCAGGGCCACCGGCTAGAAAAAAAAATACTAGAGACAACATCTTAAAAATTTTAGAGAAGTATTAGGGCATGTTCTTTTTAGCTGCGGCTTATGGTTTTTGGCTGAAAAGTTTAAATGTTGGCTGTTTACGGTACAGATTACGGAGAGATCGATACTCACTTGCGATTTTGGCTGGTATAGATGTTGGTCTTTTAACGTGTACTACGTTTAACTTGTAGACTCCGTCTTGAGAAAATACTCCGTTTAAAAGTTAGGTACTGTAGCGACTACGAAAAGTCGGCCGGCTTCCTCACTGCCGAACAGGCTCTTAGCTGTAAAGGGTGATATGTAGCAGGTGAGTTATGTTATCAATACAAAAGATGCAATATTATTTTTGAAAAATTGATAGATGAGATGGAAAGTTAGCTTCTGACGAACACGATCAAAACCATGGGCATGCTCTGAGCACTTCGACTGGCTGACTGGAAGCACAACATTTGCCCTATTGATGAAGTAGATCATGAACTCAAGTGACACAGACGTCAAGAAGCCAAGTAATTCTCGACAAATGCTAGCTATCGAAATAGCAGGTAAAAATTCACAGAAACAGATATTTCAAAAAGAAAATCACAAAAAACAGATGAGAAGAATAGACTACCACATGTATGTGCTAACTTCATCCTGCTTAGCTATAGTGAGGTGAGACGCGCCATTCCTGGAACGAGCCGCCGTCAGCACCTTGTGGCGCGACCCGGCGCCAGGCGGGCCTCGGGCGCTGCCTGCCTGCGTCACCGACCTACGGATGCGGCCACGTCACAATATCGGACGGCCGCCGTGCTCCCAGGTCGGAGGTGCCGCAAGCTGGGGGCCATCGGACACGGTGAGAAGGTAGAGCACGGCTTTCCTCGGGGAAAAATGGAATTAGAGCATGGCTTAAGAAAATTATTACTGTATTCTTTTAAACTTATTATTTAACTTTCTACAATAACTAATTTTTAAACAAAATATTTTTACAAAACAGACTCTATAAATCGATTATAGTATATATTATCCTAACTTTATCTATATCGGTTAAATCGTACACGAGTATATTTCTTTCCGTACTCTTTCATGAATAGTTGGAATTCAAAATTTTAAACTAAGACAAGTTACAGCCTAAAAGAACCTACCTTAAATCAAGGTTTCAGCTACAGGAATTCGGGTGATCAGTGCTGTGCAGTGTTACTTAGTAGTGGTCCATAAATGCGATTAATGTGAGATGGATGGTGATTATCGACAGAAAAGTTAGTTCGCATTTGCTTTTGCTGTGTCCTCCAGCAATTTGGAAACGTAGAATATGTTACGAAACATTATCCCCAAGGATTACCATGTTAAACTCAAATTAGAAGATAAGCACCTACTAAGAATGGTCTCTTAGTCTATATATAGAAGAGAGATATGAGTAGTACTTCTATTATTTTCTCTTCAAATAAATAGCATTAATTTCAAAGTAAAAAAGAGGTAAATAACATCTATCTTATCATTCGAGGCGGCACGGGCACGTGGCCGGCGGGCTGCCCAGCGCGGAGGCGGCGGCGTGTGGCCATGGTGGTGGCTGCGGCCGGCGGCCAAACGGCGTTTCGTGCAGCCAAAGGGCCATTCGCGCAGGCGATCGTCGTTTCGCGTGGCCGAACAGCGTTCCGTTCGGCCGAACGACATCCCGCTTGGGCCGAACGACTGTTCGCGCTGCTAAACGGTATTTCGCTTGGCCGTAGGGCTAGCGAACCCGTTTCCTCTCAAATCAAGTTTATCTCATGTCGTTCCTTATTGAACTCATCTGTGCCTGATCGGTTGCTTTCCATTCCATCGTGTAGGATCTCACGCAGCTGTTGAGGGAGCATTCGCGCAGTTGTGCATTCCAGATCCTTTGTGCAGTGTATCTGCCGAGCGTGCTCAAGGCAAGTACCCCGTGCTGTGACCTTCCGTTTCGCATATCCCGTGTTTCCAGTTTAATTGTCACCTTATCATTGAGTATAATTATCATATAACTAAAATTACCTGGCCGATATCATATCACTAAAGTTATCGGGCTAATATCATATCATTAAAGTTACCTGCCTATTATCATATCACTAAAACTTATCTAGTTATTCTCGTATCACTAATGCTTGTCTGGTTATTATCATATCGCTTATGTTGCCTGGTTATAGATTTTAATACTGTATTATACCGTGATGTTCTAAACTATCTTGTTTTACATGCGTTTATGTTTATTATGATGCTCAGTTAATGATGTTCTAGAATTCATACTTTTAATTAGTATTTTAGAATTCATACTTAAATCATTAATGGGGGTAGCATATGAGCATGTTTTAACTTAGGTTAAATTATTAGTACTTTTTCGATATTATGGCTGCTATGTTTTAGTTTCCTAATATCATAATCAGTAATTGTATGAGGTGGTATGTAAGCTATGAAGGATGTATATATTAATAATTGTTAATTTGACTAATAATCACTTATCGTGTAATAAAACTTGGTTGATTGTCAACCCTTGTGTAAGGTAGGTTATAATATCTCTTTTAGAATTAATACTCGACCGTTATCGCCATGCTATCATTTCACATCGCCATCTATCAGGATATAGTGCTTCTCCATTTCAAACCTTTAGCGAATCCTTCCACTTATCATAGCCTTATCTCCACCATCTCCTAGTTACCTTAAATTTATACTACACAACCTGCCAATGATGTAATAGTTACCTTATCACCACTTATCATTACACATCGCCCCTATCGGGTATTAGGTCCTTTAATTCCTAACCTTAACAAATCTTGTCACTTCTCATATCGTTTTCTTAGCCTTCTCTCAGTCCCTTAAATTCACACCATTTAACATGTTAACCATATGATTGCTACCTGGCCTAGGGTTATCCACATATTGGGGAGATTGCCACCCACCTAGTAACGTACGGGGGCCGTACACTCTCGTTACTTAGGATATTGCACCCCGCTGCGGTTATACCGTCGAGAATAGCGTTGTGTCTGACTATTCTCGTATAACTGGGTATGTGGGAGTGATCGCCAGTGCCATTTTCATAACTTGCTAAATTAACAATTACCTTTAATTCAATTGATCCTATCACCTCTATCTCAGATATTTATTAGTGTTTCTAGTAACCTAGTTTCACTACATTTAACCTGTGTTAATTACTTGCTTACATTATTTATCCTTTACATATCTTGCTTGCTTTACCTATCCTTAATCACCGTGTTGCGACCGTTGTTGGCTCTTGCTCTTTTCAGTCTCAGGTAAAAGGCCAGTGGAGTGATAGCATCATGCATGGATGGGAGCACTCGAGTTTGCAGCACCGTGGCTTACCACTATTTGGTTATTTCATCTGTTTTTTATTTGGTTAGAAGTGGATCGGTACCATGTTTCAAACATTTATTTCAGCCTCCGTTGATTATCTATTAAAGTACTTTTAAAGTTTTAATTCTTTGTGATTTCTACTATTGCTTTTATTTATTCTCACTTTGATGATGCCATTCCATAGTAGTATCCCATATGAATATGTGGGGTGCTACAGGGAGGGCGTAGGCTTCGTTGTTCTCCATTTGCCCCGACGACCGACTCAAGCAGACAGTCTTCTATCTTCAAAGAGAAGAAAGAGAAGGGATATGTAACGATGACGTAGCTTGGCGTTTTATAACAACAAGGTTGGTGGGCAAGGCATGGCCCGACCCGGTGGGCCGGGCACCTGCCTACATCGCCGATCGATTGAGATATAGCCACAGATCTTTTGGATTTGTGTTTAGGCTTTAGCTTCTATTTCTACATTAACCTAAAGTGGTCCCAATTTTCCACCTTCCAAGTCGGAAGTGCCGCAAGCTGGTGGCCATGGGACAGTGTGAAGGCAGAGCACGACTTTCCTATGAGGAAAAAAGAAGCGAAGCACAGCCACCGGCTAGAAAAAAAAACTAGAGACAACATCCCAAAAAAATTTAGAAAAAATGTTAGCCATAAAAGGTGATATGTAGCAAGTGAAACGGGTTCTCAAAAACTTTTACACTAATTAAACTAAAAGAAAAAAGTGAACATGAGGGTTTGATGAATCTTTTACGCTAATTAAACTAAAAAAGAAAACAAAAAAATGAACATGAGGGCTTAATGAATCAAACACAAGCCTAGTGTTTGAGAGCACAACCAAATGACAAACATGACTGTTGTGGGGGTGGCCCAACCCCCCGTGACTGGGCCTTGCAATTGGCCGAATATGTAATAGGCCCGATAGTGTAGAGGAGTATACCAATGTAAATATACTAATGTACCCTCATCCTTTGTAAGTACTAAGGGGTAGAATGGGGATTTCCCATTTTACCCCACTCATGTATATAAACCCCCAGGAGGGGCAGGAGGAGGGGCATCCTCTCATTCTTACTCACCAACTCTTCCATACAATCCCTGTGTTGGCTCTCCTCTTCTTCCACTAGTCCCCTTCTTTATTGTTTGGTCTGTAGCCACAACAGATGGCACCGTCCGTGGGGACCGGGCAAGGAGTCGCGTGAAGAAGAGTCACCACCGCGAGGAAGATTTGCTCCATGGCCGGGCCGGAACCCATCCTGGCATGCTGGATCCCGATCAGCGAGAACAAAAATGCTGCCAAAGGTAAGAAAAGGTAGAGCATCTCTGAGTAATTTAACTCGCTCGTCAGTCATTGATGCATGTACGTCTCCATGCGGATCTGATAGATCTATCGATCCTTCATCTATTGTTGAGTACTGTTTTATTACATGTAAGTTTCCACGCGGATCTGATAGATCCATCGATCCTTCACCTATTGTTAAGTGCTGTTTGAGTAGCAAAGCGTGTCCCCGCTACGACGAGCTGGCCAGGCACCTCTACAGCTCCAACAAGAACTACCGCGCCAGAGTCGGCGTGCGGCTGACGGCGATGCCGTGGTGCACGTACCTGGACTGGCGTGTCAAGAAGGTGCTGTAGACAAGGCCGTGGCGCGCTTGTTGGAAGAAGTCGAGCACACGGTGCCGCGCCTCCTCGGCCGACGGCAGGCACGCCAACGCGGAGTTTGACTCCTTCGCCAGGACCTTGCATGCGCGACGTTGGACTCCGCAGGCGAAGTGTTGACCTCCGCTTGGCGCCTGCGCGTAGTCTTCGCCTCCAGCCGTAGCCTCTGTGCCCAACTTCGCATGCACAGAAAGAACTTCAAGTGCTCCGCTTTACTGCCGCCAGTTCAGCCCTTCTGTTGCCTTCACTGGATTGAACAGAAGGGAGGGAGGCCATAAAGAGCTCACCGACCACCATCAACGTCCACGTGAAGTTCGTCAAGCGGACCATCCCAGTGGATGTCCTGCCGGCTGCCTCCACTGCCGAGCTGAAGCGCCTCCTCCAGCCGCTCGCCAATTTGCTTCTAGTTGTCGATACTTTCTTGTCGCCAGACCGGAGTCCTGGGTGCGCGGAGATCATCCATCCATGCATACATGAGATACGCATGTGTGCATGAGCCCTACGTATTCTGCGTACACATGAGTTCGTGGTTCAGCTTTCTCGCGTGGATGGGCAGACCCCACTATCGGTGGTGGTGGCGATTGTCGGCGGTCTGGCGCCAGCGGGCATCATCTTCACCGAGGACCTCTGGGCTCATACGGCACAGGAGCTGCTATAGCAAGCCATGGCTTTCACCACCCGCATGAAGAGCTCATGAAGAAGTGTGGCAAGATGGCTCCGAAGTAGGCCACGCTCCTTGTCGGCGAGGTCTTCTCCGAAGTAGTCCATGCCTCCGCGCCACGCCCCGCTTTGGCGAAGTCCCGGTGAGGTCTCCAAAGTAGGCCACGCTCCTCGGCGAGGTCCCGGCGAGGACTTCTCCGAAGCAGCCTCTGCGATGGCGAGGTCGCCGCCACGCCACGGCCTCCACTGCGGGCTTTGCTCCGTCGAGGACCTCGGTCACAGAGTCGCGGTGAAGAACCTCGACGTGAGCGGCGACGGTGTGCCGGGGCTGGTCACTGAGGCCGGGTGGCCGGCCTACGACGACCGGAAGGCCGGGCCATACGCCACCAGGGACAACGCCGACGCCTACAATTCCAACCTGATCAAGCACATCATGAACAAGCCTGGCACGCCAATGCGGCCCGGCGCGCAGGCGGGCGTGTACGTCTACGAGCTCTTTAGCGAGGACCTCCGGCCGAGGCCCGCGTCGGAGGCGAACTGAGGCCTGTTCTACGGCAACGACAAGCCAGTGTACTTACTCCACGTGTTCGGGACGCACCAAACATTCTGCATCGCGTCCGACGACGCGGAAGATAAGGCGGTGCAGGCAGCCATGGACTGGACGTGCGGCCCCAGGCGCACCGACTGCGACGTGTATGCTTGCATGAGATGTGCCGGTCTCCGCATCGTGGTCTTCGCGTCCTTCGCTCAGGACTATGTGACCGCGCAGCAGCCCCCGCGACGGCGAGGTCGCCTCCACTCCACGGCCTCAGCTGCGGGCCCGTGCAGACGAAGTTCCGCGCCGATGAAGTCCGGCCATGATCAGTTTTCGCTCAGTCGACCTCATCACATCGTCTATTTGTGCATCTTTTATCAGCAAGAGGCGGTTGACGAGGGTGCATGCATGCATGGACGGACCGACTTGAAGGGCGAGCCTTCACTCCGCGGTCTTCACGCCGAGCCCCCGCGCTGCAGTCCGGGCCGAGACAGCGTTGAGCCTCCGCTCCCCGCTGAGCCTCCGGCTTCGTGTCACCTCCATGAGCTGGACTTCGCACGCGTCTCCGCGCCGGGCCAGCTCTGAGCCTCCGCGCTGCAGTCCGCGCCTAGACCCTCTGCTCCACAGCCTCCATGCGACGTCGAGCTTCCGCTTTAGACGCCGAGCGACTCCGAGCCTCCGCTCCGTAGTCCCTATGCCATGCGGGAGACAGCATTTAATGGTGTCATGCGATAGCAGTTGGCGCTATGAGCTGTCCACATGCAAGCATTTAATGCTATGAGACGCTAGCAGCTGGCACCATGATCACTTTGGTTCAGGTCTGACAGTTCACGTGGTTGGTTTGAACTTGGCATTTCTTGCGGGCATGGCATTAGAGCAAGGCTAATAATACAGCCAGCAAGCGGGCTGTAAGGTTTCTGCAGCCTTCTCTTGGCCACCCATATAGTAGTTAGCTCTTCATCATTAATACATGGCCCACCTGTCTCTCTCACAAAGTTTTTTGGTTCTTGTGTCCAAGCCGGCTGTAAGCTTGCAGCCCGCTTATCCTCTCTCTCCTCTCTTCTCTCCTACACGTCAGCATTTAGCCAGCTTACAGCCGATTATTATACTTGCTCTTAAGGAGACGGTTGTGCATCATACCATTTATTGCAGCTGCAGTTCCATTGTAAGAGCATTTAATGTGGCCATGTTTGCTTCTCCGATTTTGGTCCTCTTTCTGATTTAAGGGCCTGATCAATATGGCTTCAACTTTCTTCTGAACTTATTTTTGCACTATTCATAAATTTCGTCTTTTTCGAACTTTTGGCTTTTTTGAGTTTTTACGGTTCTTTTTTCCTCGTATTTGTTTACATTATACGTGATGGGCTAATATGTTTTTCTATTTTTAAATTTTTTAAATTTAATTATGGTAAATAAGCCTCTGTCATTTCTGATGCTTTTTCACCCATTCTGATGTTTTCAGCCATAAGCCATGAGGCTTTCAGCCGAACCGATCACCACCTAAATCGCATGACTGCCTCGTGCCTTGGCGTACTCTACAGAGTATAAACAAAGACACGCGGTAAACACGCGCACCCTCCGTGAATATAAACAAAGACACGCGGTAAACGCGCGCACTCTCCGTGAGTATAAACAAAGACACGCGGTAAACGCATGCACTCTCCGTGAGTATAAACAAAGATATGCGGTAAACGCGCGCACTCTCTATGAGTATAAACAAAGACACGCGGTAAATGCGCGCACTCTTTGTGAGTATAAAATAAGACACGTGAGGGGACGCCTCTGCGTGTACGCTCTGGAGTATAAAGAAGACGTGTGAATGTTGTCTCTACGCGCATTCTTCGGAGTATAAAAAAGACACATAGATGTTATCTCTATGCGCACTCTCTGAAGTATAAAAAGGACACGGATATTGTCCCTAGGCTTCGTTGTTCTCCATTTGCCCCGACGACCGACTCAAGCAGACAGTCTATCTTGGTTAGTCGTCGATGGAGACGGGATGTACCCGATGGACGCAGCTTCGCATTTTATAACAAGGTCGGTGGGCCAGGCGCGACTCGACCCGACTCGGCACCGCACTGCTTGCGGCACCAAAACTTGTGGGCCCCGCAAGAAGTCCCCTCCATGTTCGCGCGGCCTGATTCCTTCCCACGCGTCGAAGTCGGTTAAAGCTGAGTACGGAAAACGTGTCAAGTTAAATTAGGAATATTTTACTCCCTCCGTCCCTCCAAGTTTCCTAAAAACGGAACCAAAGTTTCCATCGGCCACTTGGCCTTCATATTCCTTGTACCACATGCTTGTGCTACAACACCTTTGGTAGAATAGAGTTTTATTTTAAGTATTATCATCATTTTTCTTATGATTTTTTGTATTTTTTTATAAACAACACGTCTATTTTTACATGATTGAGTAGACAAGAATCAAAGTGTTTGGTCAGCAAATTCTTTATCATAGATTGCTGTATTGAGGCAGTGATTAGCTATATCGGTTCGTTAGATTGTACGGATCAAAAGTTATCTTTAATCATAAGTCATGAAGATCAAGCACCATATATCATCTTGGAATTAAAGTGTAGTTGACATGATACGATTATTTATCCTTAACTTGTTTTAAATTATTCCCAGTCCTATAATTTAGATAATTGCTTCACAAAATACCATAATCATATACTTAGATCATTGTGCTTAGATTTATTCTTAGCTTTGTATTATCAGCTTTTAATCCATGTGTTAGATTATTCTTAGTTGTTATATTGCAATCTTTGAAACTGAAAATCATACCAAAAAAATTCTATTGCTGTCATCAATTTTCCTGAGTCTCCGCAAATTCCCATTGCCTCCCACCATAGTCAAATTAATTTCCACGCCACTGCCCATTCTAAAAAAAAACCCTAAAAAAACCTCAATTCAATACCTGATAGCAGTACCTATTTCACTAGCACCATATTTAATTTTAAAAGACTTAGTAAAATCAGGTAAAACAAATAATAATGCTTCAATCAATCATTTCTTTAGCTCCTAAAAATCTCTCTTGTGAATCACTCACTCAAAAACACCTTTCTTAGTCTATTCGTTCAAACGGGCGGCAATGGTGCAGCCGAGGACGATGCATTCGCAGGCCATGAAACTGCACCAGCAGCATTCACGGGGCCAACAATAACATAGTAGCAGTGACTAACAATAACATTGTTATTGTTAGTAGCAGGCCAAGCTAACGATAACATTGCCTAACAATCATGCCTATAGTGGCAGTGACTTCGACTTGTCTTTTGGCACAGCAGCTCTTGGAACGATCTTTTAGTCTTTTGGTAGCAACTTGGTACATTAAAGACTTCTAGTAGGGCTCACAACTAAGATGCGTGTTTACATATATGAAATTATAGATCAGTGGCAGTATAAACTAGCTAGGCAAATGGGACAAAGTTGGTGTTTGGCTACTGAGCCTAACAAATTTAGCTCGAGCTTTTAAACGAGTCGAGCTAAGCTCATCTGCTTAACAGGCCGAGCAGCATTATCTACCGAGATTAGGCGAGCCAAGCGAAGCCAACTTGCTATTCACCCCAAGTTTGGTTGGGAGAGTTTATTTGAGTTAGTAGCTGGAAGTAATTTTCTTCAGCTTTTTGTTAATGTGCAAAAATACAAAATCACCGTAATAGTATGTTTGAAACAAAATTAGTGAATTAGTGGTTGTACGTTCGCACAGCGGGGAAGTGAACTCATTATGTTGCTATTTTTTTACATGTTCTTTCCGTTGTTAAAGGAAAACTGATTTTCATTGAATTGATGTGCTTTACAGTTGTATGTATATTCTAGATCATGTGCGTAATGCGGTAATGGGATGTTTAATTTTTGTCGGAGGATCAAACACCATACGGTGCTGCAAGTTTAATATCTATTCTTTTGAAGCAAAAGAAAATCTACTACACCATTTCAATCCGCTCTCAACTATAGAGCATGCAATATGATTCTTTCTTCCAAACCTTAGGACCGTATGGACATCCGTATGAACATTTAACTAGTTATATAATACTTAGGTTAATAACACGCTGTGAGCGCACTGTGATTGGCGGTGTACATTGTTAATTAGTGGTTGATAGAGGTGATAATGTAAGATGGTGATGATTAGCCACATAAAATATTCCATGCTCTCTAAAATGATAAATTACATAAATATTAAAACACTTTTAAAGATATATTAAAACTGCTTACCCTTTAGTTGGTACTCCTCAGGCTGCCCAGCAGAAACGTATGGGGTCCGTGGTCAAAGATTCCATCGGGCGGGCTCGCTAGGGCCGAGTGGTGCTGCTGCATTTTGGTGGTTTATGATTAATTTTTTACTGTAGCTGACTAAAATTATACTATAGCTGATGGTAGCTTATTTAGCATAATTGAATTTAAAAAATTTAAAAATAGAAAAAAGGGTTAGTCTATTACATATAATGCAAACGAATATGAGAAAAAAGAACTGGAAAAAAAAACTCAAAATAAGCTGAAAAGTCAGGAAAAGGCAAAATTTAGAAATAGTGAAAAATAAGCTGGAAGCCATAAACCCAAGCCCAAATGAGCAGAGCCTTAAAAAGCCATTCACGACGCGCGATGGCAGTCTCTTTCAAAATTCTCCACGTGACTTTGGCTTTTAACTTTTTCTCGTGATTTTTAGATGCTAGAAATTATTTAGGATACGTTGGTTTTTTTTAATTTTGATTTTTTTAGTTTTTTTGCATTATTTTTTGGCTTTTCTTCTTTTTTTTGTATTATATAATAGTGTTTTCATTTTTCTTTAATTAAATAACTCAGAAAAATTAATAGCCGCTATTATAATTTTAGTCAATAACTAAAAACCACATTTTAGCCAATAACTAAAAACCATAGCTATAAACCAGATGGAGCAGGGCCAACTCGCCAGTGTGTGTAAACGCAACTTGACTTATGTGAGATGCCCACTGTCCAAATCTGACTAAAAAGTTCAACTTCTGTAATAAAGTTTGGTTCTAATGTTGTAAGTATGTGTTGGTATGGTACTCACTCATGTATAGTACTCTGTAACTGAACAATTCTAAGCAGTTACGGAGATTTCTAGCGCTTTCGAAAATAGAGGCGTTACAGTCATCAGCTAGCTTCTTCCCTTGCTCAACTTGGTGGGTGAGGTTTCTGTGTGAGAGATGGTATATCGTCAGAATAGGGTCTAATTCCTGCCGCTGGCAACCCGACCCGTAGCGGGGCGGGCAAGCCGGGTCAACGCCATCCCGGCATAGCTCAGAAAGCTAGCCACGTCATCCAATATACATGCCTTGGTTAAGCCCGGTCTTCTTCAGGGCAGAAAGGTATTTATTTCCTTGAGCGTCCTTAGCTGGTGGAGAGATGATAATTAGTATGCTATATCTTGTAAAAACATGTGAAGCAACAGTAAAATAATTTAATTGAGCAGATACGGTGCCTACAACACTGTAAAAGCAACTATGGTTAATTACAGTGGTAATTAGTAGGCTCACAATAGGCCATATGAGCCAACAGTAGAACAACAAATAGAAAGTTATAGGGTCTAATTTTAAAGAATTCGGCGAAAAGAATGTAAACAAAGATTTATATGTAATTTTAGAAACCTACCGGGGCCCCTTTTGTAGTCCCCTTGATCTCACCGAGGGAAGGAGGTTGTCTGCCTCCGCCTGCCCCTCCGTCTTTACACCGGCGATCAACAGCGCTGGTGCAACCCCTTGCTACTTCATCTCCTCCGCTACAAAGCATGGTTTGTTACTTGTTAGGACAATTTGCCATGCATGGTTGATGGTTTTACCCATTATGGGTTAACTTTACAATTTATTGTTTCTTGTTTGGATGCAATTTGATGGATATATGCAACTGGTTCTTGTCCTACTGTACATATATGAAATTATAGATCAGTCATCAGTGGCAGTACAAACTAGGCAAATGGAGCAAAGTTAGTGTTTTGCTCCCAAGTCTAACAAGGCTAGCTTGAGCTCTTAAACGAGTTGAGTCGAGCCGAGCAGCCATTTTAGCTCATCTACTTAACAAGGCGAGCCAAGCCAAGCCAATCCGTTATCGAAATTTTTGTATGGATAACCCATTTTTTATTCGAAAATACAGAAATATACCAGCGACAAAATTTTTACACAAATAGGCTCGAGTCGCCAAACCATTGGGCGATTACGCTTGTCGCCCCACCAAAACGCGACTTATAAAGAATCTGTAACCGTTGGGCGATTAAATGCAATCGCCTCCCGTTAAGCGATTCAATTGAATTGCCCCGTTCGCGACCTAAAGAAGAGTCGCCCAACGAAGCGACTACATGTGCATACGACCGTCGGCCAAGCCCTTTCTTCCCACGCTTGCTCGCCAATCTACCTCTAGGCGTGCATGGATCTGTTAAGGGTTTTGTGAATTTTGTAATTTGAAACTCGTAAAAATGTGGTATAGTCACATATCTTGGTATATGTCACATTATTTTGTAATTTAGTAATTAAGTCACACAAGAGTCGGTATTTAATATTTGTCACATTACTTGATATAGAAATAATTTTCTATCACGAAAAGAAGAGATAATAGCATTGTTTGAATTTAAATGAACTTTATAATATAACGCATAACATGCGCGTATTTATCCATTACATGCATGACATACACCCTCACTCCCACCCTAAGGTGCTCCATCACCGCGCGCGTCTGCCATACGGCCTCGCTTGGCGTCCTCGGTCACAACGGATTACGAGGCGGCGGGGCGAGGGTCGAAAAGTAAAGCGATCGGTGGGTTTCGCACCGCGGCTGCGCCGGTGGAGTCACCTGCACCTCGGCCAGGTGGCCTCCGGTGCCGGGAGGCCACCGGCTGAGAAGAACCTCCGGTCTTTGCGTCGGAGGACGGCCCGAGCGATCCCAAAAAATCGGTCCACCTCGATGTGGCGGGAGAAGCGTCCTGCTGCTGGTAAGGACCTGCAATAGTAATATCGTTAGTTCGTTGCATGTCGTCTTAGGTTAAAAACAAGCTCGGACGATGCGTGCTCGTACATGGCGCCATGAAATCATCCGTGTGGGCCGGGATGTGCGTGGGAGGCCGTGACCAAGCGAACTCCTGGTGGTCGGGAGGTGGGCGTGTCCACGTAGAACTCCCCGGCTGCTCGGGAGGTGGACGTGTCCACGTACTACCTCGGAGTAGTGCCACGCTGGTCGGGGTGGCACTGGTGGTCGGGGTGGCACTGGTGGTCGGGGTGCACTGGCCGTAGGTGTGGAGACCGCCGGTAGCCTCGTGCAGGACAGCAGGCTGACGATACGTCTACACCCGGCCTCCATCCGTCGCGCAAAGCTGACAGCCTCCTCGCGGGTCAACTCCCCACCTGTGCCCCACCTCTGCGCTAGTGCGGAGGACTCCGACCACATCGCAACACCGACGTCAGCCTGGACAAAAAGACATAGAATGGTCCATCATCGAAACGATATTACCATTTGAGAATTTTTGAAATTACAAGTTACGTACCGCGATGTGAGCGTCGCGTGCAAAGTGCGCAGGGTACGCGTCTGTCGGTGCGGCGACGTGTGGGGCAGGTGGGTCAACGACATGTACCACTGATGCAGTCGCGCTGGTACCAGATGAGGTACTCCGCGTAGTCGGCTATGTCGTATGGCCGGTCCTCCTCCACGCGGTCATCCAGCGCACCCTCCCACTGCGCAATCCAGGGCTGCATCCTCCTGGACCAGTCCGTGCCTTTCTTGACGCCCTTCGTGGTGTGTCTGTTTATGGAACCATTACGTAATGTAAGTACTTGCGATCACAATAGTAAGTACGTAAAAAAATATCAGAAGCGATCACTCACGCGTGCACAATAATGCATCTAAGCTAATTATCTAAACTAAATTTAATGTTCTAAACTAGATTTTCTAAACTAAATATCTAAGCTAATTTTCTAAACTAAAATTTCTAAACTAAATATCTAAACTAAATTTGTAAACTAAATATCTACACTACATTTTCTAAACTAAATTTATGTAAACAAATTTTCTAA
The DNA here is from genome assembly GCA_036346575.1 of Dendrocalamus sinicus. NCBI lineage: Eukaryota > Viridiplantae > Streptophyta > Magnoliopsida > Poales > Poaceae > Dendrocalamus > Dendrocalamus sinicus. The sequence continues at coordinate 259,085 of JAYEVI010000337.1, read as the reverse complement.
AGTAAATTTTCCACAATAATGCATTACAAATATTATACAAAAACTATATTTTTCTACATTTAAATTTGTACATCTAAATTTGTAAACTGCATCTACATTTCTAAATTTAATGTTCTAAACTAGATTTTCTAAACTAAATAGCTAAACTAAATATCTAAGCTAATTTTCTAAACTAAATTTTCTAAACTAAATATCTAAACTAAATATCTACACTAGATTTTCTAAACTAAATTTATCTAAACAAATTTTCTAAAATTAGGAAAATACCCGCAAATCCATGGCTTCTCCTCCTCTCCCTCTCCTTCTCTTCTTCCCTCTCCTCCCCTCTCCTTCTCTTCTTCCTCTCCTCTCCCTCTCCTTCTCTTCTTCCCTCTCCTCTCCCTCTCCTTCTCTTCTTCCCTCTCCTCCTCCTCTTCCTTCCTCTCTTCTCTTTGCTTCCTCATGTGATGAGATGAATGGCGAGCGGCGTGGGAAGAAAAGAGGGCTTGGCCGTCAGTGTATTCACATCGATCGCCCCGTTGGGCGACTCTTCTTTATGTCGCGACGAGGCGATTCAATTGAATCGCTTAACGGGGCGATTGCATTTAATCGCCCAATGGTTACCAGATTCTTTATAAGTCGCGTTTTGGTGGGGCGACAAGCGTAAATCGTCCAATGGTTTAGCGACTCGAGCTTATTTGTGTAAAAAATTTTGTCGCGGGTATATTTCTGTATTTTCGAATAAAAAATGGGTTATCCGTACAAAAATTTCATCCGTTATCCACCCCTAATTTTGTTTTGGGGGGGGGGGGGTTCATTTTGAGCTAGTAGCTGGAAGCGATTTTCTCCAATTTTATTTGGCTTTTGTTAATGTGCAAAATTACAAAATTACTGAATTAGTATTTTCGAAACAGAAATAGTGAATTAGTGGCTGTCCGTTCACACAGGGGAGTGAACTCATTATCTTGCTATTTTTTACATGTTCTTTCCGTTGCAAAAGGAAAACTGATTTTCATTGAACTGATGTGCTTTGCAGTTGTATGTATATTGTAGATCATGTGCGTGATGTGTTTTTTTTTGTCTGAGGATCAAACACCATACGGTGCTATAAGTTTAATATCTTTTCTTTTGAAGCAAAGGAAAATCTACTACACCATTTGAATCGGCACTCAACTGTAGAACATGCAATATGATTCTTTCTTCCAAACCGTAGCAATGTGTGTAATCAGTGGTGGAATCAGGCCTCAGGCTATAGCCCAAGGCGGCAATCAAAACCCATATAAAATTCATAAAAAATTATAAAAAACAGAGTCGACTCAAGAGCAACTGGTCCAGCCATCGGCTGATTCTGCCAACTGGTCCAGCCATCGTCTCAAGAGCAACTGGTCCATTCTGCCAACTGGTCCAGGCATCGACTCAAGAGCAACTGGTCTAGCCATCGGCTGATTCTGCCAACTGGTCCAGGCATCGGCTCAAGAGCAACTGGTCCAGCCATCGGCTGATTCTGCCAACTGGTCCAACCATCGGCTCATTCTGCCCCTGTGCGTAATGACTACTTGTTCAATCCAAAGCCTCTCAAAAAGGAGCCAAGGACTAGCTAGATGCATCTGCCGTTGGCCTGCTGGTTGCTTTCCAGCATAGGCGCCAATGCAGCATGGTTCCTGTTAGATCATGTGGTTAGGTCTAGAATATTTTGGTGATAAATAATTGACAATAGTTTATTTATGATGATGAATATTTGATAATATTGTTTATCGATGTTATGCAAGGTGTGTGGTGCGTGCGTGAACTGATGTTGGTCAAGTTAGGACGAACTTGTGCCGGAAAAATATTCTTTAGTCTTTGCATGTGCAGGTTGAGCATGGAGACGATCATAGTCGGTGACGAGGTGTACCGGGACTAGGATGGGAAAATCCAAGGTTCGGACGGTTAAGGAGGTCACGAGATGGTCGGGCTCATGCTTGGGGCGCATGGAGATCAAATGTGGATGATACGTGGAGAAGCTACAGGAAGTGCGGTCCTGGAGGCTTCGACACGTGATACGTTAGAAAGTCGTGAGTGTGAAAAACCCCGTGTTAGGAAGGGTTTCAGGTCCCTTAAAAATTAGTGGGCCAAAAGCCTAGTTGAGGTAAAAAGGCCCATGTCTAGTTGGATGAGTTGGATTAGGATTTTAAATAGAGATTGAATAGGATTCTGAGTTGGATTAGGATTCTAAGTAGAGATTGAATAAGATTCGTAGAACACTGCATAAAAGGGGACACAAATTGTGATTGGAAGGGCAGCCGTGGAGAAGAAAAAAAGAATACGCGTTTTTGGAACGACGTGGTACGGGCGAAGCAAAAGGGTGTACGGTGCTGTAACACGAGAAGAAAAAGACGGCGCATTGTGCTGATGGATGGATGAACAGTATACGCATTTTTGAATAAAAGTTTGTGAGTTTTTTTAATTCGCATATATTATCTTTTTTTCCTGGTTTTTTTATTTCTATAGATTCTCCATGTATTGATCTATGTTTAGGTATTTTTGTTGTTTACATACATGAATTAATTTTAATTAAAAATCGATTTCTAGATTAGATAAAAAACGTGTAACGCTGAGATCAGAAGTAGACATCGATCGGAATTTTTTTTCTCGGCGCTACAGAAATCACTACAGTATGCTACGGTAAAATCAGAGAAAAATCTTTTTTTATTTTTTGTTATTTTTGGTTTTTGCACATTAAAAGGTAGAAAATCTAAAAAAAAGTTTCCGCTGTGCGCTGCAATCATTCATCCTACTCTAATTGCTATCAACGATCCTACAGTTCCCTTCTCCTCTATCTACTGAATGGCGGAGCACCTGGCTTGGTTGATGCAGGTGCATCTTGCATGAGCATTTCTCAGTGTGCCTCCTGAGGTGCGACGTGCCATCCTTCTTGGGGTGAGCTTTGAACATCCTGTCGCAGTAGTGGCAGGCAGCATACACCACCTCAGGATCTTTGGTGCGTATCCTGGTGAAGTACTTCCAAACTTTTGATTTGCCATTTCCGCTAGATCTCGAGCGCTTTCTCATCAGCTGTACTTCATTTGGTACTAGAGGCTCCTTGTTTTCCCAGTGCTGACCTTCGCACCCAGAGGATGGCGGACCTAATGAGGGGGAAAAAAGGTAGCAGATGCACTTGTTCAGCTCATGGAAGGAATCTCAAAGAAAGAACAACAAACAGCGAAATTAGTAACATAATTTACTCCAACTCACCCCAGGAGGCATCGACATTAAACCCCTGTGGCGCGTAATCCTCGATGGATAAGTCTGTGTATTCTGGGAACGGTCCTGGAAGTGTTGGAGAGGATGAGTTTTTGGTTTTGAATTTCCAAAAACACAAACATATATTACATGTTTCGAAAATTGTCCCAGAATATGGCCCTGATCAATATGGCTTCAGCTTCTGGCTTCAGCTTATTTTTGCACTATTCATAAATTTCGTCTTTTTATGAACTTTTGGCTTTTTTTGAGTTTTTTTACCGGTTCTTTTTTTCCTCGTATTTGTTTACATTATACATGATGGGCTTATATATTTTTTCTATTTTTAAATTTTTTAAAATTTAATTATGGTAAATAAGCCTCTGTCATTCTGATCTTTTTTGTACCAACTCTGTGTTTTCAGCCATAAGCCATGAGGCTTTCAGCCGAACCGATCACCACCTATACGTGCGGTCTGGATGTGTTACGCCCTCCATTCATTCTAGTACTAGCATTTTTTGCACTAGTGTCTACAAAAGGGAGAAAGGGATTACCTCCAATATCGTGGTCATTGAAGTCAAAATCGCTGAGGAGTTCTTCTACAGCGAAAGATATCTCTGGACGTGGAGAGGATGAGCTCATGGTTGGATGCAGGGGTACCTGGTTAGGGAGCGGAGCGGCTGCATCATCGGAAGGAGCGGGGCCTGCATGTACAAGGAGGAGGAAGCAGAGAGAAAGCCATCGATTCAAGAAATAATTAAGGTCAAGAAACCCCATTGTGTCATTCCAATATGCTACTACAGGTTTGGTTCAGGCCACGGAAAGGGAAGAGCACCATGCCTTTGAGTAGCTGGAAGACCTTGCACAACACCAGATCATCCTACAATAAACACGCATGGCAATTAAAATGTGGAGCAAGTAATGAAGAGCACTGCTGCCAATACATACTGAAGTTTGCATATTAACCAGTTCCTAAATTAGTTCCTATGTTCAATTGGATGGTGTACATTATAGATGGAGCTGTGTGTGGGAAGTTTATCAAAGACCAACATCACTTTTTCTTACACGGTTAGCACAAAGATTTTTACTAGGTTTCACTACTTACCACGACAAAGCCATTATCGATCAGGCGGTATTCGACCATGACCCAGTCCGTCTTGGTGCCGTCGGGCAGGTGGAAATCCAGGAAGGTCTTCATCCCGATGTAATCTGGAAGTAACGGGCTTACCATTGAGCAGGGGCCGTCGCGACGGATCGCTAAGAGGCAATCTGGTTTCCAGAATCCTTTCGACAGCGGTGGCTTCCTCAAGAAGAAGCACGAGGGGAGCTGCGATGGGTGCCGCTCGAAGACTTGGCACTCGCCCTCCAACGTGACGAGCCCCCGCCCCGCCTCCTCCGTATTCTGGCCCTCGACTTCTGCGCGGAGGCACGCCAGGGCTTCGTAAGGGCCGATCTCATTTCCCATCGAATCGAAGCGAATTCGATTGGAGCTCGAAGCCTGAAACTTTTTGTTGGCTGGAGATGGGGACGAGAACGATGAGACCGGCAACCTGAACCGCAGGGGGCCTCCGCGTTTATACATGAAGAAAGAGGAAAGGACGTACGCCGCCGCGGGCATCCTGACCCGCAGCAGGGCTGAGCGGGCAACTCGACCCGCAGACCAGCCGGGTCAACGCCATCCCGGCACAGCTCAGTAAGCTAGCCACGTTGTCCAATATACATACCTTGGTTAAGCCGGTCTTCTGCTGGGCAGAAAGGTGTTTATTTCCCTTGAGCGTCCTTATCTGGTGGAGAGATGATAATTAGTGAGCTATATCATGTAAAAACATGTGAAGCAGCACTAACATAATTTAATTGAGCAGATACGGTGCCTACAACACTGTAAAAGCAGCTTTGGTTAATTACAGTGGTAATTAGTAGGCTCACAATAGGAAATATGATTCAAAACATGTGAAGCAACAATAAAATAATTTATTTGAGTAACAAATATGAATATACAAATTTCCAGCAACTTTTCATAGTGTCCGTTAGTTTTCTAAGCATATAGACCATTTCTACGAATTAAAACAGCAGAACAACAAATAGAAAGTTTTAGGGTCTAATTTAAAAGAATTTGGCGAAAAGAGTGTAAACAAAGATTTATATGTAATTTTAGAAAACTACCAGGTCCCTTTTCGCAGTTCCCCTGATCTTACCGGATCACATTGGGTACTAGTCATTAATACAAAAAGAGTCATCACAGATGGTTCAGAATTGTCATCATAGACGGTTTTCTGAACCGTCTGAATTTATGGGTCAGTGATAATTAGAGGTTATCACAAACGGTTTGTGAGTCATCTGCGATAAATACAACACAGACGGTTTATAACGAAAAATGTCAGTGAAGAAAACTATTATAGACGGCTCAAACAAAACATTATCTATGATACTCGCATATCACAGGCGATTAGTATATAGAACCGTCTGTAATACTTTCCCATCACAGGTGATTGGTAGATAGAACCGTATGTGATGTGCGAGTATCACAGACGGTTTTTTTGTTCAAGCCGTCTGTAATAGTCCTTTATAGATAGTTTATACCACAAATCCGTCACTACTACAGATAGTGTTATCACAGACGGTTTCTGAACCGTCTGCGTTTATGTGTCAGTGATAATAGCTGGTTATCACAGACGACTCCGTCTGTGATAACTTACAACATAGATGGTTTTTTCTGAAAAACCGTCTGCAATATTCGACTATCATAAATGGTTTTTATATTAATCGCCTGTGATATCGTGCATATCACAGATGATTTGGAACACCGAACCATCTGTGATAGCTATTTCAACAGCGATGTTGATTGCTCTTTTTCGGCTAGCCTTAAGATCTGCTAGCCATGTCCTCTGAAAACAAACAAGATCATGTATATATAGCACAAGATAATCATTACATAAATCACATAGATGAATGAAAAAACACAAGCAGATCGCATATATAGCATGACAATCGTTACACAGATCTCACAAATGAATTGAATTGAATGAATTGTTTGATTAAGCACAATTGAGTGATTACAATTGAATCCAATGTTTCAACATCTAATCACCATTGTCGGGGTGGAACTCTCCAGTCTTGTTTATGACCTCTGCTAGCAAGAATTGGGAGAGATTTTCTCGAATTTCGATGAGTTTGTCAAGATCGAATGCACTTTTGTTGAAGTCCATACGCTGTCGCTAGGAGCAATGTTAAGTCATTAATTAGCACATATGTGTGTGTATATATACTTATATATAATCAGAAATTAATAATTATTAGAAGGTTGATAAATCTCTGGATCATTCTTCTTAGTGTTCATAATATTTTTTATATAGCGACAAATGTAGAATCCATCTCAGTCAGGACCGGCGAGAATGTGTGAGCGCGTAACGAAGCGGCAAGCAAACTGGAAACTCGTCAAACCATGCGAATTCTCGAATTAGGGGCACCATTTGATCAAATTCTGCACGAAAGATGAGATGTTTAATTACCACAAACAACACCAATCAAGAACCGAAACGCAGGATTGCAATTATTCCTTTCGGAGAAAATCAGTACAGAGCACATATTAACGACCAAGTGTCTTGAGTCAATTGCGTGTTCCACGACATTAGTATTCAGAAAATAGCAAACCTACTACGTGTTCAATCGAAAGACCCTCAAAAAGGAGGGCTTCCATCAAGTGCACGGTTAAGGCCTATTCAGAATGGCTGTCTTCTCGTTTCTATCTTTTAGAAGTTAAAAACTATTTTACATATATTGATTTTTTAAGATATTTTTTCTTTTTTTATTGTCCATAAAGATAGTGGTTTTTTCTTATTTTATTTTTTAATTAAACGACTCAGTCAAAAGCTAATAACTACTATAGTCAATACCTATTTCAACCAAAAACTAATAGACGTAGCCAAATACCACTAGCAAAAATAATTTTAAGAGAAGTACTTTTATACTTTTCTCTCTAATAAAGTAACACTAATATCAAAACACACAAAAGAGGTATCTAACATCTATCCACTATTTATCATACTAAATTATGCAAATCACTATTGAGAAAAGTATAAAAGCACATTTTTAGTTTTGAACCGCGCCTAATTTGCTATTGTTTGTGCTCAAACGATCCAATCGAAAAGTAGGCAAGTCAATGGCCAAAGGTTACATAGGATTCGATCAAATATCACACAACAGAGTGCGTGAACATCTGTACAAATGATCAAGTAGTACTAGATCTTGGAACATACCATCTGACATGGATAGCAAGCTCAGTACTTCTCATACAACCTCAAGCTGTACAAATCCTATCACACTAACAGTACTATCATTCCAAAAAAAGCAATAAAAAGACTGATTGGCAGCAGCTAGTGGTTGCACGGGCACTTGTGCCTTCTGAGGTGCGATGTACCCTTACTGGAATCACCTGTGAGCACCTTGCAGCAGTGGTTGCAGGCTGCCAGTGTCAACACCATCCCGTCAGCGTCGTGTGCAAATATCTTGGTGAAGCGCTGCCAAACATCTGAGCTAGTCCTCGTGCGTTTTCTGGACTGCCCATTCTCGTCACCTCTTGAATCGTAGTTTCCAGCATCTAGAAAACCAAATGATACCGATATATATAAGCAGGACAAGTTTTACTGAAACAACAGCCTCGACTGAGGGAGTAGTCATTAATTAACCACCATATATATGAACCTAATTAATAAGATAACTTTTGTGATCCTGATCTAGTTTCCTCGACTAATCTACGAGACTAGCTCCAACTTACCAGTGGAGATTTCGGGGTCATCCCCGAACAAGAGGTTGTTAAGCTGTTGCATGTAAGCTTTTATTTCAGACTCTGAAGGACGGTTGGAGCCGTGGTGTGTTGACAAGGATCCTGGAGCTGTTCCACGGAATGAACTGCTGCTTGGACCATGGATCGCTTCATTACAGGGCTTTCCTGCATCCATATGTACAAGGCATTAGTACTAGAAAAGAACTGAAATTTGAGGGCCCCAAGATATACATCTGGATGTTTAGAACTGAATTAACAGCGTGCAGATTAACAAGTTGACAATAGCGTGGCTCATGATTTGTTTATTGTAAGAACATATTGCTTCCATTGCATTAATACATGGATATGAGTTGAAATTCTTGAAGAGTACCCTTGCTTTAAAAAAAATCTTGAACAGTACCTGAATGCTCGTAGCTGCAGGACCCGCAGCTCCGTTTTGGCGACAAAACGAATTCTGGTGGCAAACAAGGGGTATATATGAAGCAAAATATGTGTACTACTCTATATATGTAAACAGACAGATTAGCAGCCAGCAGTAATTGTTGTCATGTCATAACGGGTAGTTAGTACTATATTAAACCCTAAACAGAGAGATACTTCTTAAATTACTTTTGTGAAAAAGTGGAAGAAGAAACGAGGTGCATTCGGACCGTGGGTCGTAGTCAGGTGAGTTGTTCTCGAATACATGGCACAGGACCATCTCCCCCTACAGTGTTAATTTAGACGCGTACGTAAATGCGTGAAACATCTGTTAGTACAACTGACATGCATGGCCGACATGAATTCTGAAAAAACCACTAGGACGCATGCTGCTAGCGAGCTAATGCGATCCTCCTGGTTAATTTTACGTACGTACCTGGATACGGTTTTCATGATCCATCATGGAGTAGACGTTCATGATCCAGTTGGTCTTGATGTCCTTCTCAGTGTAGAAGTCATAGGTCACCTTATGTCCGGCGCGACAAAACGGGTCGCTCTTGGGCGGGATCACCCACCCCAGCCCACGCGACTTCCAGGACCCCTCGAGTGCTTTGTAGTTGAAGTAGCCCCGCATGACGCGCAGGAGCGCTCTACATCTGAGTTATTTAATTAAAAAATTAAAAATAAGAAAAAAATAAAAACACCACCATATTTCTACGAACAAAAAATCAAAAAACCAAAATAAAAAAATTGACACTTCTATAAATCTAAAGATAGAGGCCGAAGGCATTTGAAGCCGACGCACACGGGGTCTCTTGGGATGCCAAGGGGATTGGTGGTGAGGAAGTACTTTCCCCTCCTCTCCTCTTGCCTGGTAGCTGCAACGCACACGGGAGCGATCGATCGTTACGATTGATGATTGATCTGATCATATCAGATCAGATCTGATTAATTAACTTATGTACGTACCTGCGGGGATTAGTTCCCACGGGTTCATGCGAGGGAGGTCAGAGTTCACCTCGGCCTGACGGCCGTTTATCCGCTCCGACACGTAGCGTTCGTGGCTTGTGCGGAGCTTCTCCACGAGCTCAGAGTCGTCGATGGGGGCGGAAGACAAGTCCGGGAGTGCGTAGGCTTCGTTCTCCATTTGCGTTGACTCAAGCAGACAGTCTTGTATCTTGGATCTTCTGGTTTGGTTGGAGGGAGGAGCAAGAGATGGGATGTACCCGTGAACGTATGGCTTTTTAACGACAAGGTTGGTGAGCAAGGCCCGACCCGGCGCTGGGCGGGCCGGGCACTGCCTGCGTCACCGATCGATCAAGATATATAAAACTACTAAAGTTCGTAGCCGCAGAGGGGAAGCCGGTTTCCTAAGGGTGTGTTTGGTTGTCTGAATCTCCTTCGTCCTGGCTGGGTGGATCCGTATAATCGAGAAAGAGCACTGTTTGGTTGCTGTATGAGTGAATGTAGCTGCATGAGCGGATGCAAAAATACGCCTCATCACGGATGGGTGGTGGATCGCTCAAAATGAGCTTCACCGCCATCTGAATAGGTTGATGCGATGTATCTTATGCGGTCCCACGTGTCGACCTCTCGAGTTTGGTAGGCGCATCCGCTCATCTGAGCAACCAAACAACATCTCGATTTTGCATCCGCTCATGCAACATCACCAAACATCTTCTTTTTCTGAAATACGATTCCACTCAGCCTGCATCCACTCAGTCAGGATATACGATACAACCTCTATCCACGAACCAAACACACCCTAAAGGATTACACTATTCTTGTTCGGCCCTCCAGACCAACAGCTAGCATCGGAAAAGCCGATCTACGCGCGAGCGTAGATGCTCCCACTATCTCTGCCCTTCATTTCAGCTTCCATATTTGCACCAAAAATAATTGAAAGGATTGATGATTTGCCTCATCTTTCATGAAAATGGCAAATGATATCCTATTGATATGCAGGTCCTGATCCCACATGTCAGTGAGATATCACAGGGCATTTTATCAAGTGGCAAAGAAAGATAGGGCAAATCATCAAATCTCCCAAAATAATTTGATTAGAAATTAGAAATCATAATATCCCATCAAAACTAGTTAAATATTTTATCATCAACCCCCAAGGCCCAATCTCTCTCTACCGGTTTCAAAATTTGAATGAGGCATCCACCAGCCTCTGTTTCAAAATGTACTTTTTTTTCAATAGTGTATTCTAGCAAAAACATATATACACTCTTATACGTCATAATTAAAATACAATGTTGAAAATTTGAAATTAGACAAGTTTTTGCACAACACTGTAGAGATGATCAAGTAGGGTACCAAATACTATACACTCAAAATATGCAGCTTGTGTATATATACTAATGTATAAAAGCACAATGTATGGGTTACACCTACAACCCTTATACATATACAACTGTACATACAGATTGACACTTGAAATTGTACAAAATACAGTACACTCAAAACATGCCGATATAAACTTTTTGTATGGATAACACATGTATATACAGTATTGTATGAAGCTACAAGTGTATATATGTACGCATATCGTATAAATCTACAGCAAAGGAAGATGATCATGACGGTGAGGGACTTGGCGAGGCACGTGGCGGATGGTCCATCGGCTAGCAGCAAGACCTTAGCGAGTACATGAGAGAGAGAGAGAGAGGCGGAGCACCTCGGCGGCGTGATGTACCGGTGTGCCTCGCCGGATGGTCCATCGGCTAGCAGAAAGACCTTAGCGAGTACATGAGAGAGAGAGACGCGGAGCACCTCGGCGGTGTGATGTACCGGTGTGCCTCGCCGGATGGTCCATCGGCTAGCAGCAAGACCTTAGCGAGTACATGAGAGAGAGAGGTGGAGCACCTCAGCGACGTGATGTACCGATGACGAAGAAGATGGGCAGTGGATCCGGCATGGTCCATTTTGAGGTGCAACACCTCAATGGCGTTGTGTACCAGCATGGAGCACCTTGCCAATGTCAATGAGAAAGAAGACGGGCGATAGATCTGGCACAATACACAACGAGGTAGAGCACCTCAGCGGCGGTTGTACTACACTTTAACTGGCGACGATGACGGCCACTGTGGTGCTCACCCGACCCGGAGAAGTACATGGCAGCGGTGGAGTACATGAAGACAGTGGTGGCGGAAGAGGAGTACATGGTACATGGCATCGGAGCTAAGGAAGAAGTACGGAGGAGGAGTATGTCGAGGCAGAGTGAAGGTGCACCGGTGAGGTAACTTGGTGGAGGCAGCAATGGAGCAGGTACATGTCTGAGCATGTCGGCAAGAAAGAAGATGTGTACCTTAATGGTGGAGGTTTACAAAATCTACCGTATTGGTACCATGGAATAAGAAAAATATATGAACTACTTGAATTATATTGTGTTGCACTATAGCTGCATCATCAAGTAGTCAAGTAGCATGAAAAAAGCATTCAACATTGATCAGATGGATAAAAAAAGCGAAACTGGTTAATGATATATTGGTATGTAAAAAATCCTCACCTCTTTGTGGGGCCACTGCATTAAACCAAACAACACCTCGGGCTATACGGCCAGTCTCAGTGGGGGTTTTATGGAGTTTCATGGGCATTAAATACGCTAACATGACACTGTATTGATGAAGAGAGAGATGATAAAAGTTTCATGGGAGTAGAGAGAGTTTTATGGGGATGAAACTCTTCTGCACTGTTTCCAAAATATGAATGTGTTGAAAACTGGAATATGAAACCTCCACTGAGACTGGTCTACTGGATTGGAGAGACTTGGCCACAAAATCCAAAGCAAAAATAATACAACTTGGGCACAAAATGAGGTTGTATCTAATCAACATGTTTTGTGGGGCCACTGCATTAAACCAAACCACACCTCGGGCTATATCGGTTTGTTAGATTGTATGGATCAAAAGTTATCTTTAATCATAAGTCATGAAGATCAAGCACCATATATCATCTTGGAGTTAGAGTGTAGTTGACATGATACGATTATGTATCCTTAACTAGTATTAAATTTATTCCCAGTCCTATAATTTAGATAATTGCTTCACAAAATACTATAATCATATACTTAGATCATTGTGCTTAGATTTATTCTTAGCATTGTATTATCAGCTTTTAATCCATGTGTTAGATTATTCTTAGTTGTTATATTGCAATCTTTGAAACTGAAAATCATACCCAAAAAAATTCTATTGCTGTCATCAATTTTCCTGAGTCTCCGCAAATTCCCATTGCCTCCCACTATAGTTAAATTAATTTCCACGCCACTGCCCATTATAAAAAAAACCCTAAAAACCTCAATTCAATACCTGATAGCAGTACCTATTTCACTAGCACCATATTTAATTTTAAACGACTTAGTAAAATCAGGTAAAACAAATAATAATGCTTCAATCAATCATTTCTTTAGCTCCTAAAAATCTCTCTTTTGAATCACCCCACCCAAAACACACCTTTCTTAGTCTATTCGTTCAAACGGGCGGCAATGGTGCAGCCGAGGACGATGCATTCGTGGCGTTCACGGGGAAACTGCACCAGCAGCATTCACGGGGCCAACAATAACATAGTAGCAGTGACTAACAATAACATTGTTATTGTTAGTAGCAGGCCAAACTAACGATAACATTGCCTAACAATCATGCTTATAGTGGCAGTGACTTCGACTTGTCTTTTGGCACAGCAACTCTTGGAACGATCTTTTGGTAGCAACTTGGTACATTAAAGACTTCTAGTTGGGCTCACAACTAAGATGCATGTTTACATATATGAAATTATAGATCAGTGGCAGTATAAACTAGGCAAATAGGACAAAAGTTAGCGTTTGGCTACTGAGCCTAACGAGGTCAGCTCGGGCTTTTAAACGAGTTGAGCTAAGCTCATCTGCTGCTTAACAAACCGAGCCGCATTATCTACCTAGCTTGGGCCAGCCAACCCGAGCCAACTTGCTATTCACCCCATGTTTGGTTGAGAGAGTTTATTTGAGTTAGTAGCTGGAAGTGATTTTCTTCAATTTTATTCGGCTTTTGTTAATGTGCAAAAATACAAAATCACCGTAATAGTATGTTTGAAACAAAATTATTGAATTGGTGGTTGTACGTTCGCACAGCGGGGGAATGAACTCATTATGTTGCTATTTTTTTACATGTTCTTTACGTTGTTAAAGGAAAACTGATTTTCATTGAATTGATGTGCTTTACTACTACAAAAAGCCTAATACCAGATACCAAATTACAGACGATTTTGTGAAACCGTCTGTGATGTACACTATTACAGATGGTTTTAATTTGGAGGCCGTCTGTGGTATTTGTGGCGGGAAAAAGGAGTATCACAGACGGTTCTTACCGCTCGGCCAGTCAATCCTCCTCAACCCAATCCTAGCCAATAGAAATCCACCAACCCTCACCCCCACGGATCATAGCTCCTCCTCTCCGTTCCCGCGCCAAAAACTTCGAACTCCTGTCTCTCCCTCCCTCTCCCTCCCCTATAAATATAACCGAAACCCAGCCTCCTTGCTGGTCTCCTCTTCCTTGCTGTCCTCCTCCTTGTTGTTCTACTCCTCCTTGCTGTCCTCCTTACTGTTCTCCTCCTCCTTGCTGTCCTCCTCCTTGCTTATTGTTCTCCTCCTCCTTGCTGTCCCTCCTCCTTGCAGACGACGAACAAGTCTACAGGAGGCAAGACACCGCAGAAGCAACTAGCTCGTGCCAACCATGTAGACGCTCAATCAATGCCGACGATGGTGGGCGTCAAAGACATCTAGCTCATGCGTTGCATCAGGGGCGAGAAGACATAGAGGATCTTTGCTTTTTCTCTGTTCTTGTTGTGTAACCTGCTCGTTGTTTTGGGATATTATAATGGTAGGCTCTAATTTTAATAAAAATGGATGTTTTATGTTTGTGAAATGAATTGAGATGTGAATTGGATGTATACATGTACATGTTGATCTGCTTGTTTGAGAGGGCATGGCTAGCATTTCTGAGGCTAGCCAATAAGCGAAATAGGTTTAGGAGTAGAAGGAATATCACGAGGCGATTTTTAACTAAAACCGTGCAGCGATAGTTATAATCCTGAGCGGTTTTTAGTTAAAAAATCGTGATTCTAATCTACTGACGGTTTTAGTTAAAAACCGTCGTGATATTTGCACCACGCACTAGGGATGGCAATCGGGCGCGGCGGAGTGCGGGTAATGCTTGCCCATACCCGTACGCGACCGATTTACGCCACGGGTATACCCGCGAAGGACCACGGGTAAAAAACCTCGCCCATACCCGTCGCCCGCGGGTACCCATCACCCGCGGGCATACCCGTTTACCCGCGAACTGAGTACAACACATTCAAATATCACCAATACATCACAAATTCACAAATCACTATGATAAATTAAAACAACTCTCTTACATACAGTTCTAATTCAACTAAATTTCACACACTTCTAATTTAGATATTGGTCAGTATTCACAGAAGTATCCAGGCAATATGATAATTCAGAGTTAGCTTACTGGAGAAGGTGCCATGGAAAATGCATTCTGATTGTTCATTTTGGCTACATCCTCATCAGCCTCTAGACTGGATATGCTAAATTGATCTTCAACTCCACCTTTGCTTCCATTTTTTCCCACTTGATGTCTGATCTTGAGCTTCAGGTGCTCCTTTGCGCTTTGGTGAACTCTCAGGACTAAATATTTTGATGAAGTCCTTTACTTTTTCCTTCACTCTGCTACCACGACTTTTCTCTCCTGAAGGTGACCGAGAACTTTGAGCATTTCGGCTAGCTGCTGATACATTGTTCTTTGCATTATTGGTGCTATGTTTTGTTCCTGCAGAGAAATCACATCAGCTTCAATCCATCTATTCACAGATTTACATTAAAAAGGTAAAAATAACAGTTTAGATTATTGTAAAAAAAAAGGCATGCCCTTTTCTATTACAGAAGTTAGATAAGCTGAATGAAAAACAAATAAAGACCAAATTACTCTTCACTTTCTAACCAATGCAAATTACCAACAAATATAAAAAAAATGTTTAAAGACGATAGGTTCAGTGTTATCAGCCTCTAAGAATATGCTTCAGTATTGACATCAGTGTGGCATTCACTGTCCACTGTCTATAGAGCTGACAAAATGAGAGTGAGAGGTGTCCTTCTTTTCGCCACTTTGAGAACGAAACCGGGATAGGAAGGGATAGCGATGCCATGAAAAGGGATTTACGCCTATTACTGTAACCGTTGGCGCTGAGGTGCTGAACGAAAATGCCTACCTAATTAACATTTAGCCTTTTCTTTTTCATAACAATGTCCCAAATAACCCGTCCGACTTGAAACCAACACCATGGGCCACCCGATTACCAAGCAATCAGCACGGAAACCTTGGCCCCCGCGAACAAGCAGATCAAGACGAAACTAAATTCCACAAGTCCACAGCACAGCATAGCATAGCACAACAGCAACGACGATTAGTCCTATATGGGAGAGGGGGAGAGGGCGGGTGCGGAATATTATACCTCGGTGCGGATAACGAGGTCGTAGAGGAACGGCGTGTTCTTCTTCCAGATCTTGTACTCCTCGTTGATCAGCCGCTCCTCCACCTCGGTGCGGAACTCCTCCTCCTCCCCGGCGGCGCCGCCGGCCTTCGGCATCGTCGTCTCCTTCCCCTCCTAGGGTTAGCGTTTTGGGCCGTGCGAACGGGAGTGCGATTGGGGGGGCGGACCGGCGGAGGAGGAGGCCAGCGGCCGGGTGGGGGCGGAGGAGGAGGCCGACGCCGGGTGGAGGCGGAGGCCGGCGGCCGGGTGGAGGCGGCGGAGGAGGAGGAGGAGGGCCGTGCGAACAGCGAACGGGAGTGCGATTTGGGGGCGGAGTCGCGGAGTGTGTTGTGGGGTGGGGCCGTGGGGGGTTGGGGGGCGGCTGGTGATATACTCTAGGGATTATTTTAGAGTGGCCCCACCTGTCAGTTTATTTCATGGGTAAACGGGTGAGACGGGTACGGGTAGAGCTAACCCATACCCGTACCCGTTTACCCGATGGGCAGAGATTTTTCCCCATTTTCATACCCGTGGGTAAAGAATACATCCCATACCCGACTCTATTAGGGTATTTACCCACGGGCACACGGGTAAACGGGCACAATTGCCATCCCTACCACAGACGGTTCGAAAACCCTCTGTGATGACCTCGTATTATTACTGACCCATAAATTCAGACGGTTCGCAAAACCGTCTGTGATGACGTTTTTGAACCGTCTGTGATGATCTTTTCTGTAGTAGTGGCAGTTGTATGTATATTCTAGATCATGTGCGTAATGCGGTAGTCTACTACACCATTTCAATCCGCTCCCAGCTATTGAACATGAAAAACAAACAAACAGAAGAGTAACGGGACAACGATGAACAAGATGTTGATAAAGAACTGAAGAATTCTTTCTTCGTCGACGACCAGTGGTTTTAGGTCTTAGTCTTACTCAAATACGCCAGTGGAAAATTTCTTTTGTGTTGTAAGATAATTTTAGATTTGTATGTCCACTGTATCCAAAAATAGGTGTTAAGTCTTAGTTCTATATTAAAATTTAGTTTTTATTTATAAATATGTGTTAAATTGATGCTCATTCATATAAAATACTTCACAATTACTAATGCTTCAGAAACAACGGCGTTACAGTGCCCATGCCAAAGCTGGAGACGTGGAGTCACCAGCTAGCCTCCTCTCTTGCTCGACGTTTCATATTAAGTGGAAGTAAAGTAAAATGTGTATCCTGCCGCGGGCAACCCGACTCCCAGCCGGGTCAACGCCATCCTGGCACAGCTCAGCTCAGCTCAGAAAGCTAACCAACTCATCCAATATACATGTCTTGGTTAACCATTGCTGCTCACAGCCACTAGATTAAGTTTAGTGGTGCTCGGTTGAGCTATGGCTTATAACTTATTTTACTGTAGCTTGCTGAAATTATATTGTATCTGATAATGGCTTATTTGACGTAATTAAATTTTAAAAAATTAAAAATAGAAAAAATGAATTAACCCAGCACATGTAATACAAACGAATACGAGAAAAAAGAACCGGTAAAAAACTCAAAAAAATCCAAAAAAATAGAAAAAGACGAAATTTATGAATAGTGAAAAATAAGCCGGAAGTCAGAAGCCGAAGCCAAAACGAGCGGGCCAGAAAGGTGCTTATTTCCCTTGAGCGTACTTATCTGGTGGAGAGATGGTAATTAGTAAGCTACATCTTGTAAAAACATGTGGAGCAACACTAAACTAATTTAATTGAGCAGATACGGTGCCTACAACACTGTAAAAGCAACTTTGGTTAATTACAGTGGTAATTAGTAGGCTCACAATAGGCCATATGAGTCAAAACATGTGAAGCAACAACAAAATAATTTATTTGAGTAATAAATATGAATATACAAATTTCCAGCAACTCTTCATAATTTCCGTTAGTTTTCTCAGCATATAGACCATTTCTACGAATTAAAACAGTAGAACAACAAATAGAAAGGTATAGGGTCCAATTTAAAAGAATTCGGCTAAAAGAGTGTAAACAAAGATTTATATGTAATTTTAGAAAACGACTGGGGCCCTTTTTGTAGTCCCCCTGATCAAACCCACGTATACGTGTTCGGCGGTGTACCGTTTTTGTGGTACTAATATTTCCGTTAGACTACTTACAGTGGCTTGCCGTCTCCAACTGATTGATTAGTGGAGCTGGCACGTACTCCCGTAGTGTATTACTATTCCGTGTGCCTCCGTAGGACACAACTCCGGCCTTCCATTTTTTTTTTCGGGATTGCAACGGAGGGCTCGCCTATACACATTGTATTTATATTATATGTGCACATATATGTATATATGATTTACCGAAACATACGTTAAATCTAGAGTAGAAATTGCTGAATGATCTTTAAATTTATCTAGTTTTTTATGAAATGGGTGTGTATAGGTATCACCCAGATGTTTTCTTCCTAACTATCATTCAAATTTCGGACCGTTGGATTAGAGATCCAACGGCCTCTTTTTTTGGAAGGGGAGATTTTTTTTAGAGGGAGGTGATTTTTTTTGAGGGGGCGGGGAGAATTCGTAACCGTTAGATCTCTAATCCAACGATCACAAATCTAAATGATAGTTAGAAAGAAAATATCTGAATGATATTTATTAATACCTTTATGAAATACATGCACACATTTTTTACCAAACGCGTACGTATACGTGAGGCGAGATAAACCGAGCAGCCGATCAAAGGATGAATCCCGGTGGATGAATCACACCTACGTATACGTGTTAACGCAACTTGTCTACTGTAGGTCCGCCCCCGCTTTTAAAGATATATTAAAACTGCTTACCCTTTAGTTGGTACTGTAGGTCCGTGGTCAAAGATTCCATCGGGCGGGCTCGCTAGGACCGAAAAGCCATTCACGACGCACGACGGCCGTCTCTTTCATAAGAGCACGTACAGTAGAAGAGATGGCTGCATCTTTAAAACTAATTATATAAGTAAAAAGAGTATATGTGGCTCATATGGATGTAGCTAATACAATAAGTTGAGTAGAGGTTACATCTACTAAAGCACTCAAACATTTAATACTTGCATAAATATATCAGGGGTCACCTCTTGCATGAGGGGCAACTTGGCTCTCTCTCTCGTATGATGTGCTAGAGGTCACCTCTTGAGCAAGTTTAATAAGAGTGATTGTCTTAGCTTCTGAGAGAATCCATGTCGCGTAGTCCTATGTGGAGGAGAGAAAGGAGAGAGAGAGCTAAGCGGCTCCCATGCAAGAGTCGGTATAGCACAGAAAAAGAGGCGTTATCCATGCATGTACCAATAGAACTAACTGCTATACCCATACATGTATTAAATTATCAATACTCATGTATATATTAAATGATTGAGAGCTCTTGTGGAGACAACTTATAGCCAGCTTATTGTATGAGTTAGCTGCATCATTATCTTTTGATGACATGGAAATGTATTGGAGGTAGCAGCTATCTATACTATTAAACTTGCTCTTACATGAGGGGCAGCTTGTCTCTCTCTCCTCTTGTCTCTCTCTTCCACATAGGATTGTGTTGACATGGATTTCGCTAGAGGCGACCTAGTCAGCATCATTGTACTTGCTCTAACTCTCCAGGTGATTTCGACTTTTGGTTTTTCTCGTCCTTGATTTTTAGATGCTAGAAATTATTTAGAATATGTTGATTTTTTTTAATTTTTGATTTTTAGTTTTTTCATTGTTTTTGACTTTTTCTTTATATTACCCGTGGAGGTACGACTGTTTTTTATTTTTTATTCTTATTTTCTTTAATTAAATAACTCAGAAAAAATGAATAACCGCTACAATATAATTTTAGAAAACAGCCACAAACCACAGCGAGATGGTGCAGGGCCAACTCGCCGGTGTGTGTAAATGCAACTTGTCTTCGTGAGATGCCATATCACAAGTCAGAGATGCTACTGATCGTCTCAAACAATACCAAGCAAGAACCGAAACTCAGTATTGCAATTATGATGTTTGTTACGAAATTAGCCCTTGAATTCTAATTTTTATTTCTCACAAATCTTGCAATGCATAAACTGGTTACAAGCCTCTCAATTTATATGCCTATAACTCCTACTAACACACGCAGTAAGACTTCGAATTGGACACTAATTCAACTCGAATTACACACGAAATCGAATTCAATTGCGACTAGGACTCTGAGTCAAGATTAAATCTAACAATCTCCCCCTTAATCTTAACTTTCTAACTTCTTTCCATCTTGTTTGAGTTTGGACGGTGACACATCTCAAACGTCCCTGACTCAACTCATCTTCAGAGCACTTCATCTTCGCTGAGCGCTTCCGCAACAAACGCTTTCTTCGTCTTGGCTTTTGGCATTCGAAGCAAAGTGTCCATAATCATTGCGATTATAACACCTCACTTTTACCTTATCAAACATTCGACCTTCTGACCTTGGCCATCACCCCTGAAGTATTCTTGCCTTCACGCCTCGACGATCGGGCCTCCCACTCGGCTTGAGTCAACAAGAGCTGTCCTTCACCTTTGTTGCTAGTGTCATGGATGCGTTCCTCATACGCCTTAAGACGACCGATGACCTCCTCCATGATCATTGCCTTTAGGTCTCCAAATTGCTCTATGGTGAAGCAATCGGGAGAAAGCGTGAGGAATAGCACGAAGAAATTTCTTCACCATACAACTCTTCCACCTTCTCGCCAAGGGCCGTATCTTGTTGACGATGACCGTCAACCGGACGGCGAAGTCATTGATCGACTCCGTTTCCTTCATATGTAGCACCTCAAACTCGGTCTTGAGCGTTTGTACCTTTGCTTCCTTCACACGATCTGCGCCAAGATGCATCGCTTTCAACGCCTCCCACGCGGCTTTGCCCGTCTCCTTTTCGGCCAGTAGGAAGAGCGTCTCCTCTGGGATGCCCTGGTAGATGGCCGCCAATGCCATCTGATCTTTGCGCATATCGACGTTGCCGTTCTCGATCACATCCCACACACCTTGAGCCTTCATGTACACCTTCATTTTGATTGCCCATGCTGCATAATTGCTCGTCGTGAGCATCGGATAATGCAGCGAGATAGCGGAACTCTCCTTCGCCATCGTACTGGATGATGCCTCGTTGCCGTCGACACCGCTTCCTAAATTACGCAACATGATCTTGGGCACGGATAAAAAAACTCCGGCTACTTTGAAGGCTCTTGGACGGAGAGAAAAAACGGAGGAAAATTTGTGATTTTCCTTTTTCTCTTTTCCTTTGAACTTTGCTCTTTTGCTCTTGCTTTTGCTGTTGCTCTGCGCTTTTGGGTGCTAGCACTGGTGCTTGGGGTCTCCCTTTTATTAGGTGGTGGAGGCAGCCGACTCCGAAGTCAACTCCGCTCGGATTGTCTTGACTCGGACTTGCTTCTTCGCGCATGCGGCTAAGGAATTCGCTTCGGATTGGGGAAACGCTGGAAAAATGAGCCCGACGCACATGCGGAGTATCCACTGTAGCCGCACACATCTTTTTGTTTCCCCTTTGGTGACTCCCCCATCTCTTCAGCCGCACGCGTCCCCTCAGATGAATCGGGCGCTCCCCTTCCCCGGATCTCCTCCCTCCAATCGCGTGCGGCGTCGTCCCTGCGGCGGCGGCGGCAGCTTGCTGGGAGACCGAGAGCTCCCTCTCCCTCGCGGTGTGCGGCGGTGTCCTCCTCTTCGCCTCGCGCCTGCGCGGTCGCCACGCCTCCCGAGCTCGGCCGGCGCCGGTTCTTCTCCTCTGCGGCAGCTGCCTCCCCGTGCTCGGCGCTCCCCCTTCGGCAGCGCCTCCGCCTCGGGCTTCTTCCACGTCGGCTCCCCCGTGGCGGCGGCGGCCTCGGCGGATCCGTGCTCGGCGGCGGCAAAAGCGGCGGATCCGCCGGATCCGGCGGATCTACTCGGTGGCGATGGCGTCGGCGGCTATGCCTCCTTCTTCGGCTCGGCCTCGGCGCGATTCCTCCTCCATCGGCTCGGCCGCCTCGACTCCAGCGTTCGCCGCTCCCCTTTGGCGGCGCCTCCGTCTGGGCATCTTCCACGCGCGCTCCCGTCTCCGTCGGCGGGCGTGGTCGCGGGCATCCCGGCGGCGGCGGCGGCCGGCGCGGTGGCGGGCGGCGGTGCGGCGGCCGCACGGAGGGCAGCTCGGCGCGGGGCGTGGCGGCGCCTCGAGCCGAGCGCGCCAGCGCGTGTCGCGGTGGCGTCGGCGCCTCCCGATGATGGCGCGTCGGCGGCCGGTCGAATCGCGCCGCCGGTCGAAGTCGGCGACGGGGTCAGCAACCCGAGGACGGCGGCGGCGCGCATCGGTGGCCGCCCCCGGGAGCGAAGATCACCCCCCGGGGGCAGCAGCAGAAGAACTCAAGGTTTGGCTCTGATACCACTCGTTACGAAATTAGCCCTTGAATTCTAATCTTTATTTCTCGCAAATCTTGCAATGCATAAACTGGTTACAAGCCTCTCAATTTATATGCCTATAACTCCTACTAACACACGCATTAGGACTTCGAATTGGACACTACTTCAACTCGAATTACACATGAAATCGAATTCAATTGCGACTAGGACTCTGAGTCAAGATTAAATCTAACAATGTTTAATTGCAACAAACAATACCAACCAAGAACCGAAACTCAGTATTGCAATTATTCCTTTCCGACAACATTTGTACAGAGCACAACATTTGTACAGAGCACACATTAACGACCAAGTATCTTGAGTCTATTGCATGTTCCACGACATTAGTTATTGGAAAATAGTAAACCAACTACTTGTTCGATCGAAAGCCTCTCAAAAAGGAGCCAAGGACTAGCTAGATGCATCTGCCGTCGCCCTGCTGGTTGCCTCCCAGCATAGGCGCCAACGCAGCAGTGTCCCCTTCCCCTCTATCTACTGAATGGCAGAGCACCTGGCTTGGTTGATGCAGGTGCATCTTGCGTAAGCATTTCGCAGTGTGCCTCCTGAGGTGAGAAATGCCATCTGTCTGGGGGTGAGCTTTGTACATGCTGTCGCAGTAGTGGCAGGCAGCATACACCACCTCTTTATATTTGGTGTGTATCTTGGTGAAGTCCTCCCAAACTGACCTCTGTTTCTCTGGTGCTTCATTTCCGCTAGACCTCGAGCGCTTTCTCATCCCCTGTACTTCATTTGGTACTACAGGCTCCTTGTTTTGCCAGTGCTGACCTTCACGCCCAGAGGATGGCGGACCTAATGAGGGGGGGAAAAGGTAGCAGATGCACCTGTTCAGCTCATGGAAGGAATCTCAAAGAAAGAAGAACAAGCAGCGAAATTAGTAGCATAATTTACTCCAACTCACCCCGGGAGGAGGATGGATAAGCACCGAAATTGGTAGCATGATTTACTCCGAGATTAAACCTCTGTGCCGCGTAATCCTCGATGGACAAGCCTGCGTGTCCTGGGAACGGTCCTGGAAGTGTTGGAGAGGATGAGTTTTTGGTTTTGAATTTGTTGAAGAACAAGCAGCGAAATTAGTAGCATAATTTACTCCAACTCACCCCGGGAGGAGGATGGATAAGCAGCGAAATTGGTAACATGATTTACTCCGAGATTAAACCTCTGTGCCGTGTAATCCTCGATGGACAAGCCTGCGTGTCCTGAGAACGGTCCTGGAACTGTTGGAGAGGATGAGTTTTTGGTTTTGAATTTGTTGAAGAACAAACAGCGAAATTAGTAACATAATTTACTCCAACTCACCCCAGGAGACGTCTGGGGCATCGACATTAAGCCACGGTCTCGTGTAATCCTCGATGGACAAGCCTGTGTGTCCTGACAACGGTCCTGGAACTGTTGGAGAGGATGAGTTTTTGGTTTTGAACTACCAAAAACACAAACATATATTACATGTTTCGAAAGTTGGCCCAGAATACACGTGCGGTCTGGATGTGTTACGCCCTCCTTTCATTCTAGTACTAGCATTTTTTTTAACTAGTGTCTACAAAAGGGAAAAAGGGATTACCTCCAATATTGAGGTCACTGAGGTCACAATTGCTTAAGAATTCATCTACATCGAAATCTGCCTCTGGATTTGTTGGAGAGGATGAGCTCCTGGTTGGAAGCAGGGGTACCTGGTTAGGGAGCTGAGCTGCTGCATCATCGGAAGGTACGGGGCCTGCATGTACAAGGAGGAGGAAGCAGAGAGAAAGCCATCGATTCAAGAAATAATTATGGTCAAGGAACCCCATTGTGTCATTCCAATATGCTACTACAGGTTTGGTTCAGGCCATAAAGGGGAGAGCACCATGCCTTTGAGTTTCCTCTGGAAGACCTTGCACAACACCAGATCATCCTACAAATAAGCACGCATGGTAATCAAAATGTGTAGTAAGTAATGAAGAGCACTGCTGCCAATACATACTGAAGTTTGCATATTAACTAGTTCCTAAATTAATTCCTCGCAAAAGAAAAAAAAAGCAAAAACAAAAAACTGGTTCCTAAGTTCAATTGGATGGTGTGCATTATGGATGGAGCTGTGCGTGGGAAGTTAATCAAAGACCAACATCACTTTTTCTTACACGGTTAGTACAAAGATTTTTACTAGGTTTCCCTCCTTACCACGGTAGAACGATGTTCGATCAGGCGGTATTCGACCATGACCCAGTCCGTCTTGGTGCCCGTCTTGGTGCCCGTCTTGGTGCCGTCGGGCAGGTAGAAATCCAGGAAGGTCTTCATCCCAATGTAACATGGACGTAAGTCCAGGCTTCGCATTGCGGAGGGACCCTCTCTACTGATCCCTAAGCGGCAACCTTCTTTCCAGTATCCTCGCGACAGCGGTGGCTCCCTCAAGAAGAAGCACGAGGGGAGCTGCGATGGCTCCAGCTTGAAGACGTGGTCGCCCTCCAACGTGGCGAGCCCCTCCGTACTCCGGCCCTCGACTCCGGCGCGGAGGCACGCCAGGGCTTTGTAAGGGTCGATCTCTCGTGGGACAGAGCGAACGTCTTCATTTCTCATCGAATCGAATCGAATTGACTGGAGCTCGAAGCCTGAAATTTTTTGTTGGCTGGAGATTGGGGACGAGGACGCCGCGCTTATATAAGAAAGTGCGCCGCCCCGGGCGACCCGCCGCCCCGGGCTACCCGCCCCGCATCGGGGCAGCGCGGGCCGTGCCAACGTCACGCACAGCTATTAATAAGAAAAGCCATCGATGGTGAATATCACTAGTATGGATACGGACCCTTTAAGTTAATGAATAGTTTAACATTTTAGTTAAGGCTGGCCCGCATTTAACTGCCCTTTTAATTATCTTTACTATAAAAAAGATAATAATAATAACACTTGTAATAGTATTATCCCAGGTAAATTGTTGGTAAGTGTAACTAAATTATGAAATATATCAAAAGTAAAAGACCCTATCTATCATTCCACCTTATCTAGCTAAAAATCCTCAGAAAAGATAGCATAGATAATAGTACTTTGTAACTGAATAATTTTGAGCACTGGCGGAGATTTCTAGTGCTCGTGGAAATAGGGGCTTTAAGGTCATCAGCTAGCGAAATTTTTGTACGGATAACCCATTTTTTATTCGAAAATACACAAATATACCCGCGACAACATTTTTTACACAAATAGGCTCGATCGCCCAACCATTGGGCGATGGAGCTGTCATAACCAAAAGGCGACTCATTAAATATCCGGTAACCGTTGGGCGATTTAATACGATCGCCTCCCCGTTAGGCGATTAACATGCAATCGCTCTCCCGTTGGGCGACTAGATAAATTTAGTGTAGAAAATTTAGTGTAGATATTTAGTTTACAAATTTAGTTTAGAAAGTTTAGTGTAGATATTTAGTTTAGAAATTTAGTGTAGATATTTAGTTTAGAAATTTAGTTTAGATATTTAGTTTAGATATTTAGTTTAGAAATGTAGTTTAGATATTTAGTTTAGAACATTAAATTTAGTTTAGATATTTAGTTTAGAAATTTAGTTTAGAACATTAAATTTAGAAATTTAGTTTAGATATTTAGTTTAGAACATTAAATTTAGTTTAGAACATTAAATTTAGAAATTTAGTTTAGATATTTAGTTTAGAAAATTTAGTTTAGATATTTAGTTTACAAATTTAGTTTAGAAAGTTTAGTGTAGATATTTAGTTTAGAAATTTAGTGTAGATATTTAGTTTAGAAATTTAGTTTAGAAATTTAGTTTAGATATTTAGTTTAGATATTTAGTTTAGAAATTTAGTTTAGATATTTAGTTTAGAACATTAAATTTAGTTTAGATATTTAGTTTAGAAAATTAGTTTAGAAATTTAGTTTAGAACATTAAATTTAGAAATTTAGTTTAGATATTTAGTTTAGAACATTAAATTTAGAAATTTAGTTTAGATATTTAGTTTAGAAAATTTAGTTTAGAACATTAAATTTAGTTTAGAACATTAAATTTAGTTTAGAAAATTTAGTGTAGATATTTAGTTTAGAAAGTTTAGTGTAGATATTTAGTTTAGAAATTTAGTTTAGATATTTAGTTTAGAAAATTAGTTTAGATATTTTGTATACTATTTTTCATGTATTATTGTAGAAAATGTAGTGTCCAAATTTACATTTACATAATTTTGCGCTTATGACGGTGACCGACGGTACCATTGTTGGACGAGCACGTGGACCGCGTGCCGCGCTTCCGTCGTCGTGCGCCACCCGGGAGCACGGACGAGCCGATGAGTGGGAGTGGTCGGCACACGCACACCTCGTGTGGCACGGGACTCGACCCCGTTGGGTGCCAGTTTGCACTACGCCAACGTTTTACTATTACCATAACAACATTTCATGCGACCTTCACTTTATTTGCGGTGCGGATGCGGACTTCTTCCTCTTGCCGGATGGTGCGGCCACGGATGAGGACGGAGGTGCCTTGGCGGGAGAGGGACGAGCCGGTCGTGGAGCGATCACGGCGCTTCCTGTTCGACCGTTCCTGGCGGCGGCTTTGGTGGACCGTTGGCGGCCGAGACGCACACTTTCCACCTACCGATCGGCGAGATGGCGCCGACCTGCGGGGCGTGTCCCTACTCCTTGGCCTTCCGGTCGCGGAGCGCCGCCTTCCTACCGGAGGCTCCGCCGAGTGGCGCGAGGACCGCTCGGCGATTCGGGGTCCTTCCACCGGCCGGTCACCACCACATCTTCGACGAGAGCGAAGCATGGACCGACGCGAGGTGGCGGCGCGATGCAAGATGCGTGGTGTTTCAAGTCGATCGCATCTTGAAACTCTTATTTGTGCAATTACATACTAATAAGAACTTGTTCGCATTCGTGTTGAGCGCATGGTCGCAGATCTCGACGATCACCGTGTCGCGCCACCGGAGGTTTACGTCTTTGTGGTCGTTTGGTTGGGTGCTCTTCACCACCACCCACGGCAACACCGTTGACGCGCGCTTATCGCTTATGCGAGGCGATTGCCGGCGGCGAGCCGTCCGATCAGTGGGGATCGGCCGCGCTTGCCGCGACGCATCGCGGCACGTGCGATGCATGCACGAGGATTAAGGCGAACTCGATCCTCACGGGATGTCCCCTCCTGCTGCAGTTGTGGTCGTTCGAGCGCTTCAGTCTCGGACGACCTGTTCTCGACGACATCGGTCCCTACGGGGCCGAGATGTACCGAGGGAGACATCGACCGGCCGACAATGGGTTCTATTTGGTGTCGTCGACGAGTGAGTTTTATTTTGTCATAGTCAACTTGTTAACGATTGTCGTACTAAACAATTTGCCTTTCTTGCAGCTACAGTTCGCGCACGTGCAGGTCACGCGGGCATACCACCCCTTCGTGGAGCAGTTCGACCGCCTCGCAGACTCCGACGTGCGCTGGGAGCCTTACGCAGAGGAGGCAGTGCAGGCCCGTGCTCTCGACGGCCGTGCACCTGGTCTTTGGCGTGACCGAGCTTTGGTGACCCGCCGGAAGCTCGTGTACGGCATCTACGTTGAGGACTACTCACCGCAGCGAGTCATGCGGCAGTTTGGGCTGCGGCAGGCACTTCCTGTACTAGTCGGGCCGCCGATTCCGCCTCGCGTGCACGCGTGAGTGATCGCTTCTGATATTTTTGTATGTACTTACTATTGTGATCGCAAGTACTTACATACATTATGTAATGGTTCCATAAACAGCACAACACGAAGGGCGTCAAAAAGGCGCGGATGGTCGGGAGGATGCACCTGATTACGCAGTGGGAGGGTGCGCTGGATGACCGGGTGGAGGAGGACCAGCCATACGACATAGCCGACTACGCGGAGTACCTCATCTGGTATCAGGGGCGGACTCGTACCAGGCTGGTACATGTCGTTGACCCACTCCCCCCGTCGCTGCCGCGACCGGCAGCGATACCTGCGCGCTGCGCGCGCGACGCTCACATCGCGGTATGTAACTTGTAATTTCAAAAATTCTCAGATGGCAATATCGTTTCGATGATAGACAATTCTATGTCTTTTTGTCCAGGCTGACGTCGGTGTCCAGCTTTTTTCGGACTCCTCCGCACTGGTGCATAGGTGGGCTACAGGTGGGGAGGTGACCCGCGAGGAGGCCGTCAGCTTTGCGCGACGGATGCAGGCCGGGTGTAGACGTATCGTCAGCCTACTATCCTGCGCGAGGCTACCGGCGGTCTCCACACCTACGCCCAGTGCACTCCGACCACCAGTGCCACCCCGACCAGCGTGGCACTACTCCGGAGGTAGTACGTGGACACGTCCACCTCCCCCGGAGCAGCCAGGGAGTTTTGCTTGGTCACGTGTAAGATCGAGGAGGCCGACTAGAGGGGGGGTGAATAGGCGGTCTAAAAATTATCTACAAATTAATATTAGCACTTCTAGACCTTTTCTATTTGCCTAAACCAAGTATATAATGCGGAAACTAAAATCAAATTGGTTTAGCTCAAAAAGCGCCTAAGTCAAGCAAATTCGTCTAAGTGCACTAATAGTTCTAACCTAGGTCAAGGTTTGCAATTCTAGATATACAAGCAATCAATTTAATTATATGAATGTAAATTGCTTGAATATAAATTGAGCACAAGAAAACAAACCACAATTGACACAATGATGTTTTACCGTGGTGTTCGAAACTTGCTTGTTTCCCTAGTCCACGTTGAGGTTAGCCCGAACAAATCGGACCGGCTCCACGAATTAAGCCGAAACACCTCCAATCACTAGTGATAGCTCTTCCCCGCTCCGGGTAGGTGAGCTTCCGACCTTCACAACTTTGCCGGGCCCTCTCACAACCTCCGTTGAGAAGATCACCGCGCACGACGCCTCCCACGCCGTCTAGGAGTCGGCAAACTCCAAGAGTAACAAGTCAAGCCCCTCGCTTGACTCTCACCACGTGCAACAAATGCACAAGCTCAATTGGACACAAAGTCCTCTAGATGCAACACATGCACTCTAGATCACCTCTACTCTCTCACAAAGTGCAACACATGCACAATTGAGTGGAGAGCCTCACTCTAGCTCAAGACAACAGGAATGAATGAAGCAACAACATCTCCAACCAGCCTTGAGGGGGTATTTATACCCCACACACAAAAACTAGCCGTTGGAGCAAAGAGAGGCTGAAAACAGCCCGAGGGCCGGTACTACCGCAATTAAAATGGCCGGAACTACCGCCCTCCCAACGGTCACACAAAAACTAGCCGTTGGACCAAAAACGGAACTACCGCAGTACAAATCGCGGTACTTCCGTTTTTTTCGAGGCTAAGTCATTTAGAAAGTCGCTATCTGGAAAAAACATTCCGCTCGGAAACCGGAACTACCGGAATCGCGGAACTACCGGAAAAACCGGAACTACCGCAGTACAAATTACGGTACTTCCGCAAAAACCGGAACTACCACAGTACAAATCGCGGTACTTCCGTTTTTGGTTTTTCAGCACAGACGACACTCGGAAAAACGGTCATAACTTTTGACTCCGATGTCGGAATTGAGTGATCTTGGACTCTATGGAAAGCTTATTCAGAGGGCTACACAACCCATCTATTTGCATGACCTCAAACATATTAGATCAATGCATAAATCACAAGACATCCAAAGAGTCACTACCATGGTCTAATAATCAAAGGATATAGCAACAAACAATTTTAGACCATGCCAAGGGATAATGCATGCTCTCCAACTTTTGCAAAACACATTTGCAAACTTAGATCATGCTACAAGGATTAGATACATGGACTTCTCACATTTGCGAAACACATTCGCAAACCTAAGTCACATGCCACAAGGATTATATATGAGCTTCAACCATTTGCAAAACACATTTGCAAATATAAGCCTCATATCACAAAAAAAGTGAAAACATGGATTTCAAGCACTTGCAAAACACATTCGCAATGCATAGTCCCATGTTGCAAAGATTCATCACATGAGCTTCAACTATTTGCAAAACACATTCGCAAATATAAGCCTCATGTCGAGATGAGCTAGAGCAAGTGAGGTTTGAGCTATCAACACATGATGAGACTCAAACTACTAGACATGACCCCTCTTAATAGTACGGCAACCTACACTAGCAATCCGGTCTTCCAACCAAACACCAAGACCGGTAAAAGACTAGGAACACATTCTTAGCCCTAGCTAGTCATACCTTTGCCTTGGGTCATCGTCTCGATATGCATCAACTCATGATGCACCCTTTTATCAACTCCATCAACACATGATGGTCTTCCTTGACTTGATGATCAACACATGATCATCTCCTTATGCATCAACTCATGATGTGTCTTCTTCTTTGATGGCCTTCAACACATGAATCCATCTTCTTCTCGATCTTGACTTGATGACCTTCAACACATGAAGTCATCCCAAGTCGTTCTCATTTGTGGAACCTAACCTCTGCATCCAACTCATGGAAACCGTTAGTCCACAAAACAATTGTCATCGATTACCAAACTTCACCATTTTGGTAATTCATGACAATCTCAACAAATGATGAGATATGAAATTGATTTGTGAGTATACAATATGTACACATCAAATGTATACTCTAAGATAAGTTTTAAATAAACCTTACTTATCCGGTTGTCATAAATCATTCATCCATCAACACATAATGGAGAAGCTAGATGACAACCCGATTACACATGAGTATATATGAACTACACAAGATATATATATACTCAAGAATGTATTTCAAAGTAAAGATCCTAAATATGCATATTAAAAGAAGCATGTATCAATACTTATGAAACTCCAAAATATATAGAGAACTCCCCCTAAATGTGTGCATACAAGTGTATATAGTGAAGACATATGGACATATTCATTTTAGACTAATTGAGGAGTTCAATCTTTATTTTGGATCTAAGGAATGCATTTGTAAATGAGAAAGCGATTTCGAATGCATACCTCTTTGATTTCACCTTTTCATCCAAATGAGACTAACCAAAGATAAACTCAAATAAACATATTAGTCTCATAAATTCATTTATCATTTTCACCAAAACATTATAAAGTATGTGTCATTAATATCATAATGTCATAATTGCATTTGTCATTAACACCAAAACCAACTTAAATGGAGCTTAATCTTTCATCACGTCCACCTCCCCCGGAGCAGCCAGAGAGTTCTGCTTGGTCACGGCCTCCTACGTACTTCCCCGGCTTCCACACAGATGATTTCATGGCGCCATGTACGGGTACGCATCGTCCGATCTTGTTTTTTATCCTAAGATGACCTGCAACGAACTAACGATATTACTATTGCAGGTCCTTACCAGCAGCAGGGACGCTTCTCCCGAGCCACATCGAGGTGGACCGCTTTTCGAGGATCGCTCTGGCCGTCCTCCGACGCAAAGACCGAGGTTCTCTCCGGCGATGGCCTCCGGTGCACCGGAGGCCACACACCAGAGGTGCGGTGACTCCACCGCGCAGCCAGCGGTGCGAAACCCACTTGCTCGTTTTACTTTTTCGACCTCGTCACCCGCCTCGTAATCCGTTGCACGGAGGGCGGCCAAGCGGGCCGTATGGGAGGACGCGGCGCGGTGACTGAGCACCTTAGGTGTGGAGTGAGGGTGTATATCATGCATGTAATGGATAAATACCCGAAAGATGTTAATGAGTTATATTATAAAGTTTATTGAAATTCAAACTATGCTATTATCTCTTCTTTTCGCATTTAATCGTTTCTATATCAAGTCATGTAACAAATATTAAATACTAGTTTCTCGTCCTCGAATTCTTAACGTATATCACTTAACAGTGTATGTGGCGATAGTTCTACGGTCAATCTTTCGATAAAAAAAATTTCTAAAAATTTTTACGCATCTATAACATCCAACAAATTCTTTCGGGGGCACCATGCAGTCGCCTAGGGGTTAGGCGACTGCATGAAAGTCGCCTAACCATAGGGCGACTGCATGCGAGTCGCCCAATGGGAGGGCGACTAGCTGGGGTCGCTTGTTGGTTCGGCGACTGCAATCGTGTCGTTTTCTGGTTGAGCGAAAGGCTTAAGTCGCCCAATGGTTGGGCGACTGGAGCCTATTTGTGTAAAAAATGTTGTCGCGGGTATATTTGTGTATTTTAGAATAAAAAATGGGTTATCCGTACAAAAATTTCATCAGCTAGCTGCTTCTTTTGCTCAACTTGGTTGGTGAGGTTTCTGTGTGAGAGATGGTATCCTGCCCCGTGGGCAACCCGACCCGCAGCGAGGCGGGCAACGCCATCCCGACACAGCTCAGAAAGCTAGCCACGTCATCCAATATACATGCCTTGATTAAGCGCGGTCTTCTGCTGGGCATAAAGGTGTTTATTTCCCTTGAGCGTCCTTATCTGCTGGAGAGATGATAATTAGTAAGCTACATCATGTAAAAACATGTGAAGCAACACTAATCTAATTTAATTGAGCAGATACGGTGCCTACAACACTGTAAAAGCAACTTTGTTTAATTACAGTGGTAATTAGTAGGCTCACAATAGGCCATACGAGTCAAAACATGTGAAGCAACAATAAAATAATTTATTTGAGTAATAAATATGAATATACAAACTTCCAGCAACTTTTCATAATTTCCGTTAGTTTTCTAAGCTTATAGACCATTTGTACGAATTAAAACAGCAGAACAACAAATAGATTTTCGTCCGTGTGCAAATTTCTTAGTGAGGCGCTGGCAAACATCTGAGCTAGTCCTCGTGCGCTGTCTCGACCGCCCATTCTTGTCACCACTTGTCATCACTTTTGACAAAGGCCGCCAAAACCTAACCCCAAGCGAAGGCTGGATGTTTTTCTACTTTCAGCCGAATTACGTGTATACGAAGTATAGTAACTAATTTTTAAATAGTATATTTTTTAAGATAAGATTGATAAGAAGATTATAATAAAAAGTGTACTGAGTTTAGCTGTATCAGCTAAATCATATATAATTATTTTTTTGTGCATATTACCTATTACGAACAGCTATAATTTAAATATTTAAGCCATAAATTATAAACCCAAAAAAACCCAACCGAAGTTTCCTATCGGTGACCGTCAGGAATGCTGTCGGATCTATTTTCCTGTCGGTTAACCATCAGTCATTTAAATTTTTTGCGATATCATTCTACTCACGGCATTTCCTGGCGGTTCCCTGATAGGAAAATACGGTAACAGTTTTTACTCGTCATAAAAGATGCTGAGCCTGGCAGCGAATGCTCCTTTCGTGCTCCTATTTGCCAGCCCACTATATGTGTGGCCCTGTTTTTTTTCAGTTTCTAAAAGTTACTTTTCAGTTTTTCTACAGTAACTATCTTTTAAACGAAGTATTTTTTCAAGATATAGTCTACTAGTTAATTGTAGTACATACTTTACTGACTTCATTTATATGGCAAAAACGACACGTGAGTTTCTGTTACTCTGTAATCTCTCTTACAAACAGCCCAAAAACCACAAGCCATAAGCAAAATCCATAAGCCACAACTAAAAAGAACATACCATATGTTTCTGTGAGAAGTATGCCTGTAGATCTACATAAGTTGTATTATTAGTTCTAGTCATATATATTTACAATATGTAATGATATAATTTCTTAAATTTGTGCAATACGTACACAAGAGCCATATGATTTCCTATATATCAGTTGGATTGTTTGGATTCGATCCTTGGTGGCCGGATGAACTGGTGCGTGACGGGGCTTGGCGCGGCACGTGCATGGTGTTGGATGCTAATGTAAACTGGAACACAGTTGTGGCCAAATGAACTTCGTCACTTTCATTGATCATTGAGATGGTTTTATACAAGTTGTACAGACGCTATGAGATCCTGCGTGGAGGCGCCTGTTCCCTGTAGCCGTAACTGCAGGCGGTTTCTTGGATGAGATCATCCGACTTCTCAAGTTGTAACACTCCCCCTTGATCGAATCCATCTTTGAGATCAATGAATAGTATTAATCTTCTAAAAAAAATCATGTAGGATAAAAACGAGGAGATATATTTGATAGGTATGTTGTTAAAAACTCCTTTAAACCCAATGGGAAAATAAGGAGAAATTGATACAATATATAATGAGTATTGTCTCATTGTAAACTCATATGAGAAAAACCTTTGCAGGAGAAAACTCATAGATAGTTTAGAAGACAATATATGTCATTGATATCTCCTAAAAAACCTCGATGGGGAAAAATAGGAAATACGACATATGCTTATGCTAATATTGTCTCATTAAAAACTTTATATGAGAAACCTTGTGAGTAAAACTCATACAAAGAAAAGAGTGCAATATGATGCTTTGGACAGAGTAACATTTAGGAGATTTCTCCCCCTGAATCTTGCAAATCTCGAAGTCGTCGCATACCAATTCCTTGAACACATTTCCGGAACGAGGAAGCTGGTAAGGACTTAGTAAACAAATCAGCGAGGTTATCACATGATTTGGTTTGCAAGATATTTATTTCACCCATTTGTTTTAACTCATGGGGTAAAACAACTTAGAGAAATATGCTTGGTAATGTTGCTCTTGATGTAGCTGTCTCCATCTGTAACACAAGCGAATTATCTTCATAGATAATAGTTGGTGAATCGATGGCACCAATGCCACACGATTGTTGTATGTGGTTAATCACTCTGCGAAGCCAAACACATTCGCGTGATGCCTCATATAGTGCAATTATTTCAGAGTGATTTGTTGAGGTAGCCACCAGAGTCTGCTTTGTAGACTTCCATGAAAAGGCGTTCCTCCGCAAGAACACAAAACCCATCAGGATCGGCCATTATGGGGATCGGATAAATAGCCGCATCGATGTATGCAATCAGATTAGGATCTGGGTTCCTTTGGAAAAATAATCCAAGATCTCTTGTACCATTAACATATCAGAGGATATGTTTTACTCCCGTCCAATGCCGTTTGGTAGGAGCAGCGCTATGTCGAGCTAGCAAGTTCACTGCAAATGCAATATCAGGCCTGGTGCAATTTGCAAGATACATTAGCGCTCCAATGACACTGAGATAAGGATAATGAGATCCTAGAATCTCTTCTCCATCATCCTGTGGTCTGAATTGATCAGTCTCCATTTCTAGAGATCGAACAACCATAGGAGTTTTGGATGGATGTGATTTGTCCATATTGAATTTCTCCAATATTTTCTCGGATATATCTTGATTGATGCACTAAAATTCCAGTGGGAAGATGCTCAAGTTGTAAACCTAAGCAAAATTTGGTTTGGCCCAAATCTTTCATTTCAAACTCAGTCTTTAGATGATTGCGTGCTTCATCAATATCTTGTGGGTTGCCGATGATATTTAAATCATCAACATATCGATATGATGCAAAATCCCGTTTGAGACTTTTTGATGAAAACACATGGATAATCATCATTGTTAGTGTATCCCTTCTGTAAAAGGAACTCACTAAGTCGGTTATACCACATTCTTCCCGACTGCTTTAAGCCATAGAGTGACTTTTGAAGCTTTACACAATACATGTTGCGATTTGCGTTTGGATCCGTATAAAGATTCCATCGGGGACCTTCATATATATGTCGAATCAAGTGACCCATATAGATATGCGGTCCTCGTCCATCAACCGCATAGATAGACGATTTTGAACAGCCAGAGATATAAGGTATCGGAATATTATTCCACTCATAATGGAGAATATGTTTCATTGAAATCAATGCCGGTCTCTGCGTGAACCCTTGTGCTACAAGCCTCGCTTTATGTCTCACCACCTCATTGTTCTCATTCCGTTTCCTGACGAAAACCCATTTGAATCCCACAGAAAGATTCTCGAGGTGTAGGTATTGCATGAGTGAATACCTCTCTTTAGTGAGCGAGGTTATCTCTGCTTGAATTGCATCTTTCCATTGATTCCACCAGAGCGCTTTACGCACTCTGCCATGGTCTTAGGATCTGGATCATTTTGGATGATTTGCAATTGCTTGAGAGAAATAGATGTCGACAATTGTAGACTTTCGTCATATGATTCTCCGATTCAATATAGTTGATGGAAATTTCAAGCACCCCTTGTGATGTATCATTATTTCCCAAAATGATTGCATCGTATGATCCGATGTCCCAACATCGGAATTGAGTGCACTGTTGATGTGGGATGTGAAGGTTGAACCTCCACAGGTGTTTCTCAACGTAAGGTTGAGTTACATTTATCTGCGTTAGAAGATTTGTTCTTCCCTTTCCTTTGCTTGCTAGAATCGCATCGTGGAAATAGCCGCACTTCTCCCCTCTTCTTGGGAGTTGAGTAGTTTTATTTGGTACCTCTACTCTTTCCGGCACATTTCTCGCAGGATTATAGGATTTTATAACACCCTTATAATCGTAAATGCATTCGGCATGTTATTTGCAATGTGTTGCAAATTAATGATCTTCCGAACTTGGAGTTCGGTTTGTATACGTGGATCGAGTTGGAGATGTCTATGGCATCCCAATTGATTTCTGGCATTTATTGTGGTTTTCAATTCCTCCCTAATGCCGGAAATGATCTTCATTGAAGATACAATCAGCGTCGGGCGTTGAATAGATCCTGTAAGGGGTTCCGTATTTAATGATCGACGAGATTGATATCCCACATAGATCCCCAATTTCTGTGTGAGCCCATAGATGTACGCTGCGGTGGAGAGATCGAGTGCGTATGTAGCGCAACCGAACTTCCGCAGATGGGAAATATTTGGTGTATTTCACGTACTAGTTGCAACGGGAGGTTGCATGGTATGCGATTGGGCGCAATTGAATCAAGTCGGCGTGTAAGATCTGCGTGACCCCAACATGATGTTGGTAGATGGCAATTCAGTAGTAAAGGTCTTGCAATAAGTTTCACTCTCTTAATGAGAGATTCGCCAACCCATTTTGAGTATGAACATATGGGACCGAGTGCTGAACTTGAATTCCTAAAGCCATGCAATAATCATTGAAGGCACGTGAGGAAAATTCAGCGACATTATCCATTCGGATTGATCGAGTTGATGTTCGTGATATTGTGCTTTAAGTTTGATAACTTGTGCAACAATCTTAGCAAATGCATGGTTTTGTGTGGAAAGTAGACACACATGAGACCATCGTGTAGATGCGTCTATTAGAACCATGAAATACCTGAACGGCCCAGACAATGGTTGAATGGGACCACATATGTCACCTTGAATGCGTTCAAGGAACTTGAGAGGTTCGGCATGAATTTTGAGGTAAGAGGACCTCAAAATTAATTTCCCGATGGCACATGCGGTGCATAAAATCTGAGGATTGGGAAATTTTGCATCACTTAAAGTGTGACCAACAGAATTGCTTATAATTTTCCTCATCATCCCTATTCCAGGATGGCCAAGACGATCATGCCAAGTTTGGAATGCGTTAACATTCTGGAAAATTACTTTGAAAGCAACATGTGGTACGGGTTTAATGTATGTGTAGTACAATCCAGACGGGAGTGAGGAAAACTTTTCAAGTGTCTCTTTGCCATATCCGTGATCTTTTGTTATGAGAAGGAACTCCTCATTGTTGTCCTCATGAGTTTCAACATGAAACCCATTCTTACGGATATCTCTATAACTCAATAGGGTACGAGTTGAATCGGGATACAAGAGTGCATCCTCAATCGTTATTGATGTACCCATAGGGAGCAGAATAGTGGCCCGACCGGTGCCAACTATTACAGCATCGTGTCCAGCGATTGTTAAAACATTTCCTTTGTTCTTTGTGAGAGTTTGGAAATATTTTATCTCCCTGAGTATAGAGTTAGTAGTACCGCTATCCACTAGGCACATTTCCTCATCCATCAGATCGACTCCATGCACAATCTATACAAAATGGAGAATTTGAATATGTCATTCTCAACAAATATATATAGAATACATACAATATATATATATATATATATGTATCAATTGTGCTTAATACAAATTACAATACCCATTGTGCGTAAATGAAGTACGGACAACAACTAGCTTATGACAACATTCACAATTAAACGACATCCACATTCAAGGGATAATGAAATAAGGTATCTCAAAGTGCAGGAGCCTAATTAAAGTCTCCAAACGGATCGTTAGAAGTGAACTCCACGATCATGTTCTCCATATCGTCAACGTTTCCATCAAGTGGAGGTAGTGCCTTGGTGTTGCTTGTTTCCGCAGCTGTAGGAGCAGAGTAGGAGCACCCAGGGGCATCTTTCTTAGTAATGTCAGGTTGGAGGAATTCTTCCATGTTGACATCAGATTGGGAGTTGAAGTGTGCTTCAAATTGTCCACCTTTATTGGAACGTCC
This sequence comes from Dendrocalamus sinicus, assembly GCA_036346575.1. NCBI lineage: Eukaryota > Viridiplantae > Streptophyta > Magnoliopsida > Poales > Poaceae > Dendrocalamus > Dendrocalamus sinicus. The sequence continues at coordinate 220,523 of JAYEVI010000337.1, read as the reverse complement.
TTGATTGGAGCGTGCTCGTCCCACGGAATTCAAGTACAACGCCACCAAGTGCTTGGGAGTGCGACATTTCTCAGTCGGGTGGTTGTAATGAACACACTTGACACAAGTGTTAGACTTGTTCTTTTCGACTTAAAAACATCCTTTCCTTGTTAGCACCATTAGATCGACGTTGTCTCTTGCGCTTGTTCTTTCCTTTGAAGTTCCTGTGATTGCTAGAGTTAGTAGCATTCCCTTTGGGTTTGTTCGAGTGTTGGCATGTACTGGCAAGGTTTAGTGCCCAAAGGGCGCAGATTAGAGTTCCAAAGGAGGAGCTCGCTATGCCTTTCTCGCTCAAGTAATGTTTTAATTAACTCGAATAAGCAAGTGAAACCTCTTTCACGGTATCGTTGCTGAAGGATCATTTGTGCGGGAGCATGGTAGACAATGTCTTCTCAATTTTCTCCGCATCGATGGTTCTTTCTCAAAAGCTGCAGATTTAGAACCGATTTTATGAACAGCATGGTTGAACTCTCCCACAGATTTAAAATCTTGTATGCGGAGGTGGTTCCACTCATTGACAGCCTCCGGTAGGATGACTGCTTTCTGCTGTTCATACCGTGTTTGAAGAGCAAGCCACAGAGTGCGTGGGTCTTCTTCCATCAGATACTCAGCTTTGAGATCAGGATGGATGTGATTCCTTATGATAAATAAGGTATTGTACTTGAGAGTCTCAGCCAAAGGAGCTACACCCTCTTGGGAAGCTGCAATTGCCTGGTACATTCCGCGCAACGATAGACTCACTTTGAGATCCATCGCCCATGTGGGGAAGTTGTGGCCATCAAGAGCGAGAGCCTCAAACTCTTTAGTAGCCATTGTGCCTACATATGTAGGGCCACAGATTTGTTAAAATCTTTGGCAATGTTAAAATAAGCAATGCGAAATGCAAGTAATCAAGGTAAACTTGAAATACATAAAGGGACATTCTCCTATTGTGGAACAACATAGTTAATCACTAATGGTATTAACATTATTTTATTCATTTTTCAACATTGAGTGCGCACTTTGAGGATGATAATCCCACAGTAGTATATTGATACTACCTTGTGTATGGCCAATGTGAAAAAGAATCATGATAATCACTTAGGTGTAGACCTTGTATAATTTATAATCAAATTGGGTACGCACGTTGAGGATGAAATCCCACAGTAGTACGATGGTACTACCTTGTGTATGGCCAATTTGAAAATAAATAAAGGTAGTCACCCAAAAGTGTAGACCAAATTGTTGCAAAACTTGATATTAGGTACGCACGTTGAGGAATAAATCCCTCAGTAGTACTATGGTACTACCTTGTGTATGGCCAATATCAAAGTTAAAGAAACTTTGTGTTATTCCAAAATGAGAAAAAATCAACCTAAAGCATTTGCATTAAAAAAAATATTAAGTGCTTGTATGGTAAGCTAGAAAACGTAATATGTAAATTGCATAAGAGTGATTGCAATAATTGATGTATAATGCATTATTACATCAGGCGTCTAAAATAGCAAAAACAATTTAGATTACCACACTGATGAAAAATAATGCGAAATTATAATACAAAGTTTATTGAAATAATAATGCTGCAATTACATGATAAAGGAGGGGGGTTATTGTAATAATTCGGCAACCTAGGCTTCAGCTGATTGGCCTTGTGGCCCATGAGGAGAGGTGGGGGTAAATGGGCCAAAACCCATATGGGGGGCAGCAAATAAAAGGGAGGAGGTGGGGTGGTTAGGGTTTCCAACCCTAACCCCAAAGCCGACCACCGCATGGGTTTTCCCATGGGAGCCGCCCCGCCCCTAGCGCTGCTATCGCCGCGCCGCGCCAAGCCGGGCCACATGCCAGCCGCCGCCGCCGCGCCGCGCTTCGCGCGCGCCGCCAAGGCTGGCTGGCTCGCCGCGCCGCCGAGCGCCACTGGCCGGCGCGCTGCGCGCTTCACGCCGTCGGCCGTCACGCCACGGGCGGCGCGCCGCCGCCGCCGTCTCGGCCGCCACGGCGCCGCCGCCGCCTCGTCCGCCGCCCGCCATGGAGAGCCGCCGCCAGATCTAGGCGCCGCCGCCGCGCGCGAAACCTCGGCGGCCGCGCGCCACCGCGCCGCCCACGCTCGGCTTGACCGGCCGTGTGCGCGCAGGCTGCCGGCCCATGGGGCGCCGCCGCCTCCGGCTGGTCGGGTTGCACGAGCGCCGCGCGCGCCGCCAGCCTCGGCGCCGCTCCAGCCGAACGATTTGCGCGGCGCGCGCCGCCCGGCCGCGTCGGCCGAGCCGCGCCAGCGTCGCGGGCCGCGCCACCGCCACCTCCGCCGGGCGGCGCGCGCCTGCTGGCCGTGCCCCGCGCGTTGGCCCCCCCTCTGCGTTCTTGAGTCAAGTGGAGAGAAGGCCTCTCTGCAGAGGAGGCCGTGCGGATGCGAGTCGAGCGGCGGTTTGCCGCCTCGGAGGCGTGCGCCGGGCGCCGGTAAGGCCCATAGCGCGAAGCCCTCGCCGGTGGGGAGACGCCGTGCGCCTCCCATGGACGACGGCGAACTGGCCTCGAGCCATGACCGGTGGAGATTATGGTGGCCGTCGTCGGACTTGGTGGTGGTTGATCTTCTGTTCGTGTGTTTTTTTTCTCTGTTGTTTGTGTTTGGATGGCAGAGCGTGTGCTGATAACGTGTTGAATGCTAATGTAAACTGGAACACAGTTGTGGCCAAATGAACTTCGTCACTTTCATTGATCATTGAGATGGTTTTATACAAGTTGTACAGACGCTATGAGATCCTGCGTGGAGGCGCCTGTTCCCTGTAGCCGTAACTGCAGGCGGTTTCTTGGATGAGATCATCCGACTTCTCAAGTTGTAACACATGGCAAGGACGCACGGCAATATCAGCAGCGTCAGCATGCCAAAGCTAGGTGCCTCTCGTTTAGATTGAAAAAATAGTTTAGAATTAAAATTTCACTGTAACTGATTAAAATTATATGATAGCTGATGATAGCTTATTTAGTGTAATTAAATTTAAAAAAATTAAAAATAAAAAACATATTAGTTTATCATAAACGATACAAACGAATACAAAAAAGAACTAATAAAAAATTCAAAAATACAAAAGTCAGAAAAAATAAAATTTATAAATAGTAAAAAATAAATTAGAAGACAGAAGTTCAATCTGAGATGAACAAGTCCTACAGACGCGGAGTCACCAGCTAGCTTTTCTCTTGCTCGACTTGGTTGGTGAGGTTTCCGCGTGAGATGGTACACTGTTTTCTAGCATTTTTTTAATATTAAGTGGAAGTAAAGTAAAATGTATATCTTGCCGCGGGCAACCCGACCCGCAGCGGGGCGGGCCGTTCCAGCCCAGCCGGGTCAACGCCATCCCGACACAGCTCAGAAAGCTAGCCACGTCATGCAATATGCATGCCTTGGTTAGCCACTTGGTCACAGCCACTAAATTAAGCTTAAGCCCGGTCTGCTTCAGGGCAGAAAGGTATTTATTTCCCTTGAGCGTCCTTATCTGGTGGAGAGATGATAATTAGTAGACTATATCATGTAAAAACATGTGAAGCAGCACTAAAATAATTTAATTGAGCAGATACGGTGCCTACAACACTGTGAAAGCAACTTTGGTTAATTACAGTGGTAATTAGTAGGCTCACAACAGGCCATATGAGTCAAAACATGTGAAGCAACAATAAAATAATTTATTTGAGTAATAAATATGAATATACAAATTTCCAGCAACTTTTCATAATTTCCGTTAGTTTTCTAAGCATATAGACCATTTCTACGAATTAAAACAATAGAACAACAAATAGAAAGTTATAGGGTCCAATCTAAAAGAATTCAGCTAAATGAGCGTAAACAAAGATTTATATGTCATTTTAGAAAACTACCGGGGCCCTTTTTGTAGTCCCTCTGATCTTACCGTATCCAGTTGGGTACCAGTAGAGCGTCAGCCGAGCTTGGAGTTCAAGAACCACCGACCCGCCGAGGGAGGAGGTCGTCTGCCTCCGCCTGCCACTCCGTCTTGACACCGGCGATCAACAGCGCTGGTGCAACCCCTTGCTACCTCTTCTCCTTCGCTCCATAGCATGGTTTGTTACTTGTTAGTATAATTTGCCATGCATGGTTGATAGTTTTACAGATTATTGGTTACTTTACAATTTATTGTTTGTTGTTCGGATGCAATTTGATGGATATATGCAACTGGTTCTTGTCCTACTGTACATATATGAGATTATAGATCAGTGGCAGTATAAACTAGGCAAATGGGGGCAAAGTTAGTGTTTGGCTCCTGAGCATAATGAGGCTAGCTCGAGCATTTAGAGTCGAGTTGAGCAGCCATTGTAGCTCATCTGCTTAACAAGCCGAGCGGTATTATCTACCGAGTTTGGGTGAGTAGCCAACTTGCTATCCACCCCAAGTTTGGTTGGGGACTTTATTTGAGTAAGTAGCTGAAAGTGATTTTCTTCTATTTTATTCGGCTTTTGTTAATGTGAAAAATTACAACATCACTGAATTAGTATTTTTTTGAAACAAGATTAGTGAATTAGTGGTTGTACGTTCGCACAGCGTGGGAGTGAACTCATTATGTTGCTAATTTTTTTACATGTTCTTTCCGTTGCTAAAGGAAAACTGATTTTCATTGAATTGACGTGCTTTACAGTTGTATGTATATTCTAGATCATGTGCGTAATGCGGTAATGGGATGTTTTTGTCGGAGGATCAAACACCATACGGTGCTGTAAGTTTAATATCTATTCTTTTGAAGCAAAAGAAAATCTACTACACCATTTCAATCCGCTCTCAACTATATAACATGAAATATGATTCTTTCTTCCAAACCTTAGGACCGTATGGACATTTAACTAGTTATATAATACTTGGTTAATGACACGCTTTGAACGCACTGTGATTGGCGGTGTACATTGTTAATTAGTGGTTGTTAGAGTTGATTAATGTAAGATGGTGATGATTAGCCACATAAAATATTCCATGTTCTCTAAAATGATAAATTACATAAATATTAAAACACTTTTAAAGATATATTAAAACTGCTTACCCGTAAGAGCAGGTACAATAAGACTTAGTCAGCAGACTATAGCAAATATAATATCAATAAAATCTTACGTGGCAGAGAGAGAAAGGAAGAGAGAGAAGGAAGCTGGCTACTAAATTACAGCTAGCTATAGCACGTAAAAATATGCATTTCACTCTCTTACACGTGGGGCTAAATAGTTATTGTAATAGCTACCTTATTGTATGAACTATTTTTTTGAAGGCTATAGATGAAATAGACAAGTGTTATAGTCACTAGTTGGCTATACTATTGTACTTGCTCTAAGAGCAAGTTTAATAAGGCTGACTGTGCTAGCTATAAGAGAATCCATGTCAGCATAGTCCTATGTGGAGGGAGAGAAAAGGAGAGAGAGAGCTGTCAGCTCCTATGCAAGAGTCAAGCTATAGCACAGAAAAGAGGCATTATCCACGCATGTACCCATAGAACTAATTGCTATACCCATGCATGTATTAAATTATCAATACCCATGTATGTATTAAATGATTGAGAGCTCTTGTGGAGACAACTTAGGGCATCTTCAATGGTTATAGCTAGCAACTAACTATAAGACTTCCACATCATCTATATAGTACACACTAAAGCTAGTATTCTAAGGGCATCTCCAATGGTGACAGGTCAGCTATCTATAAGGGGTCCATGTCAGCATCCGGTCCTATGTGACATAAATTAAATGAGGAGAGAGAATACAACCTGCTACTAACCTGGCGAGAGTCGATAGAGAAAAACGAGGTGGGTATCGGCGACTTAACTACACGCAATCGGCAGAGGCGTCGTTAGATGGGATCGAGTGCTCCGTGCCCGCGCGGCCGCGCGGTAACTTTCCCCTTGCTCCCGCTGATCTTTTTGCCGCGGCGCTCGTCGAGTTCTCCACGCCAAATCTCTCCGTCTTCCACAGCACCCGCGCGCGAAATCCCTCTCATCCCCTTCCTTCCCGCGTCATCTACGCGCCAAATCCGAAGAAATCCTCATTCCCGTGCCACATCAATTAAATCCATTGTCTGTCTCTTGGCTTCCCCAAAACCTAGCATCCCTGTCCCAAATCTCTCATCCCCGTCCCAAATCTCTGCAAGAGATGAGCCGCCGGTCTAAGCGTGAGGTTGCTCCTCCGATGCCTCCAGTTCCGGCAGCCGGCGTTTCTTGGTGGGGCGCTGCGGTGAAGCCCAACGTCGCCTCCACGGCATCTGGTGAAGCCACGACTCCGCCTCCAGGTAACATAGCTGGGATTTATACATGGTAGTTCTTTTGGTTGATTTGTATACTAGATGTTCCGCGCGGTACGACACGCCCGCACATGCCTGAACGCGTTCTGCCGTAGGACTTGGAGGCATATTCACTATTTTGAATCATCTATTTGCTAGTTGGGCTATGATTGTGTTCTGCCGTAGGACTTTTATGAGCGCCTTCGTTCTCAATTGCGTTTTACCTTTCTCATGTTGGCCCATTTTCTGATGATCATATTAAGAGTTTATTCCCAATCAATGGCTCATTATCTTTCCAGGTAGATTTGATAATACAATATTTTCTTTCAAAAAGGATATACAACTTTGGGCTCAAAATTTCTTTGAAGACTTCCTCATAAAGATTTTCTACTAAATCCTCTTCCTAAGCATTGCATGATTAAACATTTTGGTAAAGAAATTGCAGAAGAAAAGGACAAACATATTCTATTGTGACTTTTTTTGACATGTTGTGATGACAATGTTGCAAAACAAATACTCATGATATTCACGATTCTGGTTAGATCTGAACCTATGCAGATGGAGCAACATTGTGTTTTTTTTAGCGGATGGTATCATATTTGGTACATGTCTTGTCTAGTTCTTTTGAACGGATGGTGTAAATGCTAATAGTCCGATGTCAAAATTAATAGAGGGAGGTAAGTAGGGGTGTATATTCAGTTGGTTACTTGGTTCAGTTATTTTGGTTTCTTGTACAATTTTTGATTTTGAAAAATGAAAACCAAATAATTAGACCAACAACATGACTGAACATAATAGACACTGAACTAAATTCAGTTTTCATTTCTGTTGGTTTATTCCCTTGCTAATATGAAAAGGATGCATACTAACAGGGAAAGTGAAACATAGTTCACACTTCTGCGGAATGATCTATTTTAAGTACAACTTTATTATGAACTATATCTTAGGGCAGGCTTTTATGCAGTCTTGCTAAGTTGTTTTCCATAATAAAAAAGTTGGGTGAAAACTGAGCACATGTTAGGCCTAAAGATCCTGAGGGAGAAGATGGCTGGCAACACTAATTGAGGTACTTACTGTAGAGCTATACATCATAATATTATTTCTCTATTAATTTTCAGAAAGAAGTCTGTGGAGGTATGAACACTGTCACTTGATTTGTTCTCAGTGATCTGTATGATTTTTGGCCAGACTGGATTACGGGTACTTTTAACAACCTTTTGGCTTTAGAAACTTTGCTGCAAGTAGTAATTACGTGGTGTTGAGATGGCATGTAGATCATGATGATGCTAATTATATATAAGCTTCAGATACGTACCTATAAATGACAAAAATGACAAAATCTAAGCATGATTAAAGGCAGCTAGTGAGTATATACATAGAAGTTGTTTTTTTAAAAGAGCATGTATATATACATTCAAGATTAATATGCAGCTAGGGTACGTTGGTATATGACAGCGTGTTGCTGTGGTTTGTGCCATTGTTGTATGGTTGCATTTTTTTTAGGGGCAGATTTGATTACTTCTGATCAAGCTTCAAATAACTAGACAGTCAACTTGCTTTACCAAAAATAATTACTTCTGATCAAGCTTCAAATAACTAGACAGTCAGCTTGCTTTACCAAAAAAAATTTACTCCTAGAGCAAACTTCTATGCAGGTTGCATCTATATATTGCTCTCTAAACGTCCAGGATAGCAGCCCTTCTTCCTCTGTATTATTCCATACACTCTCTTCTTCCAATCTACCCTTATTTCCAAACATGTCGGATCAGTCCGATGATTCCATAGACCCAGCCGATATATACTCCTTAGAAGACTTCCTAGCCGAGCAAAATATCCTTGACTCTTTTGCTGGGAGGATTGAAGCAAAGATCAAGGCCAAATTGGAAGATGGTCCATCTAGGCGTCGAGGTGGTTCAAGAAGGTACATCAACAGGAATCGTGAAGGAGCTCATGCACAACTTATGGCTGATTATTTTGCTGAAGATCCTCTTTATTCTGATTCAATGTTTCGTAGAAGGTTTAGGATGAGAAGGCATGTTTTTATACGCATAGTGGAAGCCCTAGGTAATTGGTCTCCCTACTTTACCCAAAGGGTAGATTGCACTGGACGACTAGGGCTCTCACCATACCAAAAATGCACAGCAGCAATCCGTATGCTTGCATATGGGACTGCAGCTGACATGCTAGATGAGTATTTGAAGATTGCAGAGAGCACAGCACTAGAATGCTTGGAACAGTTTGTGCAAGGGATGATAGAAGTATTCGGGGCTGAGTACCTGCGTCGCCCCACAGTTGAGGATTTGGAGCGTTTGCTCCAAGTTGGAGAGTCCCGTGGGTTTCCTGGAATGTTAGGTAGCATTGACTGCATGCATTGGAAGTGGGATCCTTGAAGCAGTAGCTTCATATGACCTTCATATTTGGCATGCATTCTTTGGTGTAGCTGGGTCCAATAACGACATCAATGTGTTGAATCAGTCCCCTTTGTTTATTGAAGCGATAAAGGGTGAAGCTCCCCGGGTTCAGTTTTCTATCAATGGAAGGCAGTACAACACTGGATATTATCTCGCCGACGGAATTTACCCAGAATGGGCAGCGTTTGTTAAATCTATAAAGGCACCTCAACTAGAGAAGCACAAGTTGTATGCAAGTGAACAAGAAGGCAAAAGGAAAGATGTGGAGCGTGCTTTTGGGGTGCTGCAAGCTCGCTTCAACATCGTGCGTCGTCCAGCACGATCTTGGAGCATGAATATTCTTAAAAGAATCATGAAAGCTTGTGTTATTCTCCATAACATGATAGTGGAAGATGAGGGAGAAATGGCTGAGGAGCCTATTGACCTGAATGCTATACCAGGAACATCAATTGTTCTTCCACCAGAAGTGCAAAAGGCCACTAACAATAACCCATGCTTTGATGATGTTCGGCGTAGAAATTTGGCTATCCGTGCTCATGAAGTTCATTCTCAACTGAAAAATGATCTAATAGAACATATTTGGCAACATAATGGCAGAAGGTTAAATAACTAGTCAATTTTATCATGTAAGCTCTTGTAGACAATTATTTTCTTGTTAGTTCAAATAGTTATATTGAGCACATTGGTTTACAACTTTGTCTTTTCTTCTTCTTTCAGGTACTGCTAATAAAATGCTAGCGTTGAAGCCTTGAAGGAAGTTGCAACATGGCATCTTGGTCTTCTCATTTTGTTTGGTTAAACAGTCATAGGAGGTGGTTGTTCTTCAATAAAAACATCTATTTTCTGTGTGGTGTCACAGGATAGAACTAGTCTAGTCTTTAAGTAGTGATATGGAGACTATGTTTGCTGGTTGTGTTTGCATATTTTCAGTTTCATCTTAGTTGCTACCTTTAATCTTTTAAATGCTGTAATGCTGCAATTATCTATTTCCAAACTTGCTGTGGGCGAAGTTTATTTCTTCAGAGTGGAGAGTCTTGTTTCATGCAACGTGTGGCAACATACATGGCTACAATGATGATGTTCAGTATGGATCAATGTCATTCATATGTACATGGCAGCATTAAAAGTAGTTATAGACATCTCTATAGACATACCATTAAAGTGGTTCACTATAATATTATCTATAGATGACATGGAACTTGTTATAGAGAGCCAACTATCTTTGTTATTGTGGGTGCCCTAAAGAACTATCTATAAGGATAGCTATTTGATGCTTACATGCACACACAGAATTTATTGAGATTGCCTCGTTTAGCGTTATAGACTAGTGCTTAAGGAAGAGCTGGCTCGATTTTTTTTGCATACTCTCTTTCCTCCACATAGGATATATGCTGATGTGTACATGCATATAGATAGCTAACTCAGACCATTGGAGATGCCCTTATAGCCAGCTTATTGTATGAGTTGACTGTATCATTATCTTTTGATGACATGAAAATGTATTGGAGGTAGCAGCTATCTGTACTATTAAACTTGCTCTAAGTTGGTACTCCTCCAGGCTGGCCAGCAGAAACATATGTAGTCCGTGGTCAAAGATTCCATCGGGCGGGCTCACTAGGACCGACGCGCGACGGCAGTCTCTTTCAAAATTCTCCACGTGACTTCGGCTTTTAACTTTTGCTCGTTCTTGATTTTTAGATGTTAGAAATTATTTACGATACGTTGGTTTCTTAGGCGCTGTTTAAAATGGTTTATTTTAAGTGGTTTATAGCTGAAAAAGCACTGTAGTTGGCTGAAAAAAATACTATAACTGACGGTGACTTATTTGACGTAATTAAATTTAAAAAAATTAAAAATAGAAAAAATAGGTTAACCCGTTACAGACAGTACAAACGAATACAGAAAAAAGAATCGACAAAAAATTTAAAAAAAGCCAAAAAAACCAGAAAAGGAAGAAATTGTTGAATAGTGAAATTTTTTGTTTTTTTAGCTTTTTTGCATTATTTTTGGCCTTTTCTTCTTTTTTTCTTTATATTATATAACGGTGTTTTCATTTTTTATTTTTCTTTAATTAAATAACTCAGAAAACTAATAGTCGCTACATTATAATTTTAGCCAATAATAAAAAAACCACAGGTATAAATCAGATGGAGCAGGGCCAACTCCCAGTGTGTGTAAACACAACTTAACTATGTGAGATGCCCACTGTCCAAGCATGACTAAAAAGTCCTGATTCTGTAATAAAATTTAGTTCTAATGTTGTAAGTATGTGTTCGTATGATGCTCGCTTATATATAGTGCTCCGTAACTAAATAATTCTGAGCAATTACAGAAATTTCTAGCGCTTTTGAAAATAGAGGCGTTACAGTCATCAGCTAGCTTCTTCCCTTGCTCAACTTGGTGGGGGAGGTTTCTGTGTGAGAGATGGTATATCGTCTGAATAGGGTCTAATGGTACATGGTTTTCTAGCATTTTTGTTAATATTAAGTGGAAGTAAAGTAAAATGTATATCCTGCCGAGGGCAACCCGACCCGCAGCGGGGCGGGCAAGCCGGGTCAACGCCATCCCGGCACAGCTCAGAAAGCTATCCACGTCATCCAATGTACATGCCTTGGTTAAGCCCGTTCTTCTTCAGGGCAGAAAGGTATTTTCCCCCTTGAGCGTCCTTAGCTGGTGGAGAGATGATCATTAGTAGGCTATATCATGTCAAAACATGTGAAGCAACACTAAACTAATTTAATTGAGCAGATACAGTGCCTACAACACTGTAAAAACAACTATGGTTAATTACAGTGGTAATTAGTAGGCTCACAGTAGGCCATATGAGTCAACAGTTGAACAACAAATAGAAAGTTATAGGGTCTAATTTTAAAGAATTAGGCGAAAAGAGTGTAAACAAAGATTTATATGTAATTTTAGAAAACTACCGGGGCCCTTTTTTAGTCCCCTTGATCTCACCAGATCCCCATGGGTACTAGTATGTATGGAGCGTCAGCCGAGCTTGGGGTTCACGAACCACCGGGCGAAGGACGGTTGTCTGCCTGCGCTGCCCCTCCGTCTTGACACCGGCGATCAACAGCACTGGTGCAACCCTTTGCTACCTCATCTCCCTCGCTCCAAAGCATGGTTTGTTACTTGTTAGGACAATTTGCCATGCATGGTTGATGGTTTTACCCGTTATGGGTTAACTTTACAATTTATTTGTTGTTTGGATGCAATTTGATGGATATATGCAACTGGTTCTTGTCCTACTGTACATATATGAAATTATAGATCAGTCATCAGTGGCAGTATAAACTAGGCAAATGGAGCAAAGTTAGTTTTTTGCTCCCAAGTCTAACGAGGCCAGCTTGAGCTCTTAAACGAGCTAGCTCATCTACTTAACAAGGCAAGCCACATTATCACATTATCTACGGAGCTTAGGCGAGCCGAGCCGAGCCAATCCGTTATCCACCCCTAATTTGGTTGGGGGAGTTCATTTGAGCTAGTAGCTGGAAGCGATTTTCTCCAATTTTATTTGGCTTTTGTTAATGTGCAAAATTACAAAATTAGTATTTTCGAAACAGAAATAGTGAATTAGTGGCTGTACGTTCACACAGGGGAGTGAACTCATTATCTTGCTATTTTTTACATGTTCTTTCCGTTGCAAAAGGAAAACTGATTTTCATTGAACTGATGTGCTTTGCAGTTGTATGTTGTAGATCATGTGCGTAATGGGTTCTTTTGTCTGAGGATCAAACACCATACGGTGCTCTAAGTTTAATATATTTTCTTTTGAAGCAAAGGAAAATCTACTACACCATTTGAATCGGCACTCAACTGTAGAACATGCAATATGATTCTTTCTTCCAAACCGTAGCAATGTGCGTAATCAGTGGTGGAATCAGACCTCGGGCTATAGCCCAAGGCGTCAATCAAAACCCATATATCCAGTCTAAGGAGAACTTTTGGGAGCTTCAGCTAAATCATATCAGAGTCAAAGGAGAGGAAGAGCATAATAGTATAGGATAGCAAAAGATAACAAACCAAAATAAAAATCATAAAAAAAAACAGAGTCAGCTCAAGAGCAACGGGTCCAGCCATCGTCTCATTCTGCCAACTGGTCCAGCCATTGGCTCATTCTGCCCCTGTGCGTAATGACTACTTGTTCAATCCAAAGCCTCTCAAAAAGGAGCCAAGGACTAGCTAGATGCATCTGCCGTTGGCCTGCTGGTTGCCTTCCAGCATAGGCGCCAATGCAGCACGGTTCCCTTCTCCTCTATCTACTGAATGGCGGAGCACCTGGCTTGGTTGATGCAGGTGCATCTTGCATGAGCATTTCTCAGTGTGCCTCCTGAGGTGAGACGTACCATCCTTCTTGGGGTGAGCTTTGAACATCCTGTCGCAGTAGTGGCAGGCAGCATACACCACCTCAGGATCTTTGGTGCGTATCCTGGTGAAGTACTTCCAAACTTTTGATTTGCTATTTCCGCTAGATCTCGAGCGCTTTCTCATCAGCTGTACTTCATTTGGTACTAGAGGCTCCTTGTTTTCCCAGTGCTGACCTTCGTGCCCAGAGGATGGCGGACCTAATGAGGGGGGGAAAAGGTAGCAGATGCACTTGTTCAGCTCATGGAAGGAATCTCAAAGAAAGAAGAACAAGCAGCAAAATTAGTAGCATAATTTACTCCAACTCACCCCAGGAGGCATCGACATTAAACCCCTGTGCCGCGTAATCCTCGATGGATAAGTGTGTGTTTTCTGTGAACGGTCCTGGAAGTGTTGGAGAGGATGAGTTTTTGGTTTTGAATTTCCAAAAACACAAACATAAATTACATGTTTCGAAAATTGGCCCAGAATACACGTGCGGTCTGGATGTGTTACGCCCTCCATTCATTCTAGTACTAGCATTTTTTGCACTAGTGTCTACAAAAGGGAGAAAGGGATTACCTCCAATATTGTGGTCATTGAAGTCAAAATCGCTGAGGAGTTCATCTACATCGAAAGATATCTCTGGACGTGTTGGACAGGATGAGCTCATGGTTGGATGCAGGGGTACCTGGTTAGGGAGCGGAGCGGCTGCATCACCGGAGGGAGCGGGGCCTGCGTGTACAAGGAGGAGGAAGCAGAGAGAAAGCCATCGATTCAAGAAATAAGTAAGGTCAAGAAACCCCATTGTGTCATTCCAATATGCTACTACAGGTTTGGTTCAGGCCACGGAAAGGGAAGAGCACCATGCCTTTGAGTTTCAGCTGGAAGACGTTGCACAACACCAGATCATCCTACAAATAAACACGCATGGCAATTAAAATGTGAAGTAAGTAATGAAGAGCACTGCTGCCAATACATACTGAAGTTTGCATATTAACTAGTTCCTAAATTAGTTCCTAAGTTCAATTGGATGGTGTACATTATGGATGGAGCTGTGTGTGGGAAGTTTATCAAAGACCAACATCTCTTTTTCTTACACGGTTAGTAGAAAGATTTTTACTAGGTTTCACTCCTTACCACGGTAGAATAATTATCGATCAGGCGGTGTTCGACCATGAGCCAGTCCGTCTTGGTGCCGTCGGGGAGGTGGAACTCCAGGAAGGTCTTCATCCCGGTGTAACATGGACGTAACGGGCTTTGCATTCGGGAGCTACGGAACGCTAAGCGGTAATCTACTTTCCAGAATCCATGCGCCGGCGGCCCGAACATCGGTGGCTTCCTCAAGAAGAAGCACGAGGGAAGCAGCGATGGGTGCCGCTCGAAGACTTGGCAGTGGCCCTCCAACGTGACGAGCCCCCGCCCCGCCTTCTCCGTATTCCGGCCCTCGACTTCTGCGCGGAGGCACGCCAGGGTCTCTTGGTCGATGTCGGTGGCGGGGAAGGTGTCGACGGTGGCGAGGGCGACGGCGAAGGCGGTGGCGGAAGGGTCGATCTCTCGTGGGACAGAGGAAACGGCTTCATTTCCCATCGAATCGAATTCGATTGGAGCTCGAAGCCTGAAGCTTCTTGTTGGCTGAAGCCTGAAGCTTTTTTGCTCCGCGTTTATACAAGAAGAAAGTACGCTGCCGCGGGCAACCCGACCCGCAGCGGGGCGGCGCGGGCCGTGCCAACGTCACGCACAGCTATTATTAAGAGTTTGCTGGCTGCCGCGTTGATGCGTCATCGCCTTGGTTTGTCATTGCTCACAGCTACCACTAAGGGGGGTGTTCGGCAGGGCACAAGTCGCCTGGCTTTTGGCAGCCGCTATAGTACCTAACTTTTAAATAAAGTATTTTTTTTAAAATAGAGTCTACAAGTTAAACGTAGTACACGTTAAAAGCTCAACATCTGTACCAACCAAAATCGCAAGTGAGTATCGATCTCTCCGTAATCTGTACCGTAAACAGCCAAAATTAAAAAATTTCAGCCAAAAGCCATAAGTCGCAGCTAAAAAGAACAGGCCTAGCTTAAGCCAACCAAGGGCGGACCTACGATGGGTCGGACACTAGTTTTATAACAAAACAACGTCGATGGTCAAAGATTCGCGTAGGATTCCATCGGGCGGGCTCGCTAGACCCGTAAGAAGCCAGTCACACGCAGCGCTTTAGGATGTGTTTGGTTTGAGGCATAGGGTGGGATGGAATGTGATGGTTCCTTTGACCAAGTCTATCCATGTGTTTGGTTTGAGGGATGGGGTGGGATGGAATGGTCCAAAGTGGGATGAGCCTGTGCAAATTTAGAGAATATTCTTCTTAGATGCTGGACCATGTGGTTCTACCTTTTTTGTGGAATCATCTCATCCTATTCCATCCCATCCCATTCCACTTTCATCACTCCAACCAAACACATCCTTATAAGACGGATCACTTACGTACCGACGCCCGACGTGAGTCCCGTTTAGAGATGGCAACGGGTACATACCCGCTGGATATAGCCACCCCATACCCGCACCTGACAGATATAACTTTACCCGCTACGATACCTGTACCTGCACACGGGTATAAAAACTTACCCGTACCCGCACCGGCGCGGGTATTTATACCCGACGGGTAACCCATACCCGCGCGGATCATCATATAATTCATATCACAGGATGAGCAACAAAAGCAACACCAAAAGCAACAGCATATAACAGGATACATATGCATACAGACCTATATTGCTAGAAACGCATGAATGCATGATATGATCACTATCCACAGTACCACAAGTTTCCAAAACTCCAGGCAAAATGCAACTCCAGTCCAGAATGTCTACATATACCAACCATAGCAGTAGTAGACCACACTACCAAGTTCATGAGTTCATCACATATTATATTACATGTTCTTGACTCAACCATAGCAGTAGTTGTAATACCAGCATTACAATCAAAAGGAGATACATATTGCACTTGCATTTTTGACTTGGAATAGCTGCAGCACAGCAGCAAGCAGATGACTCATCAAATGTATATCTCATTAATTCAGATGTATATCTCATTAAAGCAATCTCAGCTTTAGATACTAATTACTGGACAAGTTCATCAAATGTATATCTCATTAACATAATTGAGCATGACCCACTGTCTAAAGGGGCACTGACCCAGAGTTAATACAACACTGCAAGTCTGCAATCCACATAATCAGATGTATATCTCATTAAATTACTGGACAAGTTCATCAAATGTATATCTCATTAATTCAGATGTATATCTCATTAAAGCAATCTCAGCTTTAGAGACTAATTACTAGACAAGTTCATCAAATGTATATCTCATTAATTCCCATCAAAACTCTTTAGAGACATCAAATGGACATGAGTACATCATCTGCTTTTCTTACCCGAGGGAGCGACGAAGGTTGCAGCCTTGGAGAGTAGCAGCAGCTGTAGTCGTTGGAGACAAGGGAGGCCGGCGAGCTATTTCAGCAGTCCTTGTCCTTGGCTTGACGAGGCGTCGACTCACGGCGGCTGCGGCTTGCTTCTTCTCGGCCACACCGGTCTCAAGCAGTGCAAGCAACGGAGGAGCAGCCGGGGCAGCCGGTGGGTTATTCTTGCTCGTGTCCTCTGGATCTGGCGGGTGCAGGTCGTCGTCCCTTCGGGACGGCGTCTGAGTCAGCAAAAGCCAAAAGGACAGCAACTCAGCAAGGTTAAGGACTTAAGGTCTTAAGGATGAGGAAGAGCATCACCGGCTGTCCTCGTGCATGGTGCCGGAGTTCGCCGCCATGGATGGAGACCGTGTGCGGCGGTGGCTAGCAGGGGGAGGGGGAGGCCAGATGCAGGAGGGGAGACCGGGAGAGGTGTGCGGCAGCGGCTAGCAGGGGGAGGGGGTGGCCGGATCGCCGGTCGCAGGAGGGGAGAGTTGTAGATCTAGTGCGGCGGCGGCGGCTAGCAGGGGGACGGGAGAGTGGAGACCGAATGGAATGGAATGGAATGGGAGACGGGAGTCATGGGAGACCGAATGGCTACTGGCTAGGGTTTCATCGGTCGGCACTCAGCAGACTCGGCAGTCGGCACTCACAGTCACAGGCCGTAGCCCACAGGTCTCCGGCTCTCCACACTTCCGCAGTATATGGGCCATGAGCCCATGACAGTTGAACCATGCGGGTATATTTTACCCACGGGCATGCGGGTACGGGTAATATACATCCGTACCCGCACCCGCTCTACCCGATGGGTACAGATTTTTGCCCATCAATATACCCGCGGGTGAAAGATCAAGCTCCATTTAAGTTGGTTTTGGTGTTAATGACAAATGCCAGTATGACTTTATGATATTGATGACATATACTTTATAATGTTTTGGTGAAAATGATAAATGAATTTATGAGACTAATATGTTTATTTGAGTTTATCTTTGGTTAGTCTCATTTGGATGAAAAGGTGAAATCAAAGAGGTATGCATTCGAAATCGCTTTCTCATTTACAAATGCATTCCTTAAATCCAAAATATAGATTGAACTCCTCAATTAGTCTAAAATGAATATGTGCATATGTCTTCATCATATAGACTTGTATGCACACATTTAGGGGGAGCTCTCTCTATGTTTTGGAGTTTCACTAGTATTGATCCATGTTTCCATTGGGATCAAACTAGGATCATGCATTCATTGAAAATCTATTTTAAAAGACAAATCTGTGCATTGTCAGAAAATCCGGTAGTTCCGGTGTTTATTGGGCGGAACTACCGCATGGCCGGTAGTACCGGGCACCGAGCGGAACGTTTTTTCCAGAGAGCGCCCGGATTTAGACTTAGTCTCTCGGAAAACGGAAGTACCGCGGATTGAACTGCGGAACTACCGCTTGTGCGGAAGTTCCGGCATCCCGAGCGGAACTTTATTTCCAGAGAGCGCCGGGAATAAAACTTAACCTCGCTGAGATCGGAAGTACCGGGTCATGGAGCGGAACTTCCGGACTTCCGGAAGTACCGCGAGTTCAACGGCGGTAGTACCGCACTTTGAATTAAAATGATTTCATATTCAATTTCATATCTCATCATTTGTTGAGATTGTCATAAATTACCAAAATGGTGAAGTTTGGTAATCGATGACAATTGTTTTGTGGACTAACATTTTTCATGAGTTGGATGAATAGGTTAGGTTCCATAAATAAAGATGATTTGGGATGACTTCATGAGTTGAAGGTCATCAAGTCAAGGTTGATGAAGAAGAGGTAGCTTCATGTGTTGAAAGCTATCAAGACAAGGGCTTCATGTGTTGAAGGCCATCGAGAAGAAGATGCTTCATATGTTGAAGCATGTCAAAGATTGATCATGTATTGATCAAGTGAAGACCATCATGAGTTGATGGTGTTGATGAAAAGAAAACATCATGAGTTGATGTCTATCAAGACGATGACCCAAGGCAAAGGTATGACTAGCTAGGGCTAAGGATGCGTTCCTAGTCTTTTACGGTCTTGGTGTTTGGTTGGAAGACCGGATTGCTAGTATAGGTGCCGTACTATTAAGAGGGGTCATGTCTAGTAGTTTGAGTCTCATCATGTGTTGATAGCTCAAATCTCACTTGCTCTAGCTCATCTTGGCATGAGGCTTGCATTTGCGAATGTGTTTTGCAAATGGTTGAAGCCCATGTGGCAAATCCTTGTAACATGTGACTATACTTTGCAAATGTGTTTTGCAAAAGGTTGAAGTCCATGTACCTACTCCTTGTGACATGATCTAAGTTTGCAAATGTGTTTTGCAAAGGTTGAAGATCATGTATTATCCCTTGGCATGGTCTAAGATTGCTTATTGCTATTTCCTTTGAACATAGACCATGAGAGTGACTCTTTTGGATCTCTTTTGATTTCTGCATTGATCTAATGTGTTTGAGATCATGCAAATAGATGGGTTGTGTAGCCCTTTGAATAAGCTTTCCATAGAGTCCAAGATCACTCAATTCCGACATCAGAGTCAAAAGTTATGACCATTTTTCCGAGGGCTGTCTGTGCTGAAAATAGAGGTGCGGTAGTACCGCAAATTGTCTTGATAGTACCGCACTGCGGTAGTACCGCGGTTATAACGGCGGTAGTACCGATTTTTTCAGTGATTTAGCCCTAACGGCTAGTTTGACTTAGCCGTTACTTGTGCTACAGATGAGAATGCGGTAGTACCGCACTTTGTACTGGCGGTAGTACCGTTTTCCCGATTTTTCAGGTTTTGGCTCCAACGGCTAGTTTTTGTGTGTGGGGTATAAATACTCACTTGTGGCCGGTTGAGAGTAATCTTTGGCACCTCATTTCACTTCCTTGAGCTAGTGTGAGCTTCTCTACTCCATTGTGCATGTGTTGCACCTTGTGAGCAAGAAGAGAGGTCTCTAGTTGCATGTGTGCATCTAGAGTTGGATTTAGCATCCATTTGAGCTTGTGCATTCGTTGCACGTGGTGGGAGTCAGCGAGGGCTTGGCTTGTTACTCTTGAGTTTGCCACTCCTAGACGGCGTTGAGGCGTCGTCGCGGTGATCTTCTCAAAGAAGGTTGTGAGAAGACCCGCGTGTTGTGAAGGTTGGAGCTCACCTACCCGGCGGAAAAGAGCTACCACTAGTGGATTTGAGGTGTTTGGCTTAATTCGTGGAGCCGGTCCAATTCGTTTGGGCTTACCTCAACGTGGATTAGGGAGACCGCAAGTCTCCGAACACCACGGTAAAAAGAGAACGTGTCATTTGTGGTTTGCTTTCTTGTGATCTTTTACATTCAAGCAATTTACTTACTTAGCATTATTTTGATTGCTTGTAAACCTAGGATTGCAAACTTTGACATAGGCTAGAATTATTAGTGCACTTAGGCGAATTTATTTGTTCTAGGCACTATTTGAGCTAAACCAAATTGATTTAAGCTTCCGCATTATATACTTGGTTTAGATAAATATAAAAGGTCTTGAATTGCTAATATTAATTCGTAGAGAATTTTTAGACCGCCTATTCACCCCCTCTAGTCGGCCTCCTCGATCTTACAAGTGGTATCGAGCTTGGTCTCTCATTTATTAGGCTTAACCGCCAGAGAGTATAAAGGATGGCGACTAGTGGAATTGTGCACCTAGATGACACTCCTCTTTGATGGCACCAATTATGCAAATTGGAAAATCCGCATGACATGCTATTTTAAGGCCATGAGCCCAAAAATATGGCGGATTGTAGATGTTGGCTTTTCTCCTCCATTGGATCCTCTAGATCCAACTATTGAGGAAGAGAAATGCCTACATCTCGACGCTCAAGCAACTAACGCTTTATTTAGTGCTTTGAGTGTAGAGGTGTTCAATGAAATATGCAATCTCAATAGCGCTCATGACATGTGGACTAAAATTCAAGACAAATATGAGATGTCCACATCAAGTGATGAAGATTGCATACAAGAGTGGATGTCGGGAGAAGAATGCTCAACTTCTAACTCCGACGATGAAGAGTCCACCATTCCCTCCACATCAACTCGATGCTTCATGGCAAAAGGTAAAAAGAAGGTAAATTTCGATGATGATGATGATGCACCTTCTTACGATGAGTTGATGGACATGTTAGAAGAATTAAATGAATTTCTTGGAAAGGAGAAAACTAAATTTAAGGTTTTGAAGAAAGAATATATCTCTCTTCAAAATAATTATGATGTGCTAAAAGAAGAACATGAGTCTCTTCTTTTCAAGGAATATTCTAAACCTAGCATGGATATAGGAATTACATGTAATTCAATTGATGATATACCATGTGTAATTCCTAACTCTAGCATTTCATCTAAAATCAATTCTTCCACCTCATGTGAGGATTTAATAGATGATATGTCATGTGTAGCTTCTAGCTCTATCAACTCATCTAAAATTAGTGTTTCTACCTCATGTGATGATTTGCTAGATTTACCTTGTTGCTCAAAATTAGATGCTTCTACCTTCTCTATGCACTGTGAGACTAACCTTGTAGAGGAAAATAATGAGCTCAAGGCCCAAGTCATAAGTTTGAGAAAAGACTTGGAGAAAAGCTACAAAGGGAAGGCCTCTCTTGACAAGATATTGGGTAGTCAAAGAAAATCTAATGACAAGAGCGGTATTGGTTTCATCTCCAAGAAGAAGGAGAATAGCAAAACAAGGCACAACGCAAGACATACGAAGAATGTCAAGTGCCATGGTTGTAATGAAACGGTCACTACTCTAAGTGCCCCAACAAGGTGGAAAACAAGAAAAATCCAATAATGAAGAGGCAAACCGGCAATAAGCAATACAAGAAGATAAGAAGAGGTAATAATTGCCAAACTTGCTACAATTGCCGGGAAAAGGGACATTTAAGTAAGGATTGTCCCAAAGGTACCATTCCTAAGCCATCTCTTGTTAATGAACATTATTTGCTTAGGAAGGATAGAAATGGCAATGTGTTTGCTAGGGATGTTAGATCACCTAAAATCACTCCTAGGGCCATTTGGGTGCCCAAATTCATTGTGACTAACATTCGTGGACCCAACCAAGTTTTGGGTACCAAAATGTGCTTACAAGCTTAATAGGTACTTGGAGAAGGCATTGGAGGCTTGGCGTATTCATGGAGAGGTGTAAATCCCACCATATGGACAATGGAAGCCAAACTTGAGAATGATCTTGCCGAATTACAAACCAATGTCATCTCGGTAACAAGTATCTACATTTGTTTTATATAGCCCCTAGCCTTGTGTAGGTTGTATTGCATGAAAATCATTTAAAAGGGGTGTTCTTGCTCTTGTGCTAAAATTTCATTATTGTAAATTGTGAGCAATATGTAGTGGCACATTAAGGGGGAGTGCTAAATCATATCCATGTATATCACATCCCTAAGTGTGCCCATATTAATTAAGTGCTAGAATTGTTTTTCAAAATTGAGCCATTTAGCCAAAAGTCAAAAATTTCGAAATTATTAGTATATG
Source organism: Dendrocalamus sinicus (assembly GCA_036346575.1). Classification (NCBI taxonomy): domain Eukaryota; kingdom Viridiplantae; phylum Streptophyta; class Magnoliopsida; order Poales; family Poaceae; genus Dendrocalamus; species Dendrocalamus sinicus. The sequence continues at coordinate 198,547 of JAYEVI010000337.1, read as the reverse complement.
TTTGAAAAACTAGTTGGAAAATGTATACAAATGCATTTCAAAGGTTTTACAAAAGGTGTTTGGCTTTAGAAAACTTATTTGAAGTGAAAATGAGTTTCTAACCAAAAAACTATCAATTTAGTATCTTGTTTTTGCTTTAAACTCAAAAATTCCCCAAAATCAATTCTAAAAGGAATTTGAAAATATGTTCAATACCAAAAATCTATAGTTGGCTATTTCAAACATTATTGGTATTCAAAAGTTTCCAAAAGGCCAACCAATCAAAAGTTATTTGGTTTTGAAACTCGCCCAAAAAATTAAGTTGACCTATGCGGTCACAATCTAGCACTTAAGTGAGTTTTACCATTTGAGCTAAAACTATTGACATATATTGGCTCACAAGGGTATTAACAACTCATATATACAATCGAATGCTTAATATACCCCCAAATGCTCATTTTTTGCAATCTTGAAGGATTTATTGAAAATGAGTTTGTTTTTGAAAATTGAAAGACTAACTTGTTAAAAATTATATTGAAAAAGTTTTTAATCTTGGCTTATAGTTGGAAATGCTCCACAAGTGGTTTATGTTCCTTTGTGAAAAACTTTGGAGCAATATACAACATTATATCAAACCTCTCCTTGAAAATCAAAATTCTTGGCGTGTCCCGAGAAAAATCGGTACTACTGGCATCATTCTCATGGTACTTCGTTGTCCGAACTACCGACAGTCATACTGCGGTACTACCGGGATTTCGGAACTACCGGCATTGAAAGTGCGGTACTTCCGATATTTCTGGAAGATGGCTATTTTGATTCAAAATTTGATTTCAAATTTTCTCAGCCATTTTCGCTGCTCCTCTCAGTCAAGTTGATCCTTGCTTATCCTTGCTAAGCTACCCTCAAGTATTTCTTGACCTCATATGCCATTTTGCTCTCAATTTGATTCTTTTCATTAAAATGGCAATATCTAAAAGAGTGGTAGACTTTCGATTAACTTGACCTCGGCATGAATTTCATTCCTATCTTCTCAAGTGATATCAATCATTTCCTTCAAGTGGTATACATTAGTTGTGAAACTTAAGTGGTATCCTTATTCTTTTGGATTGATATTTTTTTCGTCTTGGCAAGCAAATATTTCTTTACCAAGCTCCTCACCTAAATGATATCATTGAGTTCCAAATAATGCTATCTTTCAAGTGGTATCTACTCTTTTAAGTTGGTATCTCCTTCGTTTAGAAAATGAGTAGTATCATTGTTCTTTCAAGTAGCATCTTTCAAAGTGATATCATTTCTTTTAAAGTGGTATCTATTCTTTATTCTTGCCAAGCAATATATCTTCCTTAACTAAGCTCTTTCACCTATGATATCATCTTCTTCCAAGTGGTATCCACCTTTACAAGTGGTTTATCCTTTAATGATATCATCCTCCTCCAAGTGCTATTTCAAATGACATTTCTATCTACAAGTGGTATATTCCCACAAGTGGTATTTAATGGTCAATCAAAGGAGGAAGAGATAAGAAAAGAGAAGAAAAACAAGAAAATGAGGAGAATCCTTTGTGTGTCAAAAAAAAGGGGGATTGCCAAGAAGAGACCTTTGTGTAGAAGGGAGTTTTACTTTGTGAAAAACATATATTATACTTTTGTGCTTACTGAAGCAAAAATGGTAAAATATTACTATTGGGAAAACTACTTAACTTATTTGCCCAAAATTGGTTTATGGAGCTTGTGAATGAATGTGTTTCATTCTCATTTGCTTCTTTTGGTATTCATGGAGTAATAATCAAATGATATGCAAGATTAACTTTTCAAAAGAGCCTCTTTGGTCAAAAATCAAAAATCTTGTTTAAAAGGCTAAAAGTTGTGAAAAACTAAATAAAAGTACTTAACTATGTATTTCAAATGATTTCAAAGCCTTTTGAGTAAAAATTTCTATTTTAGAAATCAAAAGGAAGATTTGGCCCCAAAAGGATCTTGTATGATCTTGTTTTTGAATTAAACAAGATATTTCCTTATATCAAAATCTATTGATTATTTGAAAAAGTGGTCAATACCAAACTCGTATGGTTGGTCATTTCAAACATTTTTGTAGTTCAAAGCTTTTGCAAAAGACCAATCGTTGAAAAGTTATATGCATTTGAATCTCATCCAAAAACTTCATTTGACCCAAAGCGACCTAATCTTGCATATAATGAGTTTAGCTATTTGAGCAAGATTTCTTTGTGTATCTTGGCTTGAAATAGTATTTATAACTCATATGAAGCTAAGGAATCAAATTACTCCGTGAAAATCCAATTTGTTTGGATTTTAAGCTTAAGATGCAAAATCAACTCTCTCTTTTGCTCTCAAAGCGATTTTTAGCATATCTTTTGATTGGAAAAGTCTTTTTCAAAAATTCCTGTTGGAAAAGGTCACAAATAGCATCAAGTTCAAATCTGCAAAGTTTGAAATCATTTCAAGTTAATTTGCAAAAGTTGTGACTTTTTCTCTCTTTGTAAAATGTGCTGAAAATTCAGAAATTTCAGAATTCTGAACCGATTTGTGATTTTTATATCTTCAAATGGGTTCAGATTTAAAGGAAGCCACAATAATGAAAATTTATAATCTATAGTTGTTCTTCAATGTCACATTTGGTCAGAATTTATAAAGGGCATTTGATCAATCTTTCAGCTCTCTTTAGAAGGTTAAGTGGAATGCAAAAGTCTGAATTTCAGACTTTCAGTTTTTCTGAAAAATCTTGTTTTGAGCTGATTTATGATTTTTGTATCTTTAATTAGGCTCATAATCTGAGGAAGATATAATTATGACTTTTGATCCTCAGACATTCATCTATACTGAAATTTTTTTTCAGATTTATTGGACATCTATAAGTCAGTTTTTCAGGAAGCTTTTGAAGGCCACTTGGAATTCAAAAACTGAAATGATTGAAATGCTACAAGTGTTTCATATACAAATGGTTTTATATACAAGTGGTAGCATATCAAGTGGCATCAAGTCTTCAAGAAGCTCTCATGAGTAAGATTATTTGAATGTGTTTCAAATATCTTTAGTTGATTTAAGTGATATCAATTGGTCTCTTGCATTTAGTTTCATACTTTTTATGACCATATGAAATTGAATTATATTGGTATCAAGATCCTCTTGATAAAACATCTCCTTTAATGGCTTAACTTGTCTTCTTCCCTTGGTTTTAATACTAATCTATGCTATTTAAGTGTTAATTATCTCTTTTTGGTGTTTAATGCCAAATGGGGGAGAAATTTGTGATAATAGCAAATTGATAGGGAAGATAAATTAAACTTGTGATTGCCAAATGGGGGAGAAACAATAGCTTTGCATATTAGAAAATTAGAAATGCTATTGCTAATGGGGGAGAAATGTGATAGTAATTGAATAATGTTAGAAGAGGAGAAATTAAAATAGTTTTAATCTAAATGTTGATAATGCTTTCACCTTATCTCATATGATTAATTGTTTATCATTTAGTCATTTTCACCCTTATGCTATTATCATAAATGGATTTGTCATCAATCACCAAAAAGGGGGAGATTGAAAGATCAAGCTCCATTTAAGTTGGTTTTGGTGTTAATGACAAATGCCAGTATGACTTTATGATATTGATGACATATACTTTATAATGTTTTGGTGAAAATGATAAATGAATTTATGAGACTAATATGTTTATTTGAGTTTATCTTTGGTTAGTCTCATTTGGATGAAAAGGTGAAATCAAAGAGGTATGCATTCGAAATCGCTTTCTCATTTACAAATGCATTCCTTAAATCCAAAATATAGATTGAACTCCTCAATTAGTCTAAAATGAATATGTGCATATGTCTTCATCATATAGACTTGTATGCACACATTTAGGGGGAGCTCTCTCTATGTTTTGGAGTTTCACTAGTATTGATCCATGTTTCCATTGGGATCAAACTAGGATCATGCATTCATTGAAAATCTATTTTAAAAGACAAATCATGCATTGTCGAAAATCCGTAGTTCCGGTGTTTATTGGCGGAACTACCGCATGGCCGTAGTACGACACCGAGCGAACGTTTTTCGAGAGCCGGATTTAGACTTAGTCTCTCGGAAAACGGAAGTACCGCGGATTGAAGCTGCGAACTACCGCTTGCGAAGTTCCGCATCCCAGCGGAACTTTATTTCCGAGAGCGCCGAATAAAACTTAACCTCGCTGAGATCGAAGTATGGGTCATGGAGCGGAACTTCCGACTTCGAAGTACCGCGAGTTCAACGGCGGTAGTACCGCACTTTGAATTAAAATGATTTCATATTCAATTTCATATCTCATCATTTGTTGAGATTGTCATAAATTACCAAAATGGTGAAGTTTGGTAATCGATGACAATTGTTTTGTGGACTAACATTTTTCATGAGTTGGATGAATAGGTTAGGTTCCATAAATAAAGATGATTTGGGATGACTTCATGAGTTGAAGGTCATCAAGTCAAGGTTGATGAAGAAGAGGTAGCTTCATGTGTTGAAGGCTATCAAGACAAGGGCTTCATGTGTTGAAGGCCATCGAGAAGAAGATGCTTCATATGTTGAAGCATGTCAAAGATTGATCATGTATTGATCAAGTGAAGACCATCATGAGTTGATGGTGTTGATGAAAAGAAAACATCATGAGTTGATGTCTATCAAGACGATGACCCAAGGCAAAGGTATGACTAGCTAGGGCTAAGGATGCGTTCCTAGTCTTTTACCGGTCTTGGTGTTTGGTTGGAAGACCGGATTGCTAGTATAGGTGCCGTACTATTAAGAGGGGTCATGTCTAGTAGTTTGAGTCTCATCATGTGTTGATAGCTCAAATCTCACTTGCTCTAGCTCATCTTGGCATGAGGCTTGCATTTGCGAATGTGTTTTGCAAATGGTTGAAGCCCATGTGGCAAATCCTTGTAACATGTGACTATACTTTGCAAATGTGTTTTGCAAAAGGTTGAAGTCCATGTACCTACTCCTTGTGACATGATCTAAGTTTGCAAATGTGTTTTGCAAAGGTTGAAGATCATGTATTATCCCTTGGCATGGTCTAAGATTGCTTATTGCTATTTCCTTTGAACATAGACCATGAGAGTGACTCTTTGGATCTCTTTTGATTTCTGCATTGATCTAATGTGTTTGAGATCATGCAAATAGATGGGTTGTGTAGCCCTTTGAATAAGCTTTCCATAGAGTCCAAGATCACTCAATTCGACATCGAGTCAAAAGTTATGACCATTTTTCCGAGGGCTGTCTGTGCTGAAAATAGAGGTGCGGTAGTACCGCAAATTGTGCGATAGTACATCGCACTGCGGTAGTACCGCGGTTATAACGGCGGTAGTACCGATTTTTCAGTGATTTAGCCCTAACGGCTAGTTTGACTTAGCCGTTACCGTGCTCTGATGAATGCGGTAGTACCGCACTTTGTCTGTGCGGTAGTACCGTTTTCCCTGATTTTTTCAGGGTTTTGGCTCCAACGGCTAGTTTTTGTGTGTGGGGTATAAATACTCACTTGTGGCCGGTTGGAGAGTAATCTTTGGCACCTCATTTCACTTCCTTGAGCTAGTGTGAGCTTCTCTACTCCATTGTGCATGTGTTGCACCTTGTGAGCAAGAAGAGAGGTCTCTAGTTGCATGTGTTGCATCTAGAGTTGGATTTAGCATCCATTTGAGCTTGTGCATTCGTTGCACGTGGTGGGAGTCAAGCGAGGGGCTTGGCTTGTTACTCTTGGAGTTTGCCGACTCCTAGACGGCGTTGAGGCGTCGTCTTGCGGTGATCTTCTCAAAGAAGGTTGAGAAGACCCGCGTGTTGTGAAGGTTGGAGCTCACCTACCCGGCGGAAAAGAGCTACCACTAGTGGATTTGAGGTGTTTGGCTTAATTCGTGGAGCCGGTCCAATTCGTTTGGGCTTACCTCAACGTGGATTAGGGAGACCGGCAAGTCTCCGAACACCACGGTAAAAGAGAACGTGTCATTTGTGGTTTGCTTTCTTGTGATCTTTTTACATTCAAGCAATTTACTTACTTAGCATTATTTTGATTGCTTGTAAACCTAGGATTGCAAACTTTGACATAGGCTAGAATTATTAGTGCACTTAGGCGAATTTATTTGTTCTAGGCACTATTTGAGCTAAACCAAATTGATTTAAGCTTCCGCATTATATACTTGGTTTAGATAAATATAAAAGGTCTTGAATTGCTAATATTAATTCGTAGAGAATTTTTAGACCGCCTATTCACCCCCCCTCTAGTCGGCCTCCTCGATCTTACAGCGGGTGAAGATATCTTTCCATACCCACCTCCTTATCGGGTAAAACCCATCGGGTACTCGGGTACCCATTGCCGCCTCTAGTCCCGTTCAACAAAACTGAACTCGCCGCTGTGTGTAAATGCAACTTGGCTACTTGAGATGCCATATCAGATTTCAAAGCCCTACTCATTTCAGCTTTTAATTTACTATTTCTAAATTTTGTCTTTCTTTGATTTTCTTTAGCTTTTTTGTTTTTCTTTTTTCATATTCATTTACATTATCTGTGATGTGCTAATCTGTTTTCATTTAAAAAATTTTTAAATTTAATTATATTAAATAAGTCGCTATAAGTTACAATAAAAAATAAACTAGTTATGTTATAAAATAAAATTAGCCGAACTGAACGTCAAGCGAGGGATGCTACTTGACCATCTCAAAAGAATAATTAAAAAAGTACATAGATGATGAAGCAGTACACTGAATCCGGACATGTTCCGTGCTCATGTTTGTTGGTGAAGGCATGTACGGACACATCGGGGAGCTGAGGAGTTGCCACGGGTTCATCCAACTGACGGCTGAATTCGAGGATAAGGAAGGACTAAAAAAATAGCTATAAGGCTTGTGACTTCGTTTCGAACTTACGAAATTTCGAGTCGAGTCAGAATTCCTTTTTAAGCTCCTAAAAAAATTAAGTCGAGCTTGAGCCGCTCGTGAGCCCAGTTGTGTATGCAGCCTAGCGGCAGTCATCCCGTGTGGTGCCCCAGGTCCAGCCCAACCACATGTTGAGTTGCTGACATGCAGCGTAACCCAAAGTCCCTAATTTGGTCGAACCCCATCCCAATCTCGATCTAATTTGGCCGCCACGCCTCATTCAGCCGATCCCCTTTCTCTCCTGCCGGCCCCGTCCACCGCGCCGTCAGCCCTTCCACCACCCCATCCACCGCGCCGCCCACCACGCCACTTGCCCTTCCCACCTTGCCTCTCGCTCTCTCTCATAGAGGTCAAATGGGAGGAGGAAGGTATAGTTCGTTTGTGAGCTCTGACGAGGCGAATCTGCGGCTACGGGAGCAATGAAGGGGATGTGGAGGAAGGCCAAGAAGGCGTTGGGCGTCGGCCTCTGCGCGCACCTCTCCACCATCGCCGGTGAACGGGAGGACGGCGCTAGCGAGCCTCGCGCATTGGATGCATTTTCTCAGAACTCAGCAGCGCACGTGTTGGCGCCGAACACGCCGTCGCAGGCGGATGTCGACACGCTTCAGAGTCCAAGTCGGGGGGGGGGGGGGGCCAAGTCCACCAAGGTGAAGCCTTTTCTCCCCGCCCCCTAACTCTCTTTCGTCATTCCACGTTAACATTTGTTGTGATTGGTGCCTTGTTCGGGGGAACCTAGCTGGGGAGGCAAGATGGGAAATGCTGCGGAGATGGGGGCTTCCCCTTGGGGTTCTTGGTCGGGGTTAGGTGCAGATTGGAGCAATGTGACTTCGCCTGTGAATGATTTGGGTCCAGATGTGGTTCTTCTGGTCAGCAATTTTTGGTTGCAGTGATGGGCGTTTCGTTTTGGTTTTTCTTGCTTGCGTCTAACATTTTTGTATCCATCTGATTTTTTAACATCATCATGATAATAATTGATGACAAATAATTGCTGGATCAATATGCTTTTCATTTCATCCGGTAAATAATTGATGGCAGTTAGATAATAAAAATGAATCATTAATAGCTAACAGCTAGCACAATTTTATTGCTCAGTCAGTCATAACTCATATGTATTCAGTGTTTTATGAATGATTTTGGTCTCAACAACATGCTTAGGTGTTTGGGAATTCAGTTGTTTCTAATAATTGTATTTTGGTTTTGTTTATTGGTGACATGTTAATCCATCACGAAGCAAAAAAAATAATATTTTCTATATTGGCTCGTGAGCTAATCGAGCTGACTCGAGCCAAGAAATAAGCCAAACTGATCTTTTAGCTCGTTTTCTAAACGAGCCGAGCCGAAACTCCAGACGAGAGCTCGTTTCTAGCCCTAATCCAGGGGAGGAGATGGATTTATGGCCTGCCTCGACACATGCGAGGGTTCGGCACTAGCTTATCAAATGGACCCCACAGCCACTTATAACCTGTTAAGCCGGTTTTTAAGTACGGGCAACTAACAGTGTGCCCGAGTTCCTTTAAGAAAATAATCCTTTTAAAATAAAATATCGTGGGATCCATATGTCAGTTTCTGTAACCTTTCCAACAGAAATTTAATTTGGAAATTAAATAAAAATTATGGGCCTCATGTCCGTGGGAGTAATCTACAAAGTGTGACTGTTCGAACAGCTGTGTCCATCGTCATGGGCGGGCATGGAAACTTACTCGAGTTAGTGTCTATTTCTTAAAAGAACTTTGTGGGTAAAATAAAAAGTGCCAAGTAGTAAAAGCCCTGAATTATATTGCCCTGGACGTCATTTCCAGTGATAATGATAAGCGAATGTAATACTGAAAATCTAGTATATGGTACAGGTAGTAAAACCCTAGCCTTCCTTGTTAAGTCTTGCATATATAGATATTGCATTCTATATGTTAGCTCATGGAGCAATGTTGCTTGTGCCCACACCCGCTCACAAAATCCTCAAAACCTGTGGATCCAGGGTAGTACGCATAATATGACAATCAAGGAGTTGATGTTAATGAAGATGGTGGAGCTTAGCTTAGTATCCAGAAGATGGGGTCTCCCCCAGTCTAGCTAAAGTGATGTTTACGTGTACCTATATTCTCCAAGTCCTTGATTAATATTGGTCGTACACAAATCTTCTCCAGTTACGAGCATCCTATCGCAGTAGTGGCAGGCATCCTACATTACCACAGAAAGGGTCATCACAGACGGTTTCTGATCCGTTTGAATTTATGTATCTGTGATAACATGTGGTTATCACAAACAACTCTTGAGCCATTTGTGATAAGTTAAAACACATACTATTTTTTTAAAAAAAATATCTGTGATATGTAAGATATCACAGACTAATAGTCTATTATCACAAACGGTTCTAATTAAGAATCGTATATGATAGTCTATTATCATAAATGGTTCTAGTTAAGAACTGTCTGTGATTGCGTTCTCTCATTCTCATAAATAGATCTCATTCAGTTCATCAACATTATCTAATTGCGCTATAAAATAGCGCAATCAGAGAACGTAGATGAACCAAAACAGGCCTATTTATGATAACAGGATCATCATGCAATAAAGTTTGGCGCCATGTCTTCATCTTGCAATAAAAACATGAATTTCAATAAATGCTAAGGCATCAACAATTAATTTTGAAACGCACGAGCATCAAGATTTACATGGCTGAAACCCTAGCCATCCATCAATCAACACAAGAATTAAGGCATCAACAATTAATTTTCACTCGCATGAGCATCAAGATTTACATGGCCGAAATCCTAACCATCCAACAATTTCGGATGGGGGATATATCACCGGCGATGAAGGAGAGGCAGTGTCATGGTCATTGTTGTGTCATGACGGTGACACTGCACAAGACACTCTTACGATACTTATGGCAATAGTGTCTTGTGCAGTGAACCGTGGCATCATAACCGGAGGCTAAGGAACTCACGGCGGTAGTCGGCGTCGTCGAGGGGACGGGACGCTTTGGTTTGGGGAGGAAGCATGAATAAAGAGTGGATGAACTAGGAACAGTAGGAAATGCTCTCATCAGTGTTGATTCTTAAAGTGAAATTGGGGGAAAGGGAGAGGGGGAGTAATAAAGGCGAGAGGTAGAAGGAGATAGGTACCTACCGTTCGATGTAGAGAGAATGCATAGGTGAGATTAAAATCCTGGGAGAGATGAAACGGATCGGTGATGTGGCATTATCATAGACAGTTCGAATTAAAACCATCTGCGATATATGTTGATATCAAAGACCGTTTTTAATTCGAACTGTCTGTGATAATATCACAGACGGTTCTAGTCATTGCTAGTAACGTAGATGGTCTCGCTTTTAAAATCGTCTGTGATAATTGCAACACTGACGGTTTTTTTTGAAATCGTCTGTGATGAGACGTCTAACATAGTCTTTTTTTTATAATAGTAGTGTGAGGATCTTTGGTGCGTATCCTGGTGAAGTAGTTCCAAACTTCTGATTTGCCATTTCCGCTTGACCTTGAACGCTTTCTCATCAGCTTTACTTCATTTGGTACTACAGGCTCCTTGTTTTCCCAGTGCTGACCTTCACGCCCAGAGGATGGCAGACCTAATAAGGGGAAAGAAAGGTAGCAGATGCACCTGTTCAGCTCATGGAAGGAATCTCAAAGAAAGAAGAACAAGCAGCGAAATTAGTAACATAATTTACTCCAACTCACCCCAGGAGATGTCTTGGGCGTAATCCTAGATGGATAAGCCTGTGTGTTCTGACAACGGTCCTGGAACTGTTGGAGAGGATGGGTTTTGGATTTGAATTTCCAAAAACACAAACATATATTATATGTTTCGACACTTGACCCAGAATACACGTGCGGTTTGGATGTGTTACGCCCTCCATTCATTCTAGTTCTAGCATTTTTGCACTAGTGTCTACAAAAGGAAAAAAGAGACTACCTCCAATATTGTGGTCATTGCCGTCAAAATCGCTGAAGAGTTTATCTACATCGCAACATATCTCTGGACTTGTTGGAGAAGATGAGCTCCTGGATGGATGCAGGGGTACCTGGTTAGGGAGCTGAGCTGCTGCATCACCGGAAGGAACGGGGCGGGCATGTACAAGGAGGAGGAAGCAGAGAGAAAGCCTATTGGGTACGAGCACATTGTGAGATATGACCATGTTGTGAGTTACCACGCCAACTTAGTTTGTGTATGTGCTGGTTACGACTACTCCAACTTAGCTTGTGTGTGTGCTCGTAACCACTCCTTCCTAACTGCGTACGTACTCATAGCTTATCCTGATGAGATTTACAACCACACTTTTGAGAACTTTGCATATACTCGTAACGACTACGTCTTCTAGCTCGTAAACTTCGAACGCTTTGAGTACTTGGTACTCGATATTTCGAGTATGAGTACTTCCGATGTACAACTCCACTGCTCCTCACGAGATGAACTTGCTCCTGGTATTTGCGCTAGATAAAACACATAAATCACATATTGTTTTCTTGGGAGCCAAAGCATTCTGCTTTTCTCTTTATTTCTCCCCCTCTACTTTTTTCTTCCGATCACAATCGCTTGCTCTCAATCTCTTCCGATAGCTCTCTTTTTCTTGTTTTGATTACAGGACTAGATTATGCCTTATAAAGGCTAGTTACAAGACTCATAAACGGACTCAACAGCCCGACTTGGTTTCTACTACGAAACTGACTCGTATACGTATACGAACTCGTACACAACAAACACTTTGTATCCTGCCCAAACTCAATATTTTCTACCAAAACAAAATTAATTCCAACATACACCTCATTAATCTTGTTTCTCCACCTTGGTCATGCTGATCTTCTCTCGCTCTCACATCTGCGTCTATTGTCGCACTGGAATTCACACCTGCCTATTCTTCCTCCACTGGCAACGTGGGTTCCTCTTGGAGCTCCTCCTCTGGCGTGTGAGACTGCTTTTGACCGCTGCTTCCGCCTCTGCTGCCACTGCGCTTTGCTGCAATATGCTACGCGTGTCCTGAGCCATATGCCTGCTGTGACTCGCAGAGCATCTGCATCCCGTGCCTACATGCGCATGCGGTCCACCTTGGCCTCACGCGCTGCTAGATTCTGCTTCTTCCTTTTTACCTACACTCACGTGCGTCGTTCCTTCCTGGGTCGTCACCACCCTACTGCCCATGCTTGCTCCATCCCGAGCCATGCACAAACCAACACTTGCCATACCTTGCAACTGAACTGATTTCGTCCTTCCTTGCATGCCTACCTGGGCTGGAGCACCTGCTCCCATGATCGCCTTGGCTTCGCCGTTATCTAAGCCGCCCGCTCCTTTCTCTTGGACCAAATATGTCCACTTTTCTGCGCACATCTCAGCCAAGGCTACACCGCCTCTAACTCTTGCACTCGTGCGTCCTGTCTCCAATGATGACAACGTTCCTTCCACAAAACCACATATAAATGCATCAACTTGTACTCCAAGCCTTCCTCTTAGAACTTGTTTATTTGCATGCTGACGGGACTGCTCCCGACCATTCTGGCTGCCACCTGCAATGTGCGTGACAGTGTTGCCTGCATGTATACATGTCTCACTCATCCAAGTCGCTACACTCCACTATGCCTGCATGCGCGCATCGGGTTCGTTGCCTGGCTCCTCCATGCTATTCCTTAGACAAATCGATTTACCAGTTTTTAAAGAAATCTTGTACAACCCATTTGGAGATTTCTTCACTTTCATCAATAATTCTTCATTGTTGTCATAGACACGTAAGAACTCATACTGTAGCACCACCCTACTCCCTTGTTCTGTCATCTGTCCGAGGCTAAGTATGTTATTGCACAGACTCGATATATAGTAAATTTCAGACACCAACTTCTGATCATCGTTCTTGCATTGTAACAACATCGATCTATTGCCTTTTATCTGTACTGTGGAGCCGTCTTCAAACTTGATTTTTCCCAAAACCTTCTCGTCGATCTCATAAAACATGGAGCGATCTCCTGTCATATGATTACATGCTCTATTGTCCAACTACCACCAATCAGTGAGATCGGTGCTGCCTTCCCCTGTGCGTAGTTTAGGAACTACGTTCTTCTCATTTAACATCACCATACCCGACGCTTCTTCGATACATAAAGAAACAGTTAGTGCCGGCTCATCATCCTTCTCAACTCGGTTGAGGTTTACCTCCTCTTTGTTCTTCTTTTTTTGACAGTCCGAGGCGTAGTGCCTGCACTTGTCGTAATTGAAACACTTTATGTGACTGCGGCATTCTGATGCGTAGTGCTCGTATTCATCACATTTAAAGCACTTGACATGTGACTTGTTATGGTATCTGTCACTACCGCCTTGCCCAACCTTGTCTCCACGGCCACCTCTACAGCCTCGATCATTCTAGCCGCCTCGCCCGTGGCAGCTTGATGAGCCACCGCTGTCTTTTGGATCTCCCTTTAATAGCAATGCCTATTGGTTATGGAACTGGGACCCCTGCTCGTTACGTGACTGAAACCCCTTCAATAACTCCTCGTGCACCTTGAGGGATCCGGTGATCTCCTCGATCTTCTTCTTGTCCAGATCAGAGGAGTACATGAGCGTGGTAACGACAGGTATGTATTTCTCTGGAAGCATGTGCAGATATTTATTTATAGCCATAGATTTCTTCATCTTGTCGCCAAGAGAGTTAATCTGATTGTACAACGAAGTCAGCTTGTCGGCGAACTCGTCCACCGATTGGGTCTTTCCCATATAGAGATTCTCGAACTCACTCCACAAATTCTGGAGCCGCACCTCCTTCACATAATCAACACCCTCGTGCATCGTTTGCAGCGTCTCCCATGCTTTCCGTGCCATCTCCTCGATGAGTTGATGCGTCATCGAATTTGGCGCCGCCTGGTAGATGATGGCCAAAGCTGTCTAGTCTACCTTGTCATCCACCTCCTTGTCCTTCCCTTTCGGGTCGATTGCACCCCAGACTCCTTGGGCGCGCATGCTCGCCTTCATCTTTATTGTCCACACCGGGTAATTATCAGTCATCAGGAGAGGATACTGGAGGGAGATCAGCCCACTCCGGGCACTCGAGGTCGACGCTTGTCCCATGTTCTTTAGGTACCACTAAGATCAGCAAGCTCTGATACCACTGTTGGGTACGAGCATGTTGTGAGATACGACAACATTGTGAGTTATGACCACTCCAACTTAGCTTATGTGTGTGCTGGTTACGACCACTCCAACTTGGCTTGTGTGTGTGCTCATAACCACTTCTTCCTAGCTGCGTACGTGCTCGTAACTTATCCTGATGAGATTTATGACCATGCTTTCAAGAATTTTGCACGTACTTGTAACGACCACGCTTTCCAACTCATAAACTTTCAACGCTTCGCGAGTACTCGGTACTCGATACTTCGAGTATGAGTATTTCCGATGCGCAGCTCCTCTACTCCTCACGAGATGAACTTGCTCTTGGTATTTGCTCTAGATAAAACACACAAATCACATTGTTTTTTTAGGGAGCCAAAGTACTCCGCTTTTCTCTTTATTTCTCTCCCTCTACTTTTTTCTTCCGGCCACAACCGATCGCTCTCTTTTTCTTGTTTTTCTTGTATTGATTACAGGACTAGACTACGCTTTATAAAGGCTAGTTACAATACCTGACTCAGTTTGTACTACGGAACTGACTTGTACACGTATATGAACTCGTACATAGCAAACACTAGGTATTTTACCCAAACTCAATATTTGCTATCAAAACAAGATTAATTCCAACAAAGCCATTAATTCAAGAAATTCTTAAGGTCAAGAAACCCCATTGTGTCATTCCAATATGCTACTACAGGTTTGGTTCAGGCCAGAAAGGGGAGAGCACCTTACCTCTTTCAGCTGGAAGACCTTGCACAACAGCAGCTCCTCCTACAAATAAACACGCATGGTAATTAAATTGTGGAGTAAGTAACGAAAAGCACTGCTGCCAATACATACCGAAGTTTGCATATTAAGTAGTTCCTAAATTAATTCCTTGAAAAAGAAAAAAAGGGCAAAAACAAAAACTGGTTCCTATGTTCAATTGGATGGAGTACATTATGGATGGAGCTGTGTGTGGGAAGTTTGTCAAAGACCAAGATCACTTCTCTTACACGGTTAGCACAGAGGTTTTTACTAGGTTTCTCTCCTTGCCATGACAAAACAGGGATTATCGAACAGGCAGTATTCGACCATGCATCTAGAAAACCAAATGATACTGATGCTCAAAATAAGCAGGACAAGTTTACTGAAGGAGTAGTAGTCATTAATTAACCACCATATATATGAACCTAATTAATAAGATAACTTTTGTGGTCCTGATCTAGTTTCCTCGACTAGCTCCAACTTACCAGTGGAGATTTCGGGGTCATCCCCGAGCAAGAGGTTCTCAAGCTGTGCCATGTAGGTTATATTGGTTCTGAAGAAGGACGGTCGGAGCCGTGGTGCGTTGATAAGGATCCTGGAGCTGTTCGACGGAATGAACTGCTGCTTGGACCATGGATCGCTTCCTTAAAGCGCTTTCCTGCATCCATTTGTACAAGGCATTAGTACTAGTAAAGAACTGAAATTTGAAGGCCCCAAAACATTCAGAAGGAGGTTTAGAACTGAATTAGCAGCGTGCAGATTAACAAGCTGACAATAGCATGGCTCATGATTTGTTATTGTAAGAACATATTGCTGCCATTGCATTAATACATGGATTTAGAACTGAAATTCTTGAAGAGTACCCTTTCTTTTAGAAAAAAAATCTTGAACAGTGCCTGAATGCTCGTAGCTGCAGGACCCGCAGCTCCGTTTTGGCGACGCAAATTCTTGGAGTGTTGCCAAAAAGGATTCTGGTGGCAAACAAGGTGTATATATGAAGCAAAATATGTGTACTACTCTATATATGTAAACAGACAGATTAGCAGCCAAAACGGGTAGTTAGTACTAAATTAAACCCTAAACAGAGAGATACTTCTTTAATTACCTTTGCCCGGAATTGGAAATGCGGCGCATTTGGGCCCTGGGTCGTAGTCGGGTGAGTTGTTCTCGAATACATGGCACAGGAACATCTCCTCCTACAGTGTTAATTTAAACGCGTAAGTACATGCGCGAAACATCTGTTAGTACAAGTGGCATGCATGACCGACATGAATTCTGAAAAAACCACTAGGACGCATGTTGCTAGTGAGCTGGCTATGGTCAACTCAAGCATGTGTTGACACACAAATAGTACTGCAATGCGATCCTCCTCGTTAATTTCACGTACGTACCTGGATATCGTTTTCATGATCAATCAGGGAGTAGACGTTCATGTTCCAGTTGGTCTTGGTGTCCACACGTGATGGATAGGATGTGCCATCCTAGTGTAGAAGTCATAGGTTTTCTTATATCCGACGCAACGTAACGGGTTGCTCTTGTCCCTGATCACCCAGCCCCGATGACAAGGTAGGTGGGCAAGGCGCGGCCCGACCCGACCCGGCGCCCGGCCTGCGTCGCCGATCGATCGAGGTAGATCGTGTAGCCGGCGTGGACGGATCATCTTGCAAACGCGTTCGTCTCTGCACACGGACGGATGCGCCGCGTGCGAGGGGGATCGAACTGCGGATATGAAGCCACGTGTTAACATCTGACGGCCCGCATGCTCCCAAAGTGGTCGCAATTTTCCACCTCTTTGCCGCAAAGCCGGTGGCCGTTGGACAGTGAAAAGGCAGAGCACGGCTGAATCTGGGGGAAAAAGGAAGCAGAGCACGGCCACCGGCTAGAAAAAAATACTAGGGACGATATCTCAAAAAAAGTTAGAAAAATATTAGCTGTAAAAGGTGATATGTAGTAAGTGAGTTGTGTAGTCAATACGAAAGATGCAATATTATTTTTAAAAAATTGATAGAGAAGATGGAAAGTTTGGGAATAAATACAATAATTACAGGTTTTTAAAATACATTGGAAAAATGCATCCTTGTATATTTATTTTCCAGATAAAACAATCGAAGTTGTAAAAAAATGGACAAGCTACTGAAATCCTAAGAAACAACAAAGAAACAGGGTCTCAAAAACTTTTACACCAATTAAACTAAAAGAAAAAAAATAAACATGAGGGTTTGATGAATCTTTTACACCAATTAAACTAAAAGAGAAAACAAATAATGAACATGAGGGCTTAATGAATCAAAGACGAGACCTAGTGTTTGAGAGCACAACCCAATGACCAACATGACAAAGCTAGTTTTATGTAGAAGTATTGATGTTTTCTTCAAATATTTTGAATGTTCAACTGCACACCCATGCATCCTTGTAGGTCTGCCCCAGACGAACGACAGAGTCTGTGTGAACGCCTGTATAAATGATCAAGTGGAACTTCATCCTGCTTAGCTAGTGGGATGAGCATCTCTAATTGCGCCTTCGGAGGTGAGATGCGGCCACGTCACAATATCGGACGGCCGCCGTGCTCCCAAGTCGGAGGTGCCGCAAGCCGGTGGCCGTTGGACAGTGAGAAGGCAGAGCACGGCTTTCCTCGGGGAAAAAAAAAGGAAGCAGAGCATGGCTCAAGAAAATTACTATACTAAATCAAGGCTTCAGCTACAGGAAATTCGGGTGATCAGTGCTGTGCAGTGCTAATTAGTAGTGGTCCATTAATGCGATCAATGTGAGATGGATGATGATTATCTACAGAAAAGTTAGTTAGCATTTGCCTTTGCTGTGTGTCCTCCTCCAGCAATTTGGAAACGTAAAAATATGATTACATGCACACCAATACTAATTTATTGCAATTCATACTAATTAAATATAATTAGCATGAATTAATTATGATTAGTGCTAATTACAATGCTAATTAGGTGTGCACAATGTGTACCAACCTATCATTTTCTACAGCTTTCTGTAATTACATGAGAGCAATAAACACATACTATTTTATCGGCCCGTATTTTTGTAGCTATTTATAATAAATAAACATAGCTAATTACAGAAACACATATGTCAACTAAACATGGCTACCTAATATATTCCACATTACAAAACCACAGTTACGCTAACGATATATTAAACGTGTCGCTCGTATGTGAATGAAGCATACCTTTATCTGAAGGTTCATTTGCTCCATAATGCTTCCAACTGCAGATGAATGTAAATTACAACTATGCTCCCCCTTGCACTCTTGCTCAGTAGTAGCAAGCTCTCTTTCCTTCCCCTCCCTCACATGCTCTCGCTCGGAAGGAAATCAACCACGGTTTGTATTCTACACGCACACGCGCACGGCAGTGCAATTAACGTGCAAATAAAACGAGAATATAATATCGCATCACATCATTATCCACACGATTCCCTCATGCTAGAAGCCAAACCACGTGTGCACCCTACCCCTACCTGTGATTCCCTACCCCTACCTGTGATTCCCTCGGCCTCCCTACGCTTGTCCGCGATGCTCGGTCAGCTATCAAGCAAGTGGTGCTTAGTAGTAGCCTACCGAGTAGGGGTAGATCGGCAGTAGCCTACCGAGTAAGGACGGCTCAAATTAAAAGATATGGGCCTACTAAGAGTGATCTCTTAGTCTATATATAGAAGAGAGATATTCATCGTATTGATGCTGAAAATTCACATTAATAAAGGTTGCCGACTGCTCTCTCTCGTACTTGTGTCAATTATTTATTTTCATTGTGCATCGATTAATTGATTGATTGTTTGTTCCTGCTTTTAGTGGTTGATTCGTGGCCCTAGTTTTATAACTGTCATCAGCACCGCTCTATGGTCCTACCTCCGATCTGGCCGCACCACGTGTCCCTGGCTTGAAGCCAAGCGACGCCCAGATTGGCCGGCCGCCGTGCCTCTGGCCATGCGCCTCAAGGGCGCCACGCTGCCAGATGCGACAATCGCCACGCTGCCAATGCGCTACCCGCGCGAGCCTGCACGCCATGCTCGGTTAGCTACTTCATCTTAGGAAATAGAGAGAGAGAAATAACTAATGGAATAGAGTTGCTCTTAGCAGCAGCCTACCGAGCAGAAGTGGCTCAACAATGCCCCGGCCCACCTACAGCCACAGCTGACCGTCGTCTCCCCTGCTTGAGTCTTCTGCCGTGTGTCACCCGTCCTGTCGAGCAAAGGGTCTCGCAGCATATATGCCATGTTCATGCATGGGCCTTTGGATGGCACTGATAGACCGAACGAATAAAGAAAAGAGGAATTGAAAGGCTGTCACTAGCCTTATATTATGCTCGATAAAGGCAGAGATTAGCATTACTCTGGCTAAGGTTTACTAGCTACTTCGGTTAAAAAAAAAGATTGCGCTGCACTTGCCCTCAGCATCAAGAGTAGCAGCAAATTTTATTCCCTCTGCAGCTTGCTGTTTCCTGCTTCACCTATGCACGTACGCATGCATGCATTGCATTCTTGTTCCCGCTGAGAACTAGCTAGCTAGACCAGACAGTAGACACCGGCCAAGGCCGCGGTCCAGAGAGGATGGCTGAGCTCGCCTTGGGCGCCGTCCACTCTCTCCTGGGCCTCCTCCGCGAAGAGGCGCAGCGGCTGAGCCGCGTCCAGGGCGACGTGCAGTTCATCAAGGAGGAGATGGAGAGCATGAACAGCTTCCTCCTGCACCAAGCCAACACGGTGCCCCCCGACGGCGACCACGACGAGCAGGTCCGCACGTGGATGAAGCAGGTCCGGGACCTCGCCTTCGACTGCAGCAACTGCATCGACTTGTACGTGCAGCGGCGCCAAGGCCGGGAGAACCCCCGTGGGGCCGTCGGCCTCCGGCAGCACTGCATCCCGTGTTAGACAAACACCAGACGAGCTCACAAGAGAGAGGAAGAAACACAGTGTTTGTGCTGCAAAAGCGGCAATTTTCTTTACTGTTGAATACTGAATTTAAAGGTCTTTCTTACAGACTTGGCCTTAACGGCACTCCTAGACTCACGCTCTGCCATAAACATTTTCATAACATCCTACTAAACGCTGTGATAAAGAGCAGGATACAAATGCAGACTTAAACTGTGCACAACCGAAAAACGGCTGGCCATTTACATGACTCTTAAAGATGACAAAATAATATGCAGTAAACTAAAAAACAGCAACTGTAAACACGCAAGAGTTAATTCAACATTTCTCCTCCTAAGTCTTGACGTGTTGCCCAGATTCTTCAAGATTGATCAAACCAATTTTGTCGCACAGCTCCAGAAACTTGATGCGATTAAGTGGCTTGGTCAATATATCACCCAATTGTTCTTCAGTCCTGATGAAGCTAACTTCAATCAGTCCCTGTTCTGCACACTCCCGGATATGATGAAACTTGATGTCTATATGTTTGCTCCGGTTGTGATGTACTGGATTCTTAATGAGTGAAATGGCAGATTTGTTATCTACCTTTAGCTTTGGCTTGCTTTGGTTTGTACCAGATATCTCAGCAAGTACTCGAGCCAACCATATGGCCTGACAAGCACCAGCGGCAGCAGCTATATACTCTGCTTCGCAGCTTGACAGTGCTACTACTTTCTGCTTGGAAGATTGCCAAGTAATTGGACTTTTGGCAAGAAAGAAGATTAACCCAGTCGTGCTCTTGCGGCTATCAACATCTCCGGCAAGATCACTGTCACTGTATCCAATTAACTCTGCCTGGGTCTGTTTCTTTTTTTCATACAGAAGGCCCCAATTCATAGTACCCGAAATGTACCGAAGGATATGTTTGACAGCAGCAAAATGATCCTCACGTGGATCTTCCATAAAACGACTAACATACCCAACTGAAAAGGCCAAATCAGGACGAGTATGCACCAAGTACCTGAGACTTCCCACGATGCTTCGGTACATGGTTGCATCTACCGGAGGACTGCTGCTGTCCTTGCTGAGCTTTAGGCGTGGCTCCATTGGTATCTGACACGGATTACACCCTGTCATGTTGCTCTTCTCCAAGATTTTGACTGCATAAGCACCTTGGCTGATGGTAATGCCATCTGGGCAATGCATGACCTCAATGCCGAGGTAGTAAGTCAGCATCCCCAGATCACTCATCCGGAACACATTAGCCATTTCCTGCTTGAAACAACCAATGTCCAAGCTGTTGGTGCCGGTGATCACAAGGTCGTCAACATAGACGCCCAGAACCAGCTGCTCCTCACCTCTCCTCCGAAAGTAGAAAGCCGGTTCAGACTTGCTCCTCCTGAAACCCAATGCACAGAGGCTTGAATCCAGTTTGATATTCCAGGCACGTGGTGCTTGATGAAGACCATAAAGCGCCTTCCGAAGCTTGAGCACTTTATGCTCATTTCCGACACTGATGAAGCCCGGCGGTTGCTCCACAAATACCTCCTCCTGAAGATCACCATTCAAGAAGGCGGACTTCACGTCCATATGGTGCACCTCCCAGCCTTCATGTGCTGCTAGTGCGAGAAGAAGTCGCACAGCTTCCATTCTAGCAACCGGGGCGAATACTTCATCATAGTCGACACCTTGGCGCTGTGCATAACCCTTGACGACGAGTCGAGCCTTGTGTCGTACCACTGCACCCTTCTCATCGCGCTTAACTTTAAACACCCACTTGAGTCCGATAGCGCGACTGCCGGAAGGCAAGTCCACCAGAGCCCAAGTTTGGTTCTCTTCAATTGCGCGCAATTCCTCCATCATCGCCTTCTTCCAGCAAGGTTGTCTTTCCGCTTCCGCAAGAGAGGCTGGCTCATCTGCGCTAACAGTGAGCAGCTGCTCTGCAAGCAGCAATCTTGGGGCCAGGCCCGGCGGTGTTGATGGTCCAAGAACATCGTCCATTGACCTGAACCGCAGGGGTGCGTCGCCATGGTCAGCGTCCAGAACATCATCAAGATCGAAGAAAGGATCCATTGATGCTTCCAATGGCCACCCTTCCAGTGGCGTGGAAGAAGATGGGATTGCGGCCATGGTTGGGGCAGCAGGCACGGTTGAGGCTGATGTTGGCGTCGCACTTGCCACGGGCAGCGTAGAGACAGCCGCTGGAGGAGCTGATGCCGATGCCGGAGCGGTCTGTGGAGGTAGATCATCATCCTGCTGGTACACAGACCAGTACTCCACCACAAAAGGGTCGGTGTCTGCCGAACAGACCTCGTCGGAGCTCCACCTCCACTGTGCTGACTCTTCAAACACCACATCCCGTGTTATGTGCACACGGTCGCTGGTCGGGTCGTAGGCACGCAGTGCGCCTTGGACCACGCTCGTGGCGGCGAAAATCATTGGCTTGCTCACGCCGTCAAGCTTCTTTTGCGGCCCGAAGAAGCTTCACATGAACAATGCGACCAAAGGTTCGCAGATGATGAACCCGGGCTTCTTCCGTGCCATGCTTCAAAGGGTCATCCGGACAAACTTCGTTGGCGACTGTTCAGAGGTAGATCTGCATCTTGTGACCTCACCCTGAATCTTCCGGGAGCTTCTTTGCCTTGAGCATGCTTCTTGCGGCTGCCACCACCGTCTCGATTTGCGCTCGACCACCCCATTTTGTTGGGGTGAATAAGGCGCCAAATCAATTGTCGTCGCACACCCGCTCGGCACAATGCATAGCAAATTCGGTTGATGTGAATTCGCCACCACGGTCCGTCACGAAATGCGCGCAGCTTTCGCGCGCTTCGACTGCGCCTCGCTGCAGATGGAACAACTTGATGGCGACGCTTGACTCTTGGAAGAAAGAAGTTCAATCCACATATACCGCTGTGGTCGTCGACGAGCAGCAAAAATAATTTTTTTCGCTCGGTGTCGATGGTGAGATCGGACCACAAAGATCCCCATGGACTAGCTCAAGAAGTCGACTTGCGGTAGAGAGCCTTTGAAGGAAATGGCAATCTTCGCTTGTTGCCGGCGGACAAGCCGCAAAGCGATCTACTTGCTCCACCTTCGGTAGCCCCGAACCATACCTTCGCGAGCCATCTTCTCAAAGCGGGAAGTTGAGGTGGCGAATCTAGTGTGCCACTTCAAGCCTCTTCCCGGCTCTCACGGCCGGACATTCAGCACGGTGATGCGCACTCGAGAATATAAAGACGGCAGGGAACGCCTAATTCTTGCTAGCATCCGCGCTCGGGATCACGGATCTTCATAAATCCATCTTCAATCAAGACTTGATAGCCCAGCTCATCAAGCGACCCATACTCACAATGTTTGCGGTGAGACGAGGGATGTAATAGACGTTGTTGAAGGTGCGATGTTCTCCATTCTTGCAGCAAAAGGACAGATCGCACCCTTGATGCTAGTCACAGATCCATCACCAAGCGCGAGCCTTGGATGTTGGTGTCGAGATCGAAAAATGCCGCCCGCGATCCCGTCATATGATTTGTAGCTCCCGTGTCGAAGACCCAATTAGCATGGTCGTGCTCCTCCTCATTTCCGAGCTGGACGAAGATTTTGTCTTCTTGGAGTAGAAGCTGATTCCCCTTGAGGCCGCGCTCAAGAGATCCCTGCAGCAAGGCGCGGTGCTGCTCGAGATGGGGCGGTGGTTGGATCTCTGGTGACGCGCGGTGAAGACTGCTGCCGTCAGGAGGCGGAGGCTCCCAAGCAACGATCGGCGCATGAATCTGGAGTGGATTCGAGTTGAGGCGCAGAAGTGGTGCTGTCGGAATGCTTTGTGTCGGTGGAGGCGGAGTAGGAAAAGCATCCAGGGTTGTCCGCACCATGAGTAAAGTGGACTCGGTATCTTGGATTACATGGGCCTGCTCCCTTTTAGACTTGGACCAACAGTCTTTTGCCCAATGCCCATATTTCCCACAGCTTCGACATTGGTCTTTGGGCGTAGCAGCCCGCCGTGGAAATCGCTGCGGAATCACGCAGCGTGCGATGCGCGTCCTCTTCCCGACGACGTCTTCCACGAGTTGGAACCGCCAGCACCATTGCTTTGACTACCGTCGTGTTTCTTGTACCTCGCCAACCACTCCTCCTCGAGAGAAGCGATCGGCCCAGGTATCGACGCACCGCGGATCGAACGCGGCGTTGTTCAACGACGCGCATAAGCGACCGATAACCTCCTCAATACTCGGTGATTGAGATCAAGGAGTGTCTCAATGGACAGAGCAATTTGCGACAAGTGATCAGGCACCACCTGCAAGAATTTTTTTACCACCTCAGCGTCAGTGATTTCATCACCGAGCACGCGAAGATTGTTGGCGATGTTCGAGAGACGCAGGGAGAAGTCGTCGACACTCTCCCCATCGTGGAACATGATTTCGCCAAACTCTCGTCGCAGCTTCTGGGCATTCGCCTCGCGGATCCGGTCGACGCCGACACGCATCGTCTTGATGTGCTCCCAGGCAGCCATTGCAGACTCCTTGCGGGCAAGTGATGAATGAAGCTCGGCCGGCACCGCACGGATAACGGCAGCAAGTGCCTGCCTGTCATCACGTCGGTCGTCGGTGCCAAACTCGACCGCTTCCCACAATCCTTGTGCTTCCAGGTTCACCTTCATGACAAGGGACCACTCTGTGTAATTCGTCTTGGTGAGAGTTGGGTACACTACGGCGCTCGTCGAATCTTTCCGCACGATCACTTCCCGGACTTCATCACGGTAGTGCCGGGGTCGACGCGGAGCAAACGACGGAGAGCGCTGTCGATGTCGCCGGGGAGGCGTCCTGGACGCCCCTCTAACCGGAGCAGACATTTGCTCGTGCAGAACCGCAACGGAGCTCTGATACCACGTGTTAGACAAACACCAGACGAGCTCACAAGAGAGAGGAAGAAACACAGTGTTTGTGCTGCAAAAGCGGCAATTTTCTTTACTGTTGAATACTGAATTTAAAGGTCTTTCTTACAGACTTGGCCTTAACGGCACTCCTAGACTCACGCTCTGCCATAAACATTTTCATAACATCCTACTAAACGCTGTGATAAAGAGCAGGATACAAATGCAGACTTAAACTGTGCACAACCGAAAAACGGCTGGCCATTTACATGACTCTTAAAGATGACAAAATAATATGCAGTAAACTAAAAAACAGCAACTGTAAACACGCAAGAGTTAATTCAACATCCCGTGGCTGCCTTGGTTCGTGCGGTCGCTGGTCGCTCAGCACCGTGCGGCCTCCCAGATACGCGAGCTCAAGGAACGGGCGCGCGAGGTGGGCGAGCGACGGCTGAGGTACGGGGTCGAGCCCCCCAAGCCCAAGGCTGACGGTGATGAGAAGAAGCAGGATCGCCCAACCATCGGCTGGGAGGTGGCGGTTCGAGCTGATGCAAGCGCCGGAGCGGGAGAAGATGACCTGAGCAACTTGGAGAGCAGCGTAAGATTCGCGCAAGACTGTGGCCGCGGTGAGATGCCGCCCATCTTGGAGGTGTGCACGGAAAAGCTGCTCAGGTGGCTCAAAGACGAAACGACCTTCAAAGAGTGGCCCAGAGTCATGGCCATTGCAGTGCCGGGCACTCGGGACGGAGGCGATGTTGCACGTCAATCGTGGCACAATCCCTCCGTGGAGAGCCTGTTCGAGCGCAAGGTCTGGCTCTGCACCGCAAACTGGGGTGTAATACGGCGGGATTGTTGGGACGTACTCCGCGGCATCCTGCGGGAGCTAGATATTCAAGAAGATGAGCAGCTGAAGAAGGCCAGAGATGATTATACAGAGGAAGAATTGGAGAAGGAGATTAGAGAGAACCTGCAAGATAAAAGGTCCTTGATTGTTCTTGATGGTTTTAGCTACACAAGCTTATGGGAGATAATGCAAGAACATCTGAGAACACTCGGTTGCGCTGCTGGCAGCGCAGTGATAGTGACTACAAAAGTTGACGAGGAAGAGGCCAAGCAGCTTTGTGGTAAACCTATAGTCTACTCTCTTGTTGATTTCTTCGGAAGGAGGGCGCGCCCCGTGCTTGGTAGGAACTACCACAGGCCCAACAAATACCTAAGGAAATATATGCCGGATATTCTACGTGAAATTCAGGAGAGATGTGAGCCGAATGCCTTTTGTATGAAGATGTTCGTCCATGCCCTATATGCAAATCCAAATAGGACCAAACAAGAACTGAAGAGGTTCCGCCGCATGCTAGCTCCGGACCAAGAGTACAGCAATGCTAGAAGGGTGCTAACGTTATGCTACAATGATCTACCTAGAGCCTACAAGGCCTGCCTGCTGTATCTGGCTATCTTCCCTGCGAATCACCAGCTCAGGCGGTCGAGATTAGTTGGGCGGTGGGCCGTCGAAGGCTTCACAGCCAGACAAGACTGGCCACGCACGGTGCGTGCAGCCGAGCGCGCTTTCGACGTGCTCCTCAACCGAGGGTTTGTTTATCCTGGCCGCATTGGAGCTGCAGGGAAAGTAGAGAGCTGCGTAGTACACCATCATCAGCTTCTCTGGGAATTGGTTGTTGAGCTTGCTAAAGAGGAGAACTTTGTGGACACGCGTGTGTCGCATCACTTGGCCCAGCACTTCTCCACTCAAAGCGGCCTCCGCCTCCGTCGCTCGGATAACATCACCAAGTTCTTGCTTTCGCCTGCAGAATACTCTCCACTCTATCGGCAGCTCAAAGTACTAGACCTCGAAGGCTGTGAAATATTGGGAAAGACGAAGCCGCAGCAACACCAGTGCCTCAAGAACATCTGCAATATATTGCTGCTTAGGTACCTAAGCCTAAGGAACATTGATGTTACCCACCTGCCCAAGGAAATCGAACATCTCCAGCAGTTGGAGGTACTGGACATCCGCGGAACCAAGGTGCCTACGTCCGCCACAAGAGATGTCCTGCTCCCGAAGCTGAAGCGTCTACTGGCCGGCCGCATTGATAGGAGCCCAAGCTCTGCTGACACCATCACAGCTGACGAATCTTTCTCCACTATTATAATGCCTCGCAGGATCGACAAGATGACAAACATGGAGGTACTTTCACATGTTGGTGCTCCGCGAGATGCTGCCCAGTTGGAAGGCATTTCCGACCTATGGATGCTGAGGAAGCTTGGCATGGTCATCCCTGACAGCGAAGACCACCTGAATAAACTCCTCAAAGTGATCAGTAATCTGAATGAGTGCCTCCGGTCACTGTCGATCAGAATCAATGGCACTCTACCTGGCAGCAGGGGTACTTCTCCCACTGACATACGATCTGAGAAATTAAAAACTTCTCCCAATCTTGAGAGACTAAGCCTAAGCGGGAGCACCAGTGGGCAGCTTCTTCAATTGTTTGCCAAAGATTATCACTCCAAACATCTTGCAAAGGTAACTCTACATGATACACGGCTGAATCGTGATGATCTATCAGTCGTTGGCAAACTACCTAACTTGCGGTGCCTTAGGCTCCGACACAAGTCATACAACGAAGAGCAGCTGATCTTCAACAAAGATGAATTCGAAAACCTCACATTTCTCGTTGTTGAGGGCGGCTCTCACGTCGCTGCGATTCGCTTCGGCGAGGGAGCAGCTCCTTCGCTTGAGAAGATTGTCTGGTCCTTCACCAACATGGAGCCTTCTCTCTTCGGACTCCTGAACCTTCCAAAAGTAAAGAAGATTGAGTTCAATGGTGGTCCTGTCCCAAGTCAGGTATACCAAGACATTGAAAACCATGAAAACCATCCAGTTATTACACCCGATCAGGAGCATAATCATCGCGAAGGAACAGGAAGCGCAGCTGCAGTTCCCTGACTTGCAAGATCGCTGCTATGGAAGAAACACGGATGCTGAAGGATGCCTCTCCTCTCATGCATTCATCACCAAGCTCCATGTATGTCAGAGACTTTGAGTGTGTGTATTTATTACCTGCTTGTTTGCCTGTGTGCGGAATGTATTCTGCGTGAGTGTGCGTGTGCGTGGTTATTTATCTCGCATGTGTGCCTGTTTGCATACTTGAGCGTATGGTTTGCTAGCTATGTATGTGCTCAGGAGTTGGATTTGTGTGGCTTTATTGAGTCCTTTGGACTGTCATGGTTTGTTGTAATAAGCGTGATGCCTGTGTGAGCATTTCACGTGTTAATGTACCGTGTGCTTAATTTGCTTTGGTTGCGCGTTGCTGATTGTTGAGCATGCAAATGATTGGTGGTTATGAATCATGCGTATACTTGTGTTGCAATCTCTGTCCTGTAATAAACGTCATCAACTCAAAATTTGATACAAAATGCTCAGTCAGGTACACAAGTTCGAGCTTGTACCATAAAAAGTACTAGCGAACTGTCCTGCAATTGCATAGCTAAATATTATGATATATTATATTTATTATATAATTCTGATTTATTTGAAAAATATAGTTGTATTTGTTACGGTGGCGCAGCCATGACCATGGCGGAGGAAGCAGCTGCCGCTGCCATCGCCACCAACTACGATGTGGACCTGGGCAACCTCATGGCATACGACCTGTCACACCTCCTATCTGCCGTCCTCCAACAGGGAGGAGATGTGGGAGGAGTGCCTGCTTCAACAGCAACAGCGAGCTAGGGAAGAAGGTAGTCAAATCAGAGATGGGGATAGATTAGAGGAGTTGAGGAGATGCTCTAGTAGTAGAAGGTGCATGGCGAGGCATGGACGGTGCGAAACTGCGAAGATTTGAGCTTAGCTTGGACTCGGGGAAAGAGAGGAGGGAGCGAGAAAGAAATAAGGGGATGCAGAGGAGCTAGAGGCAAGCTGATCTAGCTTAGGTCCCGTTCATTTCGATTTTAACTTTTGTTTCTAACTTATTTTTTACTATTCATAAAATTTTTTTCTGGCCTTTTGGTTTTTGAACAGTTTTGCCGGTTCTTTTTTTCCTATATTCGTTTGTATTATTCGTGAAGGGACTAACCTATTTTTTCTATTTTTATTTTTTTAAAAATTTAATTACACTAAATAAACCACCATCAGCTGTAATATAATTTTACCCAGCTACAGTAAAATTTTACTTATAAGCTATTTTTCAGTCTAAATAACGACAACTTAAATAGGCAATGCGGGTGGCATCGTGCGCCAATTGTGGAGCAGTGGGAGCACGGCGCGGGCGGTAGCACGTGACACGAGGCGAAGAGACGGGGCTCTGTCCAAGGCAGTGCTGGAGTATTTGTGGAGAACTCTTTCAGCAAATCTCATATTGAGCCTCTGGCATGAGGTATGCATATCATTTGCAGATGGATGGATAGACGAAACGCACCAACCAAATGATCTCAGGGCCTGTTTGGATCCACCTAGATTTTAAGAATCTGGCTTTTGGAAACTGGGTGGGATCCAAACAGACCAGTTTTTAGGGCAGTTTTTAAAATCTATCTACCCAAATTCTTAAAAACCAAGAAGCTGTTGATACCCAGCTTTTGCCAGTTTTTTTTGCACAAATACCCATTTACCCTCATTAAAGACCACGCATGCATGGCGGTGGGTGTTCTGGTGCATGGAGGTGGCTTGCGCATGGCTGTTAAATGTGCTGTTCAAGAGCAATAAATGTAAGGGTATAATAGTCTATTAGCACTAATCATAAATGAAACCAGCTTTTAAGAACTAAGGGATCTAAACACTCCATCAGTTTTTGCTTAGAAACCAGCTTTTAAAAACTAGAAGTAATAGCTGGTTTTTAAGAATCTGAAACTGATCCAAACAGGGCCTCAATGGTATGCCACTCCACTTTGGGCAAAAGTTCCTTTGTGGTTCTTTACAACCATATAGCTTGCCAACCAAGTATGGTTAACCCATAAGATTGCTCATGTCAAGAATGTTGAGATGATGTAGATTAAGATGACATGGTGTATCTAGAGTTACATCCTACGCTATTAGTTATCCAACAAGTTAATGTTTCTTATGATAAAAACTAGCCAACAGACTCTCCTATCGTTTTCCTGTCAAGAAAAAAAAAAAGAAAAGCCAGAGAGCAATAGTAGGTGTCAAACGGATCTGGATTATCCGATATCCGTATTTAGATGGCAACAGATGTGGTAAGCAAAAATTCCTCGTATTGTAAAATAAATCCAAATCCGTAAAGTATCTGAATTTTTTTGTCGAATACGAATATGAATATGATATCTAAAATATGTGTCGAATTGAATATAAATAGGGATAATATCCGGGACGGAGCTGGCGCAGGCGGTGGCCGACGCCCTCTTCGCGCTGCCGCCCAATGAGGACCTTGACGGCCCCATCGTCCGCCTCCCGCCGCCCACTGCCCGCCTCCACCACAAGAAGCATCTGCCCAAGCCCAAGCCTCCTACCAAGTGGGAGCAGTTTGCAAAGATTAAAGGTGAATTTTTTTTTACTATTCTTGATGGATTCTTTGTTTCAAGTGTACTTGTTTTCGTTCTTTTGATTTGATGAATGGATATCGTAACACTGTACTGATATGCTTGTAGGGATCAAGAAGCGGAAGAAGAATAAGCGTGAGTGGGATGAGCAAACTAACACCTGGAAGCGAACTCATGGTTTTGACCGTGTTAATGACAACAAGGACGTCCCGATCATCGAAGCGAAAGCAAGGGATGAGTAATTTATGAACTTTTCAATCGGTATATTGCTGGTAAAACTTTTTATGCACTATGACTAAAAATTTTGCTTCTTTTCCATTGATTAGCCTATTGCAATTATCTTATTCTACAACATAGTAAATGACTAACGACTTACATGATTCTCCTTGTCCGCGCCAATTTACTTCTACATTCATTGATGCCGGTGGATAATGTGGCCTGGGTATCTCATATTGGTTCTAGGACTTATAATCGCTTTATAACATGCTAGCAATTCTAAATTCTGGTGCACAATGGACTTTAGCTGGCATCCTCGGCAAAGGCGTCGGTGCATAGTGAAATGTATTTTCCAAAAAAGACCAGCTCATAGAATTATGTCTATCGCCAAATTTGGGTATTTGTTGTTTTTAGGAGCTTCAGTTTCTCTGCTATGGCTGTTCTTATTTAGAACCCACCATATTATCGGTTGTTGCTAAGTAATTTTTTGTACTACATCTCCAGTGTGATGTGAATTAAAAAGTTGAAGCACTTAAGAATGGATACATTTGTAGTTCAAGACTGACTGAATCTGACAAGTCCTCATTTTTTTATGCTATTTATTCAGAAATATATGTGAAATATATCCTGTCTATCAATATTGTACCCATTTAATTAACTTTACGTTTTGTTACAGAGCCTGGTTGGTATTAATCCTTTTGCTCAAAGAAGGGATGACAAAAATAGGCGGGTTGAGAAACAAGAAAAGAATAGGCTAGAGAACTTAAAGAGTGCAGCAAAAGTTGGAGCTTTGCCAAGGTTATTATCCTTCCTAGTAACCAATGTATTGTCTGTGTCTTATGATTTCCTTATTTATATTAGTAAAGAACCTAGCAGCTATTCCGCATTTAACGGCTTCCCAAATATTTTTATGTGCAGTCATATACAGCTTGCTGCCACAGCTTTGCCCATCACGGGAACTAAAGCCGATATACCTATAAAAATCTAGAAAAGAATATCATTTTGGATATTGCTGGCATGGCTTCATCAGCAACAGCCAGTGGTGGGACATTTGATGAAAAGATGCCTGGTGAGAATCCCCCAAAGCACCCTAGCAAGCATAGAAGGTTTTTGAAACAAACCAAATTTTCAGAAAATTGAAAATTATATTTTGAATTTGTTTCCTCTTGACCCTTGTCCTAATCTAGCTCAAATCCTAGCTCATTTGTGCCCTAAATCCACTGCTAAATTACCCTGTCAACTGAATTTTCGTGCGCTCACTGTTCATCGTCAAAGATATTTCCGCTGCCGCCTGATTTTTCACCGCCACTGAACCCTCTCGCACCCTCCCGCCCTCTCTTGCATTCCTCTTCCCCTGCCAGCTCTCACAGCCGTGTCAGACACCGTACGCCTCCCTCTGCCCAACCCCGACACCTCTTCTTGGCCGGCAAGGCACCACAGCTGCAAGTCACCGCCGCCCTTGGTTTTACCACTACCTGAGCCTTCTCGCGCCATCTCGTGCTTCCCCGTCTCCACTGCTCTGCTACAAGTCTCCGACAGCCGTACCTCATCCTCTGACAGCCCTTGCCAGCTCACTTTAACCTGCAGAGTGCCAACGGGCCGCAATTTGCCGCCGCCCTAACTGACCTACTGTGCCGAACTGCCCTCGAGTGGCTATAAAAGCCAAGGACCTCTTCAACCTCCCCCATGCAACCCAATGAAGCCCCAGGCATGCCCAAGTAGCCTCTCACCGCCCCTATCGCCAACAATCGCCAAAAAACCCTAAAGTAGGTTTGAGTTCAATTTCACTAATTTAGCCTATTGCTTTTCAATTGCTTCTGTTCATAGACTCCTTAAGCTCCCAGGAACACCTCCAATCTATTACCTTTAGCTCCCGAGCCTTCTCCTTCCTTGCCATCATAACCTGTCGCTCGGCTAAAATGCCTCGTCATGGCCAGCCTAACTCTGACCATCTCAGCTCAAACCACCGCTTCCATAGGCTTGCCCTAGCCCCAAGGATGCTCAAACACCAAAGCCTCAACCCCCTTAACCCTAGGAACTCACCATTGCCGCCCAAAAGCACCGAGGAGAAATGAGCTCGCCGCCAGCGAACGCCGCCTCCCCGGCCGCCCCCGACCCCAAAAAATGGGACCGTGCACTCCCAGGAGTCCATCCATGGTCTCCGATTTTGTCGCCGTTCGCCGTAGCGCCGCCGGTCACCGCCGCTTCCTTCCCTTGTTTCTAGTGCGCGCGCGCAAACGGGTGGGGAAGAAGAACAGTGATAGGTAGAATCACTGTTCACTCGACCCATTAGCCTTTAAACCAAACCGCAAGCAACAGTGTCCGACCCGGTAGCGCTCAAACCGGGCCCGCTATGAACAGTGCCCTGCCCGCAATGAATAGTAAAAACTTGCTACTGTTCACCCGAGACCCGTTACTGTTCACAAAACCCGAAAATACATATTTACACCCATTTCAAGCCCACTGACCCATTTCTTAGGCCCATTTCACCTTTTGGACCCTCCTAAAAGCCCTAAACCTATTTTATTTGAGTTTCTTTAATTTTCTTTTTATTTGTTTTCTTTCTTCCTCACTCAGTCTTTTGAGCTCGGAATTGATTTGTTTTTCTCCCTTTTTGCATTAGCTCCCGATGTTAATTTCCAAGAAGACCAAGGAGAAGAAGTGCAAGCTCAAGGATTAGAAGGATACAAACTTGTTGAAATAGTAAATCCGCAAGGCAAGTCACATTTCATTGATCATATTGAACCTACTTTTCTTTAATTATTTATTTATCAGTATTTTCATTACGTTATTTGTGCACTATTATTTTATGTACAAAAGATGTTTAGAATGACATGATATTAGCTAATGTCCTACCACCCGAAAAGCTCTGTTTAATTTGATGGCCATATTCACCTTGACAAAACTTAGTAATATTAAAATTATTATTAATGTAAGCATAGTAGATTAGGAACTCAACAATCTTTTACTACTAAGAGTCTTGGCATTTTACCGATAGAATTTTTAAAAGTGAATCTAGGATAAGGAGATATCACGGGGAGTCACGAGATGGCTTAAGTCCATGATCTTATCCTAGGGTGGAAGCATGGTATGAAATGATGGCAGTGCCGCGGGCACTGAACATAGGTTTTTGAATGGAATTTGCCTGTGACACCCCGGCCCATGATGGCTCATGTGTGTGTGTGCACATGAGGGTGTGGGTTAGTCCCACCTTGCTAGCTTAACTTGATAAGCACTTACATATAAGCCCAGGAGTTCCGATGGTAGCACCCCTGGTTAACCGTTTTGCGTGAAGCGAGGACAAAAGTGCAAGTGGTTTGCTACGTGTGCGTGACCTATCCAGAATGGGGTTAGGCCTAAGCCGGTTTGGACCCTAGGGTGTTACAAATGGTATCAGAGCCGACTCTCGCGGTTAAATAGGCGCGTGCAGGTCAGGGGCGCGGGCATATGGCGCATGGCGTGTGTGGGCCCAGAGTGGACACACGGCATGGCATATGTGTTGGCACTAAACGCACAAACATGCGCCAAGAGGGGAGATCCTTATCATTTGCCCCAATGTGGGTATGTTGGTCCGACGAGGACGTCGAGTCCTTTGAGGGGGTGTATGTGACACCCCGGCCCATGATGGCCCATGTGTGTGCACACATGAGGGTGTGGGTTAGTCCCACCTTGCTAGCTTAACTTGATAAGCACTTACATATAAGCCCAGGAGTTCCAATGGTAGAACCCCCGGTTAACCGTTTTACATGAAGCGAGGACGAAAGCGCAAGCGGGTTGCTACGTGTGTGTGACATATCCAGAATGGGGTTAGGCCTAAGCCGGTTTGGACCCTAGGGCGTTACATTGCCTCAGGACTAGACCCTTATGCCAAGTAAAAAACATAACAACCGCTTAACCATAAGCGTTGACTTGTCAAACCTGGTTTAGTAGCTGCTCAAATCGATTGAATATCTATATAATGGTATGATATACTGTTCCAGAAAAGGGAATAGCCGGCGTTGGGTTATGGTATGGAAGCGGTAAAACCATACTTTTACAATGATAGGCTCCACTCTGTCAGGCCGCCATATTCCGAGATAGAGGGTCCATAGTCTATCGGGTAGAGGCTACATAAAGAGATGAGCATGAAATAACCTTGTTTTCTCAACTCAGTCATGAGGATTGAGGAATCTTATGGGTAAAGTTGGGCAACTCTGCAGAGTCATTTGTAAAAAGTATTCGAATACACCGTGCTTCCGGTATATGAAGCTGTGTTTAATGGGTGATTCCAATAGCAAAACATAAGTAGATTTGGAATTGTTTTGAAAAAATGTGGAAGTCTGTTAATCAAGTTTGGAAAGCCCCCCAAATACCTTAAGAAGTTGATAATTTGATATTTTATGTTTAAAAGCAAAAGTGTTTATAAACAAAATTACATCTACATAAAATAATAAACTGCTTTACCCCATTCTATGGCAATCACTTGCATATAGTTAAATATATAGTATTTCCCGTGTGACTTGTTGAGTACTGTTGGTTGTACTCATACTTGTTAAAATCATAAACAGAGAATGCTTGTTAAGAAAATGGAGTTTATCAAGACGACACCGAACTCTACGATGTAGATACCGTCTAGTGTTAGGGTTTATTCTATACTCAGGTCTGCCTGTGGAGTTTCTTTTGGTAATGTAGCTTTGGGTTGTACGCCCCGACTATGTAAAACTTGGCTGCTAAGTCTTAATTTTGTAATAAAGTTTGGTTCTTATGTTTAAACCTGTCTTGTCAATGGTGTACACTCATCTATAGTACTCGTAGATGAACAATCCTAGGTAGTTGCGAGAGTAACCTAACGTCCCGAGAAATGGGGGTGTTACAGTTTTTTATCTGACTCATTTGCCTTCTCTGGATCTATGTGCCTTCATCGGCTATATGGCACATTAGCTTAATTGTTTTGCTTCTATAGTTCCTCCCTGTTGTTGAAGGGAAAGGAATGGGCAGCCGGTAGATGCAGCATAATGACAAAATCGTGAACACTCTGCTTGCCAAAAGCTCCGAGGAACAGATTGATGTCGACAAGGCAAGCTCCAGGATTCAATTTCTTACATCAAATGGTGTTTCGTCCGCCATCGTTGGTGGTGCCCCTTGTTTGATTGGGTGAACTAACAGCTTCTGTGTGTAATTTTTGAACCCAGGCAATCATAATGTACAAGGTGAAGAAGGAAAGGCAGAGAAGGAAAGATAAAGCAAACATGTCCTCTGCATCAAATACGCTGAAGCCCCACAAGAAATCTTCGAAGAAAAAGGCTTCGGTCCACATCTTTTGTAAGAGGTGAGCACAGTTTTGAAGCCCCAAAGAGGTTTGGCAAATTTTGATATGTTTTTTGACTAGTTTAAATCCGTGATAGTGAGAAATATTGTTTGTTAGTTGCTGGTTATGACACAAGAAACTACATATTGTAATAATATAACTGTCCTGGTATGCAAGGGCTAGGATTTATACATGGTATATCATTTAATAAATCACATGTAATGTTTATATCGACTTGGACTTGGTGAAATCATTAAGAATGAGAGTCTCATGAGTTTTCTTTAGCTCCTCATAATAGTCCTTGAGAGAAAGAAATTCTTTCTTCAAAACTTTGAATTTTGACCTTTTTTTTCCAATGTACTCATTCAAATCTTTTGGCACATCCATCAATTCATCACAAGTATGTTCATCATTATCATTTTTCTCCTGACATCCACTCTTTTAAGCAATCATTCTTGGTTGAGATGGATCTTTCATAATTATCGTAAAGTTGTGTCAACAACTCATAAGCGATCTTGAAATTGCATACGACGTCGAACATCTCTACACCCAAAGTACTGAATAAGGTGTTAGTTGCTTACTGTGACATTCTCCACATATTTAGGCACTTTGGTAGCATGTTCATCGAGAATCTCAGTTTTCGCACATTTATAATCTTTCAAGTAGTTTTTTGATCCGAGGGTTTTTGGAGTGATTTTTTGATGTTCAAATCATCTTGGCTATCCTCTGTTCGCGAGTAAGTCTTGATATTTGATTTTGGTTTTTACTCATTTTTTTGTGCAGTCTTACTTAAATTTTAAAAAGGTATGAACTTTGACGTGGGTTTTGTGATCTATGGATAAAATAGATGTCTCAGACCTTGTGCAAGGTGTGTATAAAGTTTCATGACTTTTGGATCATCAGATCAAAACGTGGGTTTGATGTTTCGCAAATGTGCTAAAATCACTTTTTACTTGCCTAATTTCATTGTTTTCGATGGTCAAACTTCTCAGAGAGAGGTCAGAAGTCTTCTGGTTGGAGGTTAGACCTTTAGACTTTGGTTTTTCTCTGAGGTTGATTTCTCGGTCAATTTTACTTGAGATTTTAGCTATGAATTCAATTTTCAGTAGCTCTATAACTATTGAAGAATATGATTAAGAATACTTAGGGAAAAATTTTAATCAGCATCATTTACCTTCTTCTGTTATCTTTTGGTCCTACAAAACCGAAAACTCGTCAAACCATGCGAATCCTCGAATCAGGGGCACCATTCCATCAAATTCTCCGCGAAGGATGAGATGTTTAATTACCACAAATAACACCAACCGAGAACGGAAATGCAGTATTTCAATTATTCATTTCAGATAAAATCAGTACAGAGCACATATTAACGACCAAGTATCTTGAGTCCATCGCATCTTCCACGACATTAGTATTTGGAAAATAGCAAACCTATTACTCCCTTTTTTACGTGACATTTTTTATTTTTTATAGTCTTCAAGATACAACTTTAATCGCTGTATTTTATAACTTTGCATTAAGATATACTGATAAAATTATAATTTTATGAAAGTATTTTTAACAATAAATCTAATGATATAATTTTCGTATAGCCAATTTAAAAAGTTATAAATTTATTAATGGTCAAACTTTAGATGATATAGATTTTGGAAAGTTAAGCAAAAAAAAAAAAGAAGGAAGGGAGTACTTTTCAATCCAAAGCCTTTCAAAAAGTAGGTCTTCCATCACATGCACGGCTAAGATTCATTCAGAATGGCCGTTTTCGTTTCTATTTTTAGAAATTGGAAGTTATTTTAAATGTGTTGTCTTTTCAATATGTTTTTCTTTTTATTCATTGTATTATTCATAATGATAGCGGTTTTTTTATTTTTCTTTAATTGAATAACTTAGCTAAAAGCTAATAGCCACTATAGGCAATGTTTATTTCAACCAAAAAGTAGTAGAAATAGCAAAAAGCCATCAGCAGAAATAGTTTTAGGAGAAGCGCTTCTATGCTTTCGTTTCTAACAAAAGTAATACTAATATTAATTACTAATTTAAAGCACATAAAGAGATAAATAACATTCATCTATCATTCATTGTACTTTAAAAATTATACAAATCCTTGATAAGAAAAAACATATCTCCCTATTTTTTAAATAGTGCCTAATTTGCTATTGTTTGTCCTCAAACGATCCAAGCGTAAAGTAGGCATGTCGATGGCCAAAGGTTACATTAGGATTCAATGGGCTCTTGCCTGGTAACTGCAACGCACACGGGAGCGACCATCGATCAATCGTTCCGAACTTCCGATTGATGATTGATTTGATCTGATCTGATTAATTAACTTATGTACGTACCTGCGGGGATTAGTTCCCACGGGTTCATGAGAGGAAGGCCAGCGTTCACCTTGGCCAGACATGCTGTCCTCTCCGACATGTACCGTTGGTAGCCTGGGCGGAGGTGCTCCTCCACGAGCCTACAGTCGTCGATGGGGGGTGGAAGACAAGTCCGGGAGGGCGTTGGCTTCATTGTTCTCCATTTGCGCCGACTCAAGCAGACAGTCTATCTTGGATTGGATCTTCTAGTTTGGTTGGAGAGAGGAGGAAGAGACGGGATATGTAACGATGACGCAGCTTGGCTTTTTATAACGACAAGGTTGGGGTGCGCAAGGCCCGGCCCGTCCCGGCGCCCGGCGGGCCGGGCACCTGTCTCGTCGCCGATCGATCGAGATACATAGTTGTGGCTCATAGGTTATATTTCAGATGAAATGATACATATTTTAAGATAATATTAATAGAAAGGTTATAGTAGAAAATATACTAAGTTTAATTATATCGTCTCAAATCATATGCGACGATTTTCTTATGTATACTGTCTCTCATGAACAATCAAAATTTAAAAATTTAAACCGTAAACTATAAATCATAGCTCAAAATAACTCACCCATATAAAACTACTATTGTTATCTTGTAGCCGACGCAGAGAGGAAGTATGGATCTTGCAATCGTGTTCGTCTCTAGACACGAACGTATATGCCGCGTGCGAGGGGGATCGAACAGCGGAGATGAAGCCATACCTCATGCTCCCGAAGTAGTCCCAATTTTCCACGTAAGTCGAAGGTGCCGCAAGCCAGTGGCCGTTGGACAGTGTGAAGGCACAGGCGCACAGCACGACTTTCCTATGGGAAAAAAAAGAAGCAGAGCATGCCCACCGGCTAGAAAAAATATCAGAGACAATGTGTAGGAGCCCGGATATACAATCCGAAATTCACTGTGATTTTTACTGCACTATTCCCTGGATCAGTAGATAATGCTCACAGTTACAGTAATGAATATCAAAATACATATCATGCGGAAGCGTAAATATAATAGTAAACTTACTCACGGGCCGATTGGGCCGAAATCAATGAAATGCTGCAGCGGAAACAAAGCACACAGGTGGGTCCTTCAGGACATGCCCACAGGCAGCCAACTGGAGGATCGCGATCTAGCCCTTGACATCTTTATCTTCTCTGCCAGCTTGTCCAATCTTCTTGCTGAGGCGAGGTGATTTGATTCCTGATTCTGAATTTTGTCGCAAAAGCGAGTGTGAGCACTCCAACCCCGTGCTCCGCGAGCCAATACACAGAATGCAAATAAATAATATGCATGGCTTATCAAAGGAGAGGCTCGGGTTATTTTATTTGCCATAAATCGCTTTTAGTAGCATTTCTGTTATTAATCATATTATTGTTTTTGCAACCTAAAAACTCCTTACCGCGATTGACATCATTGACTTAATCCACCAAAGATTCACTCTCATTATTAGCTGCTGTCTAAGACTCCCAACAGCGATTGCCATAATTGACTTAATCCACCGAAATTACACTTTCTTTATTGAGTACTGTCTAATCTCCAAACAGCATGTGTCATCCTCTATTCAATCCACCGATCATATTCTTTCTGTAATGGTTGCTGTCTAAGACTCCAAACAACGAGTGACATCATTTAAATGATCCACCGACTACACACATTTTATATTGATTGCTGTCTAAAACTCCAAACAGCATGTGACATTATGTAGATATTCCACCAAACATACTCTTTCCAAATTGATTGCTGTCTAATCTCCAAACAGCGAGTGACATCATCTAATTATTTCACCGAACATTCTCATCAAGATTTTCTAACAATCCAATCCTTTTTATTATTGATTCAAATCCACCAAGAATATCATTGATCAAGCCTACGATTCACCATTATATATCCACCAATAATATCATTAATTAATTCTACGATTCACTAGTATCCTCCCACCAAGTAAATCACTAATCAAGAACTATAATCCAATACTTGTATTAATCCTCCAAGTTCCCAAAAATTCAAGTAGATCATCTATTTAGCCTATCTATTCAGCTAGACTCCACCAATTTATTTTTCCTAGAACCCACACTATCATTTCCTATTTATGATCGACATGAATCCACCAATACTTTTATGTGTACGCTACAAACATCTATTTCCTTTACTCACGACCCTGCTTATTCTTTCCATATTTTATTTTGTAGGAATAGAAATGCCACTATTTGAAATACAATACATAAAATTTCACGAGACCTAATGACTTTGGAACAAAACATAATGTTCAAGGAATATTAACATGATTTTCCATACATATGGCATCACACCATATGCCTAATATCACCATAATTTTTCCATACATATGGCATCACACCATTTGACATCTTTCAGCGTTATAGCCGTTTAACTTACCACTGGGATGACACCCAGGACAACTCAAATCAGGGCTTTCCGCTGCCCTCCACTTTTTCCATTTCCACCCACAAAGTTTTTGAAATAGAACTATATCTGGTTAAGTTCCCATGTCCGCCCTTGACCGTGGGCACGGCTATTCGAATAGTTTTAGACTCTGCAGAGTTTGTACACTTTCAGCACAAGAGACAATCAGCTTGTTGCCCCACACAATTCCTTAGTCATGTGGTTGAGCAGATTATCACAGTGACTTTTCAAAGTATCTAGTCCCCTTTGTCATCTCACTTTATGGGAAACTGTCCACTTGCGGTAGGTCCCATCTATGCACAGGATGTTCGCCACGGATACTAGCGAAGCCCAGGCTCCACTCCCCGCAGCGCTAGCACGACTGGAAAACTTCACCCTCCACTCGGTGTCCCTTTAGGCCTCCCCTTGCCCTTACGTATCCACTTCGATCCCCTACCAGTGAGATGAGTCCGGGGGTTTCGATAAATTTACTTAGCCAAGTTGTACTTTACAGACTTGTGGTTGCACTTTTTTACATAGGAGGTCATGACAGATTCGGTCCTTAGGGTTATCAGGCGGTTCTACCACAAACCACACTCTCGCACCCCGCACCACACCCCGAACCATCCGCCCGGATAAATAAGCAATTTGAGGTTTTTGGGAATATAAAATAATCATATCCAACATATACCAGTCATTACCACCATGACTGCCCAACCAAATTTTCTCATGATTAAAAGCGATGCTTGAGAGTTTTCGCACCCATGAGTATCTAAGCAACACTAAGCATGGCATATAATTACGGACTTATTTTCGAAAGGTTATTATTATAATTTTTGCTAGGGTAACAAGGTTCAGAAATTCAAATATTCCAAAGGAGGGGTAATATTAATCAAGGTACACAATGGGATATAACTAGAATCGTAAATTAAACATGTATTTGCATATGAAATAACAGCATGCAATTTGATACTTTAAACAAAAATAATTTGCAGAAAGTGTAGGTTCAACATGATCAAAGTATTGACTCGCTTGGCGCGGTTTACCGTGGTCTTGAGCTCACTCAAAGCTATTCCATTTGATGGTCTTGGGCTTCTGGTCTTTATCCCCACTTTGATCTTGATCTTGCTTGATCCATTAATTCTTCGGGACTCCAGTTTCTAACTATGCGATAAGCGACTGAATCCAAATAAAAACAAATAACTCAAGAGATCCAAATAAATCCAATCACTTTTTAAATACCTGATTTAATTTAATTTATGCATTTATTATGATTTGAGAATAGAAGGATGACTCAGGTTAGTGTGTTGCAAGCACAGCGGTAGCTGAGTTTGAGCAGGAGGTCAAGTTGTCTGAATGCTTTACCGTGAGGGAAAATTTTATAAAGACGAGGGATCAAAAGTGAAGATGTACCTACAGGAATTACCTGCTTTTGGGAATAGAAGGTGGCCAGACATGGCCGATTGGGGAAAAACGAGGCTTGCCCTTTTGCTTGATGGCTTTCTTTTAATTTATTTACATTTATCAAGAAAGTTCCATGAGTTACGCTAGACCTATGGGTAGATGTAGGACTGTAGTGGGGTGTAGGGTATTGCCTTGTCTAATATTAATTTTTAAGATTTAGGGCATGAGTTATATACATGACGTATATGATTTCTGGTTTGTTGGATTAATCTTATGGCTTGCATTTGTCAAAATCTGAGATGCATTACTTTAGGTTGTGCTACTGTTACTTTATTCACAAAAAGGCAAGGTGGTAAGATTATTTTAGCTACCGATGACATAGAGATTTTGGTGGATACGCCAACATGACTTTTACTGAAAGAGGCTCTTCGGATTAGGTATCGTAGATACTCGGCGTATCTTTTAGTTACTATTATAGTGTTGTTATTATTATTATCATTGTTACTTAAATTTATGTATCTAGGACCGAGCATGCCATACCAGGTTATATTTTAATATCAATATTTGATTAAATTTACGGTTGAGATTTATTTATCGATGACACGCTAATGATGGCTACTATTTACATAGCTACATTAGGTAAATTAGTTTTAATCGTCCGAGGACCTAGGGGTTACTTTACTACAATTGCCACACACACATATATATTTTTCTAACATGATATTTCCGCTTAAAACATCCTTCTGATTAAAAGTTGTTATTAATTTATGTATCTTTAGTTGTTGTTTGGTGCAATTTAAGTTTTAAAGAAAAGATCATATCTATATGTACATTAGATGATGGCCTAGCTGGCTATTTATAGTTACATTTCACTGTTGTTATTAACCAGACCTACAGCTAAGATCCAATTTACCGATGGCATGCTAAATGTTAGAGCATACATTATAAGTGGGCAATCTTTATTTTAAAGCTTTGTTTTCATAGCTTTAACATAACATCCAATATATTTGCTTTAATTTTAGCTTAAGTATATTTTGAATTAGGATTCTTATTAGACTTGGACATTAGGCAATATCCCCCTTTATTAATGCCCTAATTAATAGCTAGTCTTTTAACTATTTATTTAAATGATAATAATTACTCATACGCATATGATTCTATATTTTGGGGGTGTACACAAGTTTTTACTTGAACCCCAACAGTCCTCCCAGCTCCTTTATTATCTTCCCTAGTTACTGCCTAGTTGATAGGCGCTAAAAAAAATAAAACAAAACAGTGCATAGAGTGCGAACCAGAGATCGCCGGTTTGGAGATGGGCTGGGCTGACCAACTGAGCAGGCGCTCGCTTGCGAATGGAAGGATCCAACTGATGTACATGAGGTGCGGCGGCCTGGGGGCAAAACAGAGGAAACCCGGCGGTGCATGGACTGGGCGGCGGCCGGCGGGAAGCGGCCGGGGAGGCGGACGTAGCCGGTAAAATGGGATCCCTGGAGCACAGGGTAGCTAGGGGTGGTGGCGCGGGGGTTGGAGCGGCAGCGAGGCGGGCGGGCGGCAGCATAAGGCGGCCGGCGGCGAGGTGCGCTTGGGGCGGCGACGCCGGAGGGGGAGGAGAAGGAAGCCGAGTGGTGTGGGAGTAGGAGGGGGTTCCG
This sequence comes from Dendrocalamus sinicus, assembly GCA_036346575.1. NCBI lineage: Eukaryota > Viridiplantae > Streptophyta > Magnoliopsida > Poales > Poaceae > Dendrocalamus > Dendrocalamus sinicus. The sequence goes on along the minus strand of JAYEVI010000337.1, from coordinate 155,300 downwards.
GAGAAGCGTACCGTAGGGTGGGCCGTGCGGGGGAGGGGCCGGGGTGTGCTAGCGGCGGTGGCCATGGGCGGCGCCGGTAAGCTCATGGCGCCGGCGAACTGTAGCAGAGGGATTTCGTAGCCGGCTCTTGGGGATGTCAGCCGCCCTTGCAATCTCTCTGATTTTTCTAGCTCTAGCTGCAAATGGATGGATTGGGATTTGATGAACACAAGCTGAAACAATGGAGGTTTGGTGCTGCGTGATCAGACAGCTTTTCTGATATATATTACTCACTTATATAAAGGATAGTTACAAGCTAAAGACTACTACCTGACTAGGAATAAAAGCATGGCGTTTGAGATTACCTAAGAATGAATGCATGGCTGAAACGGAAGAAATAAAAAGAGCCACTACTAATCTTGAAACGCCTAAGCAAGCAACAAATCGAAACGGACGGCATGCGTAAACCGATGGCATGATGGCAAAAACTAAATGCATGCAGTAACTAAAATACTAGCTAACAGCAGGATTAAATGATTATTGCTAACAATTCTCCCCTAATCCTGCTTGTCGTGTGGCGACCTCGGCGATGCTGCCTTCTTGCAAAGTTCATGAAACCCGATCGTCCGGCGTTGAGCTCCACCGGCGTCGAAGTGGCGAAGATGTTGGCCATATTCGTAGCGCCGCGGTGCCCGTGATCATCGTCGATGTCGGGTTCAGCTGTTGAGGCGTCGAACTCGATGATGGGTTCCGGAGTGCGTGGCGAAGTAGGGTCGTTGGGAGCCGCCGTCTCCAAATGTTCCGGTGTTGCTGCTTGGCTCCCCAGCGCCATGTTGGATGGCACAGAGGAAGAAACCACCTCGTAGTGGACGGTAAACGAATCGCCCAAGGAGGCCGCAACGGACTCTCCTGAAGCCTTCCAATTCCACTTCGCCGCTTCATCGAACACAGCGTCGCGAGTGACACAAACACGCCGGGATGCCGGGTCGTAAGCGCGATATGCCTTAGCTCCCGGTTCATAGCCAAGGAACACCATGGCCTTGCTTCGGTCATCGAGTTTCTTCAAATGCGGTCTCACATCCTTGATGTAAACAACGCGCGCGAACGTCTTGAAGTAATGCAGTAGGTATTTGACCATGCCATGCCTCATACGGGTCTTGTTGCGAACACTCTTTGTCGTGACGGTTCGGGATGAAGACGGCGGTGGATACCGCCTCGCCCGAAACTCCCAGGCATGTCCTTCGCCTTCATCATGCAGCGTGCCATGGCCACAATCGTGCAGTTGCGGCGTTCGACCACGCCGTTCTGCTGAGAGTGCGGCGCGGTGAGGTGGCGCCCAATCCCTCCTCGGCGCGATAAGGCCGAACTCCACGGAGGTGAATTCACCGCCGCGGTCGGTCGAAGAACACGCAGCGGCTTGCGGCGGTCTCGACCTCGGCGCCGGCCTTGGCGCTTGATGGTTGCGGAGCATCACTTTTTGCCGCCAGAAATAGCCACATGTAGCGGGTTAGATCATCGATCAACAACAGAAGTACCTCTTGCCGCCATGGGTTGCGGTGTGATGGGCCCGCATATATCACCGTGGGCGAGATCAAGGCGTTCGCGCGCGATGCGTCGTCGCGGCGGAAAGCGGCGTTAAGCACGCCAATCGGCGGTATCGCAAACCTGATTTATGCACTCAAGCTCCGGCGATCGCGCCATCCCGCCCGGCGAGCATGCGGCGAGTCGGTTGAGGTGGCAAGCAGCGCATGCCATGTCGAGCCTCCTCCTTGCCCCTCGCCGCGAGGCAAGCGGGCTGTGCAATGTTGACGTTGAGCACATAGAGACGTCCGTGGTCCGCCGAACCCGCACAACAACCGGAGTTGGGGATCGCGCGATGTGAGGACGCCATTCTCGATCTCCGTCTTGCGGCGAGATTCGTCCAGGTGGCCGAGGCGGCGATGTTGCTGCGGGCGTGGGATGTAGTAGACGCCGGTGAGTGCGCGGTGATCGCCGTTCTTGCGGCGAAGAAACACGAGTGCGCACCCTCGATGCGGACTCGCGGCGTCGCGAACTTGACGGAACGCGCACGCGGTGTCGAGTTCGAGAATGCGTTCCGTGCGCCCGTCATATGATTTGATGCGCCGGTGTCGAGATCCATTCGGATCGATGGTTCTCCTCATCGCGAGAGTGACAAGGGCGCGCTCCTCGTTTATAACGAGTTCGGCGCCTTCTGGTTCGATGTTGATGGCGGGAGAGAGGTCACAGACCTGAGCCATTAACAACGTGGGCTCATCTTCGCCCTCAGCCTGCTCTAGTTCGGCTTGAGAAGATTCGCCGAGCCAACCTCTCACGATCCCGCCGCCTTTCGGCGATCCTTGCGATGGCGAGTTTGCCGCAATAACGGCATTTGTCCTTGGAGATGTCGTGGCACGCGGCCTGGGATGGCCCAGACTTTGGTTCCTCGTCTCCCCCGTCACGCCCGCGGCTGCGCCGGCCGTGCTGGCGTGAGCGTGACGTGTTCCCGCTGTTCGCCTTGGTGTTATTCGACGACCATTCCTTCTCTGTGAGTAGAACCTGGTCTCCTTCCTCATCGTCCGACTCTCCACGGTCCTCGACAACGTGGAGCCGGCCGGTGAGGTCCTCGATGGATAGAGTGCTGAGGTCAACCAAGGTTTCAATTGACAAGGCGATTTGGCGATACCTGCGGGGAACAATACGCAATAGCTTACGGACCACCTTCTCCTCCGACAACTCCTCCCCAAGGAGGCGAAGGTCGCTAACGACACCCTGGAGCCGGAGACTGAAGTCCTCCACGTGCTCGCCATTTTTGAATCGCATGGACTCAAATGTTTGGCGTAGCTTCTGCGCCTTGGATTCACGCACTCGATCCGCCCCAACCCTCATCGCCTTGAGGCGTCCGAGCTTCTTTGGCGTTATCCTTCTCGGCGGCGGCGGAGCATTTCGGAGGCACGCGCGGGATCACCGAAAGGGCTGGCGATCTTCTTGGTATGGCACATCGCCGGTGTCGACGGCGTCCCCACGTGCCTTGAGCTGCAGGTTGACTTCGCATCAACACCGCCCAATCGGAGTAATTTGAGCGTGTGGCGTGGGGTAGGAGATGGAGCCACTGCTCTCCTTCACGACCCGCTGGACAACGAGTTCACGCTGGCGCCATTGCGTCGTTGCGCGGCGCGTCGGTGGGGACAGCGGCGTCCACGGCGTGTCGTTGCGGTGTCTGGAGTGGTCTACAGCAAAGGCGGGGCCGACATTTTGCTCGATACCAATTGTCGGCCGCCCTTGCAATCTCTCTGATTTTTCTAGCTCTAGCTGCAAATGGATGGATTGGGATTTGATGAACACAAGCTGAAACAATGGAGGTTTGGTGCTGCGTGATCAGACAGCTTTTCTGATATATATTACTCACTTATATAAAGGATAGTTACAAGCTAAAGACTACTACCTGACTAGGAATAAAAGCATGGCGTTTGAGATTACCTAAGAATGAATGCATGGCTGAAACGGAAGAAATAAAAAAGAGCCACTACTAATCTTGAAACGCCTAACTGAAGCAACAAATGCGGCCCCGACGGCATGCGCCCGATGGCATGATGGCAAAAAAACTAAATGCATGCAGTAACTAAAATACTAGCTAACATCAGGATTAAATGATTATTGCTAACAGGGGAGGCCTCAGGGCACCGATACAGTGCTACCAAAATGAGGAATTGGACAGGGGCACTCCGAGGAGGTGGAGGCGGCGATAATGGCGGCGGCGGTCTTGAAGAAGAAATCCAACTCGGGGAGGGCAGGTAGTGGCAACGGGGAAGAGGGAGGAGGCGTGGAGGGAAATGGGGAAGCCGGTGACGCGATTGGGGGTCTTGGCCGAGCTTTATAGGCTGTGACATGGAGAGTTGGCCGGCAAGGCATGGGCGTCGGTGCGGCCGGTATGGCGCTGCGGGGCCGGAGGTAGGTGAAGGCGCGACGGGAGCAGGTGCGTGACGCAAGAGCATGGAGCGGCGCAGGTGAGGCAACGTGCGTGCGTAGGCAAGAGTGCGACGGGATCGTGCGACTGACGCGAGTGAGATGACGGGGAAAAGAAAAGCAAGGAAAGGAGGAAGGAGAGAAGAAGAGAGTGCGGGGAAGGGAGAAGAGCGAGGGGGCAGGGAAAGAGGCCCACCGGCCAGAGGGAGAAAAATGGGGGAAAAGAGAGAGGAAGATAGGGGGGCCGGCTGTCAGAAAATGGAGGGGGCAGGCCGGCAGAAATTTTTGTACGGATAACCTTTTTTTTTATTCGGAAATACAGAAATATACCCGCGGTTTCATTTTTTACAAAAATAGCCTCGAGTCGCCCAATGGGGAAGCGACTCGAGAATTTCGCCCACCCGAAAAGCGACATTTAAGGAATCTGCGAACCGTTGGGCGAATCAGTGCTGTCGCCTTCACGTTGGGCGACTTAATATAAGTCGCTGTACGGTTGAGCGACTGCAATGCAGTCGCCCAACGCTAGGGCGACACAGGGGGTTAAGGCTCCCAGCCGGCTTCCACTACCAACCACCTTTTTCACTCATTCAGCAAACACATTCAGCGCACAGAGAAGAGGAAGAAGGAAAAGAAACAAGGGGGAGAAGAGAGAAAGGAGGGGAAGAAGAGGAGAAGGAGAGGGAGGAGGGGAAGAAGAGGAGAAGGAGGGGAAGAAGAGGAGAAGGAGAGGGAGGAGGGGAAGAAGAGGAGAAGGATGGGAAGAAGAGGAGAAGGAGAGGAGGAGGGGAAGAAGAAGAGGAGAGGAGGAGGTGAGGGAGGAAGGAGGAGTAGAAGCTATTCCATCAATTTGGATCCAGGTATTTTTTTGGATTATGTTGTATTTGCATTATTATTTATATGAAATGTTGGTGTTAATAAAAATTATAGATGTAGAATAATTAGTACCATGTTAGTATGGAAATATTATTGTAGAAAAAGTTTGGTATGCAATTTGTAGTATGGTATAGGAAGTTTAGTATTGTGCGATATTATTTGACATGTCGCAAAATTGAAATATATATGCAGGCCGACATCATCAATGTCCACTACATTGAGAGTGTATTACGGAGCTGGAACCATTCGTGAAGGTCCGAATGGTGTGGATTTGAGCGATTTTCCGCAAGTCACTCTCGTACTTCGGATGACGAGAATGCTCAAATGGGAGATGTGCGCTTTGGTGACCGGAGTTTTCGTTGAACCCCGAGGTGTACGTAAATCGCGTGCAAGGGCTTTGGAGCCGGTCTCCACGGACATCGGATGGGAGTTGAAGACATTGGTGCGCTCGCCACATGGAAGAGCTTTGTGCTAGGTGCGGCGTCGTGGATACGAGTGTGTGCTGCTTGTGCAACCGTGCTCGATACAAGCGGTGAGGAAGCTCGTGCAACGTGTTGTTGTGGGAGGTGCTAGCAGCTCGGGCGGGCGCATGTTGGCGGACATGATGAAGTTGCTCGTCATGAAGCCGATGCGGTACATGAAGGAGAGTTACAGCCGTCAAGCCATAGAGAGCCAACTGGGCAAGCCGATGAAGGAGAGTATAATGAGTACATTGTGCAGCAGATGGACTCACGATGACGAGGGCATGGGATGAAGAGGAAGCATGAGAGGCGGCGACGATGGCGATTCCGATGAGGATGAAGTTCCTATCCTCCAGAATGGAACCGGTTTAATGCGGAGGGTCTTTCCGCACATGATGAGCATGAATCACAATGGGAGTACCATGAGACAGAGGTTCGGTTGCATGCTATATTTGCTGACAAGGAAGCGCTGCAGGATGCCATCAAGCTTTGGGCCCTTTCAATGCAGCGGACATTTCGCGTCGTCAAATCAAGCGGAGCGCGAGACATCGTGACGTGCGAGCGGCATCAAGTTGCCCTTGGCGGGTGCACGCCCGTAAACCTAAGTATGAGACTCATTGGATTGTGTCCAAGGTTGAGCCGCACTCCTGCATTCTAAACACTGTGTTGTCGAGACATCGTAACCTGACGTCTGGATTTATAGCCAATGTCATGTATGGGGAGATAGTGCAGAAGAAGGACATGGCAGACCACGCATATTGTGGTAGCTATTGAGAATAAATTCAAGTATAAGATTAGCTACGCGAGGCGGCGGGCCAAGCGGCGTTGGAAAAACGTTTTGGCACTTTCGAGCGGCGACGACAACCTTCCTCGTATGCTTAATGTCCTGCGGAAAGGAACCGAGCACATACATCGCCCTCCACGAAGCCGTCCATAAGTCCGTCGGGTATGCGGTGTTGCGAGAGCAATGTTTGCATTTGGTGCTAGCATCGAAGCATTCGAGCATATCTTGCCGATGATCTCAATTGACGGACCTTCTTGACGAGCAAATACAAGGGGCAGATCCCGGCCATAGGCGTTGAGCGGTAACAATCAAATATTGCCGGGCTATTGCATTTGTGGAGAGTGAGAATTACGAGAGCTGGCTGTGGTTTCTCAGACATGTGAGGGCTGGAGTTGTAGCCACTCGGCCTGGTGTGTGCATAATCCATGATCGCCACGCCGGTATTATCAAGGCAATAAGAAAACTTCAAGAAGACCCCGAGGAGCCCTTTCCTTGGCCGGACATGAGGAACCGGTGGTGCAGTCGTCACCTAGCGGCAAACTTTTTCAAGCAATTCCCTAAACAATCTTTGATGAAGCTATTCAAGAGGCTGGCTAGGCAGAACCAACAGAGGAAATTTGATGCTTTGTGGAGGTTGTTGGATGAGCACACTAGGAAGAACGTCGAAGAGAGGAGCAAGGAGCCGGTCACTCCTGGGGCGGCACAACCACAATGCTTGCCGCCAATCGATGCGCCTAACCCAAGTGGTCCAAGAAGAAGGAGCTCACGAAACATCAGGTGCTTGCGCGGATCGAGGGGAACCGTTGGAGAAGTGGTCGCTGTTGCACGACACGGATGGCGCAAGGTACGGAATAATGACAACTAATCTTGCCGAGGTGTACAATTGGGTTCTAAGGGGTCTCCGTTCTCAGCCCCTTGTCGCCATCGTGGAAGGTGTTCTTCACAGCACAATCCGGTACTTCAGGGAGAGGCACGCGAGTGCCGCACTTCATGCGGCCAATCCCGGAGCATTGTATTCGGCAAAAATTACTGCTTACATGGAGATGAAGGCACAAAAGGGTCAGTTGCACACAGTGCAGGTCATGGGCAACAGGGAGCATCGTTTTGAGGTGATACTCCGTGATAGAGCCGGATTTGGGACGGCTCGTTCACTTGTTACCCACGAGGTATGTCTTGCAGATCATGGAAATGAATCTAGCTGCACGTGCAACAAGCTTAAGTTGTTACACAAACCATACTCTCATGTCCTCGCTGCATGCGGGACCGTGGGTATGGATCCTTCGAACTTCATGTCCGAGTTCTTCTTTAAGGAGGGCATGCGCAGCTTGGTGTGGGGAGCTTCGAGGGTTCGGGTGGTGGGAAACTTCGCCACTTTGGACATTGCATCGAGGACACAGGTTCGGATGTTAACATGTTGAAGGGTGGGAAGGGTCGGCGACGAGCCGACGTATTAGGAACGACATGGATGAATCACTGGAACACCGGTGCACGTTGTGGTCGATGCGGTCGAGGGGGGACACAGCTAGGCGATGCATGTCCCGATCGTAGTTACATGACTTTTCTCAGAATGTACTTGGTTATGTACTTATTTAGTACATGTATTTGCTGTTTGTTAAAATGAGATACTTTTGTGGCTCGTGCACAAGACAATCAATTCATGACATGCTTAACAACAAGGCGCATTATTTCGATCGACCTCGTACATACTACGGTACAACCATACACATCGTTGCTTATATGCCAAATGAGCCTCGTGGCACCCACATGGAGAATCTGCGAGGTGGGCGCCTCGGGCGGGCAAGCCATCGTGGTAGTGGCACGCACATATGCAACTTGGGTTTGCACAAAGACATGTCGGATCGTACGAGCTTCCTATGTTGACAACCTCCTCGTTTCCCCTCTCGCGTTGCATCTGTTGGCGGAGCTCATTGTTCTCCTCATTGAGAGTCTCCATTCGGTACTCCAAGTCCATTATTCGGTTCCATAAAGTACCCACATAACGGTCAATATACCGTTCATGAGGAGGGTCGATCCAGCGGGAGAAGTCGCATTTCGCCATCTGCGAAAAAGGACAGTAAACATGGAGGGTCCATAAGCAATAAAAAATGTACTATTAGTAGTTTGTACCCCGGAGCGTGGGCATCGGAAGAAACGGCGCCCGCCATCGTTCGGCCCTTCCAGGACTTGCACGACCACGTACTCATTGTGTCTGCATTTCGGCCACGCTGGTTGCGCACGCCGGCTTGGTACCAAGCGGTACTGTGGACCGAACATCTCCCTCCTTTCCAAGGGAAGGTCTTCCTTCGGTGACCCATATCCGACTGGCCCCTCATCTTCCGCCATGGTATGTTCCACCACGAAATAGAAGGTGCTTCTTTGTTCGATTCAGGGTTTTCTGGCTACAACTTCATGGGACCTCAACCGTGCTATTTATATCGAATAGCGGGACAAAAGAGGGCTGCTTTGCCCGAGAGACATGACAAAAGCGCTCACTTTACTCGGTGAGATGACAACACATGCCGCCTTTACGCAGTTGATATGTCAAAACGGGCGCTTTGCTCGGTCGGATGACAACACATGCCAGCTTTACGCAGTGATATGTCAAAACGGGGCAGCTTTGCTCAGTCAGATGACAACACATGCCACTAAACCGCCTACATAAAGACTACGATCCAAAAGCCTACATAGGAACATTTATTGCTACTCAAAAGCCTATCGCTACGTGAAACCAACAAAATAGGGGCGTGGTCGTAGCCTTTACAGTGAGTGTTCACGTCATAGGCATGTATCCTTTCCAGTGAGTTTTCATGTCACCTTTCCTTGTTGTTTCATAAATACAGGATACAAGCTCTGAAAAGGCTACATAGGGACATTTCCATGGACTATGCCCACTGCACCAGATAACCTGCCTACATAAAGCCCTCCTATGTCTTCCATACCACATCTCCTCCTCAAGCCTTCACAATACTATTACACAACACAATACTAATACACAACAATGTCTTCCTGGAGGTCCGACCCGTTTGGAGTGCCGGAATGGCATGAGCGCCCGAAGTGCCATTGCGGCTTTAGGACGATGTTGGGAGTCTGGACGGATCGAGTACAACGAGCCAAATACGGCCGTAGGTTCTTCAAGTGTCCAGACCTGGATGACGACTTCGTGGTAACGACAACAACTAAATCATTTGTTTCTCGTTATCGTTTTTCAACTTGATCCATGACATCTACCATGCCACACATAGGCTTGCACGTTCATCGAATGGGTGGATCGGGTGCCGCCGGCATGGCCACAGAACCGGGCAGTGGAGGTGGAAAACAAAGGACAATACTTTGTCAAGATGACTCAGGCTCGCGAGGTGGAACGACAGATGCGGCATGAGCAAGAGCGCCGCGTGAGGGTGGACCAAATCCGTCTGAAGGGCAAGGAGGATGACCTCCAAAGGAGGCGGGAGCAGCTAAGTCTGCGTGAAGCAGCCATCAAGCGTCAGGAGGAAGAGCTTCAAGCTCGAGAGGCAGCTCTCAAGACCAAGAGTGACCGGAACAAGGATGCAGCGGAGCCATCTTCAAGGCGCGATAACAAGGGGAAACAACCACGCTACACCCAGTAGACCAAATGTAATAGACCTAGCAAGTTTTATTCCTAAGGCAGATCTTGTGGGTTGCTCTTAGTCGCATATCATGCTATATGTTATGCATGTAATAACAATGTACGCGCATGTTACTCCCAAGCGTATTACGAGTTTATTTCTATTGACATAAGCTTATTATCTAGCATGTTCGCATTCAATGATTCAGATAGCAAGTCATACCGGTTCTCTCGTAAACTCTTTCTCAAGAACATCAAAATATCACTTACAACTCTATGTATCCGTCTGTTCTACGGTCAATTATTCTTCAAAAATATTGGAATTTTTTATGCATCTACAACATACAATGCACATAAACTTTTATTACAACTATACCAGATTTTTCTCTGTTTCAAACTACAAAATTGCCAAAACTCTACAAATTTGGGGATGAATGAAGTCGCTTACCGATTGGCGATCAGATTACAAGTCGCCTACCTATTGGCGATCATTACAAGTCGCCCAGCCATTGGGCGACTTCATTAAATCGCCCAGTGAGAAAGCGACTCCGTGATGTCGCTTTCCCGTGAAGCGACATAGCTTCTTGTCGCTTTTCGGGTGGGCGAAATTCTTGAGTCGCTGCCCCATTGGGCGACTCGAGGCTATTTTTGTAAAAAATGAAACCGCGGGTATATTTCTGTATTTCTGAATAAAAAAAAGGTTATCCGTACAAAAATTTCCAGGCCGGCAGGGGCAGTAAAAGAGAGAAAGGGCAGAAAAAGAGGAGGCCCCACATGGTATAGAGATAAAGGGAGGGAAAATACTAAAATTCTAATTTTAATTTTCTGTATATTGAACCTTAAGTTTCATAATCTTTCCTTTGCATTTTTAATTCAACTATTTCCCGTTAATAATATATAATCCATGCTTTGATTAACATATCTTTAAACTAGGTTCTCAGAGTTTGAGCATGCCCATCTTTATTTAAGTTTTTAGATCATACTCTCCTTCCTTTTTGCATGATGATTGAGCTAAATCAAAAATGACTTCTTGGCCTTAATTATTATTATCTGTCTCTGATCTTTGAATAAAACTTTGATTCAGTAAGTTACAATGAATTTTTGTTTGTCGGGGTTAAACCTCATTTAAATTATTTTGTATTTGTTTTTGGTTGCTATTTTGTGCTCAAAAATTATTTCAAGTTATTTATTTGCTCAGCACAATTCAGGAGAAACCCAAATAAGGTGTCGAACCAAAATTCAAATTCCAGCCAAATACCAATAAAAGTTTTAAATTTCTTAGATTTTTAAACATCCAAAATTTAGGATGTTACACAATGTCTCAAAAAAATTTTGAAAAATGTTAGCTGTAAAAGGTGATATGTATCAAGCGAATTATGTTGTGAATACGAAAAATGCAATATTATTTTTGAAAAATTGATAGAGGAGATGGAAAGTGTGGGAACAAATACAATAGTAAATTGTTAATCTTATTGGCCTTACAGGTTTTTAGAATACATAGGAAAAATGCATCCTTTTATATTTATTTTCCAGAATAAAATGATCAAAGTTGTAAAAAAATGGACAAGTTATTGGAATCCTAAGAAACAACAAAGAAACAGGGTCTCAAAAACTTTTACACCAGTTAAACTAAAAGAAAAAAAATGTCAATGGGGGTTTGATGAATCTTTTACACCAATTAAACTAAAAGAGAAAACAAAAAATGAACATGAGGGTTTGATGAATCAAACACAAGACCTAGTGCTTGAGAGCACAACCCAATGACCAATATGACAAAGCTAGTTTCGTGTAGAAGTATTGATGTTTTCTTCAAATATTTTGGGTGTTTATTTGTACACCCATGCATCCTTGTATGTATGCCCTGACGGAAGATACATTGTGTGAATGCCTGTACAAATGATCAAGTGCAACATTTCGATTCTATGTATGCAACAAAAAATTGAAATAAAAGTTGATGTTGCAAAGATAAAATAACATAAAATCGAAATGTTGCATATATAAAATCAAAATGTTGCAATATGAAGTAGAAAAAATTACACATAAAATCAAATAAAAATCTCAATGTTGCACACATAAAATCGAAATGTTGCATAGCTGAAATCAAACTTTTGGAAAAAAAATGTGGGTTTACATATGAAATCAAATAAAGATCTAAATGTTGCATCCATGAAATTGAGATGTTCTAACAAAAAATAAAGAACGATGTGAGTATTTGTATTGTACGTTCCAATGTAACATTCTTAGATAATGTGTGCAACAATTTTAATCACTGTATACAATAAAAATTATGTGATATAAAAAGCGATGTTGTATACACGAAATAGAAAATGTTGCAATAAAAGCATACACTACAAATATTATAAATATGGATGAAAAATATTATAAACATAGACAAAAAAATATTGTACCTCAGCATACGAAACTAACGGTCCAGATCAGACTTCCAGACGCTAGCATTTCTCAAAAAAATTCACAAAAACAGATGAGAAGAATACACCATGTATGTGCTAACTTCATCTTGCTTAGCTAGTGGGATGAGCATCTCTAATTGCGCCTTCGGAGGCGAGACGTGTCATTCCTGGAACGAGCCGCCGGTCGGCACCCTGTGGCCCAACCCGGACTGCCTACGTGCATCACCGATCTACGGATGCAACCACGTCACAATATCGGACGGCCGTCGTGCTCCCAAGTCGGAGGTGCCGCAAGCCGGTGGCAACTGGACACAGCGAGAAGGCGGAGCACGGCTTTCCTCTCGGAAAAAAGGAAGCAGAGGATGGCCCCAGAAAATTACTACACTAACTGTGGATTCTTTTAGACTTATAATTTAACTTTCTATAATAACTAATTTTTAAATATAGTATTTTTTAAAAAGAGCTTTATAAGTTAATTATAATAGACACTATCTTGACTTTATTTATATCGGTCAAAATCACACATAAATATATTTCTTTCTATATTCTTTCTTGTAAATAGACAGAATTAAAAATTTTAAACCAAAAACCATAACTTACAGTAAAAAAAACCGACCTTAAATTAAGGTTTGAGCTACAGGAAACTCAATGCGATCAGAGCTGTGCAGCGTTAATTAGTAGTGGTCCATAAATGCGATCAATGTGAGATGGATGATGATTATCCACAGAAAAATTAGTTAGCATTTGCTTTTGCTGTGTCCTCCTCCAGCAATTTGGAAACGTAAAATATGTTACGAAACCTTATGCCGAAGGATTACTGTGTTAAATTAAAAGATATGGGCCTACTAAGAATGGTCTCTTAGTCTATATATAGAAGAGAGATATTCATCGTATTGATGCTAAAAATTCACATTAATAAAGGTCACCGACTGATGTGACGATGGCTCGATCTTCCGAGAGGTACTGATAAGTCGATTGTGGAGATCTCGACGTTGATGATCCAAAGGCTCCGACCAAAACAGATCGAACCCCTCGCAATCACTACACCACTGCTCCGTTGGTTATCAACCGTGCCGAACACGATTGACCTTGCCGAGAAGGCTATCTCCTGCAAGCAAATCGAGAACACAAGCAAGAGAGTTCAACATGCAATCTGAAATTGCGAATAATGTTTAAGTTCACAAGTTGGGGTTTCTCAAACCAAACATGCGGCGAAACTGCTAAGCAGAATAAACTCTTAAGAAAAACCCAAGTAAAACTAAAGGGGTGCGGCCTCCTTAAATAGGGGAGGGGAAAGCCACACTTATCTAATGAAAAGGGATGTGGTACTATTCCTAGTTACTGTTCACGCACGTGGTACTGTTCACATGAACAGTACCGGCCCAAATAGCCCAAGTTACAAGGCCCTCGGCCCACTTTGACTCGGACCGGAAAGGTGACGTAACTTGTTTTGCTGTTTCTGATCTGCTCGGGTGGATTTTGGAGGTGAGATCAGATCCATCTGAAAGTAGACTCCAAGAGCTTTCCAACGAGTACTCACGGGCCCCGAGAAGCCTTCTGGATCAAAAGTTATGGCCATTTGAAGTTGGCTTGTCAGGCTGAATCCGAATTGATCTGGAGGCCGAATTGGATTCCAAAACCTGTCCAACTTGAACCCTTGCTTTAATTGGTTCCAAAGTGATGTGGTGCTACAAATATATATATTTTCATCATTAGGTAGCATCATATTCTCATTTAAAATATGTTGAAGTTGAAGAAACGATTCACCTTTAGTTCATTCTTGATATTGGCGCTATGGTCGAAATGCGTGTTGGTGGCGTGATCACATCATCCTCCCCTTCTTGATGGAAAACCGTCCTTGGTTTTAACATATATGTAGTGTCACGTATTGCATGATCTTGATCATAAATCTTGGTGTATGATAACAAACGCAACAAACTCTCATTATGTAATATCATAAGCTCTTTATCAAATAAAGTAAAATCTCTTTGAAACGAGTTCACCTCATAATTTAAGTGATGCGTAGGAGCTCTTGTAATTGTAACAACAAGTAGAGCAAATATGGTTGTATCCATAGGGTTCATGTTCTTATCACCGACTGCTCTCTCTCATACTTGTGTCAATTATTTATTTTCATCGTGCATCGATTAATTGATTGATTGATTGTTCTTGCTTTTTAGTGGTTGATTCGCAGCCCTAGTTTTATAACACATCATCAGCACCGCTCTACGGCCCTACCTCTGGTCTGGCCGCACCATGCGTCCCTGGCTTGAAGCCAAGCGACCCCCAATCAGCTAGCCACGGTGCTACGCCCTGGTTTGCCCGATGCGGCCGTTGCCTGTTGGCCGAAGTAATTAACGCATGTGCATTTTATATGCAAGTGTGAACGGCAGCACAATAAACACATGAATAAAACGAGAATATAACATTTCGATGCGTCGTATCATTATCCATGAAATTCCCTCACGCTAGAAGCCGAACTGCGCGTGCACCCTGTCCCTGCCCGTGATACCCTCGGACCCTGCCCCTGCCCACGATGCTCGGCTAGCTGTCAACCTAGTGACACTCGGCAACAGCCTATCGAGCAGTGGTAACTCGACAACGCCTCTGGCCCCACCTGTAGCCACGCCTGGCCATTGCCTCCTACGCTCGAGTCGCTTGCCACGCACCATCTGTCCTGTTGAGTAGGGGGATGCGATAGTTGATAGGTGTCGCCTGCCATGCTTTTTGAGCTTTAGAAGGGCATTTTTCAAAAATAGATATTCAAAGGCAAATTTTTTTTAAAAAAGTAGCTACAATGCTAAATACGATCTGATAGTATATATGCAATGTGCATTCTGAAAAGATTCACAAAGGGTTTAGGTTTATGCGCACAGCACAAATGCTGTCGCCGCTCTGCTTTTTATATATTGCCGAGAGTATCGGACAAGCAACAGTGTATACATGTTTCAGATTTACAAGAAGGGAAAGCTATCTGCAGGAAACAGAATTCCTGTTTATATCTATGGAATCAAATCAATAAGATGCAGATATTCTACAATCCCTATCTATAATTTGACTACAAGTCTATCTCTAGAATCTGTTTACAAACCGAGCACTGATCTGTTATCTCCAGAATCTGTTTCGCTGATTTGTTTCTTCTAACATCCTCCCTCAATCTGGACGTGGGCAAACGTTCAGATTGTTCCTAAACTTCTGAAATGGTTGAACAGCTAGAGGCTTTGTAAGCACATCTGCTATTTGATCATGTGTAGAGATAAACCGAATATCTAAAGCTTTGCGTGAAACTCTCTCTCGAACAAAATGATAATCAATTTCGATGTGTTTTGTTCGTCCATGAAAAATTGGATTATCTGTTAGATAAACAGCTCCCAAGTTATCACACCATAAATAGGGTGCTCGTGACAACGAAATTCCCAATTCATCTAATAGAGATTGAATCCACATTAGTTCAGCTGTTGTATTGGCAATTGACTTATATTCTGACTCAGTGCTGGAACGTGAGACAGTTGGCTGCTTCTTTGAACTCCATGACACTAAATTTGCTCCAAGATAAACAGCATATCCTCCTGTACTTCTCCGGTCATCTGCACATCCGGCCCAGTCGGCGTCACAGAAGCCACTGAGTAATGAAGAGTTGGACTTCCGAAAGATCAGGCCATGTGTTGCTGTTTCTTTGAGATATCTCAGTATCCGTTTTACCGCTGTCCAATGTTCATCAGTCGGTGCTTGCATATACTGAGATATTTTGTTAACACAGTATGAAATATCCGATCTGGTGTAAGATCGAGGAGGCCGACTAGAGGGGGGTGAATAGGCGGTCTAAAAATTTTCTTCAAATTAATATTAGCAATTGAAGACCTTTTCTATTTGCCTAAACCAAGTATATAATGCGGAAGCTAAAAACAATTTGGTTTAGCTCAAATAGCGCCTACAACAAATAAATTTGCCTAAGTGCACCAACAATTCTACCTAGGTCAAGGTTTGCAATCCTAGGTTTACAAGCAATCAAAATAATGCTAAGTAAGTAAATTGCTTGAATGTAAAAAGAGCACAAGAAAGTAAACCACAAATGACACGTTCTCTTTTTACCGTGGTGTTCGGAGACTTGCCGGTCTCCCCTAATCCACGTTGAGGTTAGCCCAAACGAATTGGACCGGCTCCACGAATTAAGCTTTCCACCTCAAATCCACTAGTGGTAGCTCTTCCCCGCTCCGGGTAGGTGAGCTCCAACCTTCACACACGCCGAGCCTTCTCACAAGCTTCTTTGAGAAGATCACCGGGCACGACGTCTCCCACGCCGTCTAGGAGTCGGCAAACTCCAAGAGTAACAAGCCAAGTCCCTCACTTGACTCTCACCACGTGCAACGAATGCACAAGCTCAATCCGGACACAAAGTCCTCCTCTAGATGCAACACATGCACTCTAGATCACCTCTCCTCTCTCACAAAGTGCAACACATGCACAATTGAGTGGAGAGCCTCACACTAGCTCAAAAGAGTGAAATGGAGTCCCTAGAACCTTGCCCCAACCGGCCACAATGGAGTATTTATAGCCCACACCTCAAAACTAGCCGTTGGAGTCAAAAACAGGATTTTGCGGTACTACCGCTGCTACAGTACCGGTACTACCGCTCCCCACCATAACGGCTAGAAAAATAGCCGTTAGTCAGCCATTTGCGGTACTACCGCAGTTATAAAATGCGGTACTACCGTTCTGCGGTAGTACCGGGAAGTCGGGCGGTACTTCCGCTTCAGCACAGACAGCACTCAGAAAAACGGTCATAACTTTTGACTCCGATGTCGGAATTGAGTGATCTTGGACTCTATGGAAAGCTTATTCCGAGGGCTACACAACCCATCTATTTGCATGATCTCAAACACATTAGATCAATGCAGAAATCAAAAGAGATCCAAAAGAGTCACTCCCATGGTCTAATGTCAAAGGGAATAGCAACAAACAATTTTAGACCATGCCAAGGGATAATACATGATCTTCAACTTTTGCAAAACACATTTGCAAACTTAGATCATGTCACAAAGAATAGGTACATGGACTTCAACATTTTGCAAAACACATTTGCAAAGTATAGTCACATGTTACAAGGATTTGCCACATGAGCTTCAACCATTTGCAAAACACATTCGCAAATGCAAGCCTCATGCCAAGATGAGCTAGAGCAAGTGAGGTTGAGCCATCAACACATGATGAGACTCAAACTACTAGACATGACCCCTCTTAATAGTACGGCAACCTATACTAGCAATCCGGTCTTCCAACCAAACACCAAGACCGGTAAAAGACTAGGAACACATCCTTAGCCCTAGCTAGTCATACCTTTGCCTTGGGTCATCATCTCGATATGCATCAACTCATGATGCATCCTTCTCGTCAACTCCATCAACACATGATGGTCTTCCTTGACTTGATGATCAACACATGATCATCTCCATGCATCCACTCATGATGCGTCCTTTTTCTTCGATGGCCTTCAACACATGAAACCATCTTCTTCTTGATCTTGACTTGATGATTTTCAACCCATGAAGTCATCCCAAGTCATCCTCATTTGTGGAACCTAACCTATTCACCCAACTCATGGAAAATGTTAGTCCACAAAACAATTGTCATCAATTACCAAACTTCACCATTAACACATAATGGAGGGACTAGATTCAATAATCTTCCCTTTTTGGTAATTCATGACAATCTCAACAAATAATGAGATAATAAATTGAATATGAAATCATTTTAATTCAAAGTGCGGTACTACCGCCGTTGTAACTTCCGGTACTACCGCTCTACGGTAGTTCCGCAAAGTCGGCGCGGTAGTTCCGCTTGAGCCGGAACCAAACTTGGCGCTCTCTGGAAAAAAGGTTCCGCTCTACCTCCGGAGCTTCCGGACTCCGGAAGTACCGCTCTATACTGCGGTACTACCGCAACCTGCGGTAGTTCCGGCGTTCAAATCGCCGGTACTTCCGATCCCGCGAAAACTCAAAAGCATCCGGAGGGTGCTCTCTGGAAAAAAAAGTTCCGCTTGAGATCCGGAACTTCCGTCCGCCGGTACTACCGCTTCAGGGCGCGGAACTACCGCTCTCCGGTAGTTCCGACGTTCAAACCTGCGGTACTACCGCTCGTCCAGACAGAGCACACACTTTGTTTTAAAATTAATTTTTGATGAATGCATGATCCTAGTTTGATCCCAATATATGTATAAAATAAAACATGGATCAATACTAATGAAACTCCAAAACATAGAGAGAGCTCCCCCTAAATGTGTGCATACAAGTCTATATGAAGAAAAGCATATGCACATATTCATTTCAACTATTTGAGGAGTTCAATCTACATTTTGGATCTAAGGAATGCATTAGCATATGAGAAAGTGATTTTGAATGCATACCTCTTTGATTTCACCTTTCCTTCCAAACGAGACTAAACATAAATAAGCTTAGACAAACATATTAGTCTCATATATACATTTGTCATTATCACCAAAACATTATAGAAATATTTGTCATTAACATCAACATCTCATAATGGCATTTGTCATTAACACCAAAACCAAGTTAAACGGAGCTTGATCTTTCAATCTCCCCCTTTTTGGTGATTGATGACAAATCCATTTATGATAATAGCACATAGGGAAAATGACCAAATGATATAACATGAAGTGCATAAGAGAAGGTGAAAGCATTATTTGACATATAGATTAAAATTTTAATTTCTCCCTAATGAATATGTTATCACATTTCTCCCCCATTAGCATTGGCATTTCTATTATGTTTCCCCCATTTGGCATTATCACAATTGTAAATTTTTCTCCCCCACTATCCAATACTATTATCACAAATTTCATCCAATACTATTATCACAAATTTCAATGCTATTATCACAAATTTCTCCCCCATTTGGCATTAAGCACCAAAAAGAGATAATTATCACAAAATAGCATTGATTATCATTAAAAATAAGGGAAGAATACAAGTTAAGCCATGAAAGAAGATATTTTATAATGAGGAGCTTGATACCAATTGTATTGTTATTATGAGGAGCTTGATATCAATTTGATTCATCATAATATGGTCATGAAGGAATATGAAACTAAATGCAAATGACCAATTGATATCATTTAACATAACTAAAGATATTTGAAACACATTCAAATAATCTTACTCATGAAAGTTTCTTGAAGACTTTTGAAGTTTTCTTCGTTTGGTATTTGATACCACTTGATATAACACCACTTGAGTTGATACCACTTGTATATAAAACACTTGTAGCATGTGGATCATTTCCTGATTCTGCATTCCAAGTGGCCTTCAAAAGCTTCCTGAAAAACTGACTTACATATATCCAATAAATCTGAGAAAAATTGTCAGTATAGTTCAATATCTGAGGATCAAAAGTCATAATTATAGTTTTCTCAGATTATGAGCACACTTAAAGGTACAAAAATCATAAATCAGCTCAAAACATGATTTTTCAGAAATCTGGAAGTCTGAAATTTCAGACTTTTGCAACTCACATTAGCATCTAGAGAGAGCTGGAAAATTGATCAAATGCTCTTTATAAATTCTGATAAAATTTTACATTTAAGACAAACTATAGAGGATCAATTGTCATTATTGTGGCTGACTTTGAATCTGAACCCATTTGAAGATATAAAAATCACAAATCGGCTCAGAATCATGGAGATTCTGAAATTTTCAGCATTTTGCCCAAGAGAGAAAAAGTCACAACTTTTTCAAATTAACCTGAAACATTTTCAAACTTTGCAGATTTGAAATTGATGCTATTTGTGACCTTTTCCAACAGGAATTTTGGAAAAAGAAGTTTTCTTTCAAAAGATATGCCTAAATGCGCTTTGAGAGCAAAAGAATGAGTTGATTTTGCATCTTAAGCTTAAAATCCAAACAAATTGGATTTTCATGGAGTAATTTGTTTTCTTAGCTTCATATGAGTTATAAATACTATTTTAAGCCAAGATCCACAAAGAAATCTTGCTCGAATAGCTAAACTCATTATATGCAATAATAGGCCATTTTGGGTCAATACTTGTTTTTCGGTGAAATTCAAATAGATATAACTTTTCAACGGTTGGTCTTTTGCAAAAACTTTGAACTAAAGAAATGTTTGAAGTGACCAACCATTTGAGTTTTGTATTGACCACTTTTTCAAATACTCAATAGATTTTGATATAAGGAAATATCTCTTTTAATTCAAAAACAAGATCATACAAGATTCTTTTGGGGCCAAAACTTCCTTTTGCTTTCTAAAATAGAAATTTTTACTCAAAAGGCTTTGAAAACCTTTGAAATACATATTTGAGTACTTTTATTTAATTTTTCACAACTTTTGGCCTTTTAAAACAAGATTTTTGATTTTTGACCAAAAAGGCTCTTTTGAAAAGGCAATCTTGCATATCATTTGATTATTACTCCATGAATAGCAAAAGAGAATGAAACACATTCATTCCCAAGAACCATAAACCATTTTGGGCAAACAAGTAAAATAATTTTCCCAATAGTAATATTTTACCCTTTTTGCTTTAGTAAGCACAAAAATATTATATATGTTTATCACAAGGTAAAACTTCCTTATACACAAAGGTCTCTTCTTGGCAATCCTTTCTTCTCCTTTGACACACAAAGGATTCTCCTCATTTTCTTGTTTTTCTTCTCTTTTCTTATCTCTTCCTCCTTTGATTGACCATTAGATACCACTTGTGGGAGTATACCACTTGTAGATAGAAAGGTCATTGAAATAGCACTTGGAGGAGGATGATATCATTAGAGAATAAACCACTTGTAAAGGTGGATACCACTTGGAAGAAGATGATATCATAGGTGAAAGAGCTTGGTTAAGAGAAGATATATTGCTTGGCAAGAAGAAAGAATAGATACCACTTTTGAAGAAATGATATCACTTTGAAAGATGCTACTTGAAAGAACAATGATACCACTCATTTTCTAAGTGAAGGAGATACCAATTTAAAAGAGTAGATACCACTTGAAAGATAGCATTATTCGAACTCAATGATATCATTTAGGTGAGGAGCTTGGTAAAGAAATATTTGCTTGCCAAGACGAAAAAGATATCAATCCAAAAGAATAAGGATACCACTTAAGTTTCACAACTAATGTATACCACTTGAAGGAAATGATTGATATCACTTGAGAAGATAGGAATGAAATTCATGTCGAGGTCAAGTTAATCGAAAGTCTACCACTCTTTTAGAGATTGCCATTTTAAAGAAAAGAATCAAATTGAGAGCAAAATGGCATATGAGGTCAAGAAATACTTGAGGGTACCTTAGCAAAGATAAGCAAGGATCAACTTGACTGAGAAGAGCAGAGGAAATGGCTGAGAGAATTTGGAAATCAAATTTTGCAACAAATCACCATTCTTCCGAAATATCGAAGTACCGCATTTTCAATGCCGGTAGTTCCGAATCCGATAGTACCGCAGATGACTGCCGGTAGTTCCGACAACGGAAGTACCGCAGAATGACCGCCAGTAGTACCGATTTTTCCGAGAGCACGCCAAGAATTTTGATTTTCAAGGAGAGGTTTGATATAATGTTGTATATTGCTCCAAAGTTTTTCACAAAGGAACATAAACCACTTGTGGAGCATTTCCAACTATAAGCCAAGATTAAAAACTTTTTCAATATAGTTTTTAACAAGTTAGTCTTTCAATTTTCAAAAACAAACTCATTTTCAATAAATCCTTCAAGATTGCAAAAATGAGCATTTGGGAGTATATTAAGCATTCAATTGTATGTATGAGTTGTTAATACCCTTGTGAGCCAATATACGTCAATAGTTTTAGCTCAAATGGTAAAACTCACTTAAGTGCTAGATTGTGACCGCATAGGTCAACTAAAGTTTTTGGGCGAGTTTCAAAACCAAATAACTTTTGATTGGTTGGCCTTTTGGAAAACTTTTGAATACCAATAATGTTTGGAATAGCCAACTCTAGATTTTTGGTATTGAACATATTTTCAAATTCCTTTTAGAATTGATTTTGGGGAATTTTTGAGTTTGAAGCCAAAACAAGATACTAAATAGATAGTTTTGGGTTGGAAACTCAATTTTACTTGAAATACGATTTCTAAAGCCAAAAACTTTTGTAAAACCTTTGAAAATCATTTGTATACATTTTCAACTAGTTTTGCAAAGATATACTAATAGTTTCAAGATTTTGATTTTTGGCTAAATGGCTTAATTTTGAAAAACAATTCTAGCACTTAATTAATTTGGGCACACATAGGAATGTGATATACATGAATATGATTTACCACTCCCCCTTAATGTGCCACTAATATCTTGCTCATAATTTACAGTAATGAAATTTTAGCACAAGAGCAAGAGCACCCCTTTTGAATGATTTTCATGCAATGCAACCTACACAAGGCTAGGGGCTAGATAAATTCAAATGTAGATACTTGTTACCGAGATGGCATTGGTTCATAATTTGGCAAGATCATCCTCAAGCTTGGCTTCCATTTGTGCATATGGTGAAGTTCACCTTTTCATGAATGAGCCAAGCCTCCAATGCCTCTCCAAGTACCTATTAAGCATTGAAACACATTTTGGTACCCAAAACTTGGTTGGGTCCATTGATGTTAGTCACAATAGATTTAGGCACCCAAATGGCCCTAACATTAAATTTATGTGAACTAACATTCCTAGCAAACACATTACCATTTCTATCTTTCCTAAGCAAATATTGTTCATTAAATAGAGATGGCTTAGGAATGGTACCTTTGGGACAATCCTTACTCAAATGTCCCTTTTCCCGGCAATTGTAGCAAGTTTGGCAATTATTTCCTCTTCTTATCTTCTTGCCTTGCTCATTGCCGGTTTGCCTCTTCATTGTTGGATTTTTCTTGTTTTTCACTTTGTTGGGGCACTTAGAGGCGAAGTGACCCGTTTCATTGCAACCATGGCACTTGACATTCTTCGTATGCCTTGCATTGTGCCTTGTTTTGCTATTTTCCTTCTTCTTGGAGATGAAACCAATACCGCTCTTGTCATTAGATTTTCTTTGACTACCCAATATCTTGTCAAGAGAGGCCTTCCCTTTGTAGCTTTTCTCCAAGTCATTTTTCAAACTTATGACTTGGGCCTTGAGCTCATTATTCTCCTCTACAAGGTTAGTCTCACAATGCATAGAGGAGGTAGAAGCATCTAATTTTGAGTAACAAGGTAAATCTAGCAAATCATCACATGAAGTAGAAACACTAATTTTAGATGAGTTGCTAGAGCTAGAAGCTACACATGGCATATCATCTATTAAATCCTCACATGAGGTGAAAGCATTGATTTTAGATGAAATGCTAGAGATAGGAATTACACATGGTATATCATATAGCAAATTACATGTAATTCCTACATTCATGCTAGGTTTAGTATATTCCTTGAATAGAAGAGACTCATGTTCTTCTTTTAGCACATCATAATTATTTTGAAGAGAAACATATTCTTTCTTCAAAACTTTAAATTTAGCCTTTTCTTTCCCAAGGAATTCATTAAGCTCTTCTAGCATATCTATCAACTCATCATAAGAAGGTGCATCATCATCATCATCGAAATTTACCTTCTTTTTACCTTTTGCCATGAAGCATCGAGTTGATGTGGAGGGAATGGTGGACTCTTCATCGTCGGAGCTAGAAGTTGAGCATTCTTCTCCCGACATCCACTCTTGTATGCAATCTTCATCACTTGATGTAGACATCTCATATTTGTCTTGAATTTTAGTCCACATATCATGAGCGCTATTGAGATTGCATATTTCATTGAACACCTCTACACTCAAAGCACTAAATAAAGCGTTAGTTGCTTGAGCGTCGAGATGTAGGCATTTCTCTTCCTCAATAGTTGGAGCTAGAGGATCCAATGGAGGAGAAAAGCCAACATCTACAATCCGCCATATTTTTGGGCTCATGGCCTTAAAATAGCATGTCATGCGGATTTTCCAATTTGCATAATTGGTGCCATCAAATAGAGGTGTGTCATCTAGGTGCATAATCCCACTAGTTGCCATCCTTTATACTCTCTAGGCGGTTAAGCCTAATATCTGAGAGACCAAGCTCGATACCACTTGTAAGATCGAGGAGGCCGACTAGAGGGGGGGGGGGTGAATAGGCGGTCTAAAAATTTTCTTCAAATTAATATTAGCAATTGAAGACCTTTTCTATTTGCCTAAACCAAGTATATAATGCGGAAGCTAAAAACAATTTGGTTTAGCTCAAATAGCGCCTACAACAAATAAATTTGCCTAAGTGCACCAACAATTCTACCTAGGTCAAGGTTTGCAATCCTAGGTTTACAAGCAATCAAAATAATGCTAAGTAAGTAAATTGCTTGAATGTAAAAAGAGCACAAGAAAGCAAACCACAAATGACACGTTCTCTTTTTACCGTGGTGTTCGGAGACTTGCCGGTCTCCCCTAATCCACGTTGAGGTTAGCCCAAACGAATTGGACCGGCTCCACGAATTAAGCTTTCCACCTCAAATCCACTAGTGGTAGCTCTTCCCCGCTCCGGGTAGGTGAGCTCCAACCTTCACACACGCCGGGCCTTCTCACAAGCTTCTTTGAGAAGATCACCGGCACGACGCCTCCCACGCCGCCTAGGAGTCGGCAAACTCCAAGAGTAACAAGCCAAGTCCTCACTTGACTCTCACCACGTGCAACGAATGCACAAGCTCAATCCGGACACAAAGTCCTCCTCTAGATGCAACACATGCACTCTAGATCACCTCTCCTCTCTCACAAAGTGCAACACATGCACAATTGAGTGGAGAGCCTCACACTAGCTCAAAAGAGTGAAATGGAGTCCCTAGAACCTTGCCCCAACCGCCACAATGGAGTATTTATAGCCCACACCTCAAAACTAGCCGTTGGAGTCAAAAACAGGATTTTGCGGTACTACCGCTGCTACAGTACCGGTACTACCGCTCCCCACCATAACGGCTAGAAAAATAGCCGTTAGTCAGCCATTTGCGGTACTACCGCAGTTATAAAATGCGGTACTACCGTTCTGCGGTAGTACCGGAAGTCGGTGCGGTACTTCCGCTTCAGCACGCATAGCACTCAGAAAAACGGTCATAACTTTTGACTCCGATGTCGGAATTGAGTGATCTTGGACTCTATGGAAAGCTTATTCCGAGGGCTACACAACCCATCTATTTGCATGATCTCAAACACATTAGATCAATGCAGAAATCAAAAGAGATCCAAAAGAGTCACTCCCATGGTCTAATGTCAAAGGGAATAGCAACAAACAATTTTAGACCATGCCAAGGGATAATACATGATCTTCAACTTTTGCAAAACACATTTGCAAACTTAGATCATGTCACAAAGAATAGGTACATGGACTTCAACATTTTGCAAAACACATTTGCAAAGTATAGTCACATGTTACAAGGATTTGCCACATGAGCTTCAACCATTTGCAAAACACATTCGCAAATGCAAGCCTCATGCCAAGATGAGCTAGAGCAAGTGAGGTTGAGCCATCAACACATGATGAGACTCAAACTACTAGACATGACCCCTCTTAATAGTACGGCAACCTATACTAGCAATCCGGTCTTCCAACCAAACACCAAGACCGGTAAAAGACTAGGAACACATCCTTAGCCCTAGCTAGTCATACCTTTGCCTTGGGTCATCATCTCGATATGCATCAACTCATGATGCATCCTTCTCGTCAACTCCATCAACACATGATGGTCTTCTTGACTTGATGATCAACACATGATCATCTCCATGCATCCACTCATGATGCGTCCTTTTTCTTCGATGGCCTTCAACACATGAAACCATCTTCTTCTTGATCTTGACTTGATGATTTTCAACCCATGAAGTCATCCCAAGTCATCCTCATTTGTGGAACCTAACCTATTCACCCAACTCATGGAAAATGTTAGTCCACAAAACAATTGTCATCAATTACCAAACTTCACCATTAACACATAATGGAGGGACTAGATTCAATAATCTTCCCTTTTTGGTAATTCATGACAATCTCAACAAATAATGAGATAATAAATTGAATATGAAATCATTTTAATTCAAAGTGCGGTACTACCGCCGTTGTAACTTCCGGTACTACCGCTCTACGGTAGTTCCGCAAAGTCGGCGCAGTAGTTCCGCTTGAGCCGAACCAAACTTGGCGCTCGAAAAAGGTTCCGCTCTACCTCCGAGCTTCCGACTCGGAAGTACCGCTCTATCTCGCGGTACTACCGCGAACTCGCGTAGTTCCGCGTTCAAATCGCCGGTACTTCCGATCCCGCGAAAACTCAAAAGCATCCGGAGGGTGCTCTCTGGAAAAAAAAGTTCCGCTTGAGATCCGGAACTTCCGTCCGCCGGTACTACCGCTTCAGGGCGCGGAACTACCGCTCTCCCAGAGTTCCGACGCTCAAACTCATGTACTACCGCCGTCGCATGAGCACACACTTTGTTTTAAAATTAATTTTTGATGAATGCATGATCCTAGTTTGATCCCAATATATGTATAAAATAAAACATGGATCAATACTAATGAAACTCCAAAACATAGAGAGAGCTCCCCCTAAATGTGTGCATACAAGTCTATATGAAGAAAAGCATATGCACATATTCATTTCAACTATTTGAGGAGTTCAATCTACATTTTGGATCTAAGGAATGCATTAGCATATGAGAAAGTGATTTTGAATGCATACCTCTTTGATTTCACCTTTCCTTCCAAACGAGACTAAACATAAATAAGCTTAGACAAACATATTAGTCTCATATATACATTTGTCATTATCACCAAAACATTATAGAAATATTTGTCATTAACATCAACATCTCATAATGGCATTTGTCATTAACACCAAAACCAAGTTAAACGGAGCTTGATCTTTCATCTGGTAAAAGTCAAATACTGTAGACCTCCAACAGCACTTCGATATTTCTCTGCTTCTTTATCTGTCAACACTTTGCCTTGGGTTTTCCTCAACTTTTCCCCTACTTACATTGGTGTTGAAACAGACTTAGCATGCAGCATATTCATCTTCTTGAGTAATTCTTGAATGTACTGATACTGTGATAACACAAGACCATCTACCATGTGTTTTACCTCAATGCCCAAAAAATAGCTAACCGGTCCAAGATCCTTAACTGCAAACTCTTGATGCAACTGCTTCAGCAGATTCTCGGTAGCTTGAGTTGAAGAGCTTATGATGATAATGTCGTCAACATAGATCAACATATACATAACTAATCCGGACTGTTTGAGGATAAATAGCGACACATCTGCCTTAGATGGTACAAAACCAAGTTCTCGAAGTTTAGTGCTCAACCTTGCAAACCATGCACGCGGCGCTTGTTTTAATCCATAAAGCGATTTCTTCAGTTTACACAAATGATGTGGACGCTTTTGATCTTCATATCCCGGAGGTTGACTCATGTAAACTTCTTCATTCAAAATGCCATGGAGAAATGCATTCTGAATATCAATTTGTCGCATACTCCATCCCTTTGTTACCGCCAATGAAATCAATAGCCTGATTGTTGTGTGTTTAACCACAGGACTAAAAGTTTCTCCATAATCAACCAGATACTGTTGCTTGAAACCCTTTGCCACCAATCTTGCTTTGTATCGGTCTATGCTTCCATCGGCTTTGTGTTTTGT
Organism: Dendrocalamus sinicus; assembly: GCA_036346575.1. NCBI lineage: Eukaryota > Viridiplantae > Streptophyta > Magnoliopsida > Poales > Poaceae > Dendrocalamus > Dendrocalamus sinicus. Next base: position 127,567 of record JAYEVI010000337.1, on the reverse strand, counting down.
TTTGAATACCCATTTACACCCAATGACATTCAGTCCAGGTTTCGGTGGTACCAAATCCCAGGTGCTGTTCTTCTGTAAAGCCAAAAATTTAGCATCCATTGCTGATCGCCACTGTGGACTTTGTAACGCCTCCTCATGAGTTGCAGGTTCAGTGTGAACTGGACCTGTCATTGCCGTATATACTACAGTACCGTCAGTGCGTCGCTTTGGGCATCGAATATTATTCTGCAGTCTTGTGCCATAGCGATGAGGAGGTTCAGAATTGGAAGGCAACAATGTTGTATCGGTAGTTGGAATATTCCCGTGTGCAGATTCTGAGGAAGAACCTGACGAGGGGCTGTCTTCTTCTGATTCAGTACCTGCAGTCACAGAGGTGTTTGGCAGAGAAGATTGCAATGCAGTATCAAATAATTGGCCAGTTGATCTATTCCCACTACTATTGTTTGAATGACGCCAGGAGGACTCATCTGTGACAAGAATTGGCAAAAGAGTTTGAGGTGGACCAGATGAATCCTGTGTATTATCATAAGGACAGAGCCGAGAAAAAGGGAAAACTGACTCATCAAAGATGACATCTCTGGAAATATAAACCCGACCTGAAGCTGGATCAAGGCATTTATATCCTTTGTGAATTGAGCTATAGCCAAGGAATACACATTCCTTTGAGCGGAAAGACAGTTTTCGGCTGTTGTAGGGTTTGAGACATGGCCAACAAGAACAGCCAAATACTCTTAGGAAAGCATAATTTGGCTTGATTGCATATAGTTTTTCCAGAGGACTCATGTTACCAAGCACACGTGTAGGAAGTCTGTTTATAAGATAAGCAGCTGTTGTGAACGCTTCATCCCAAAATTTGAGTGGAAGACGTGAGTGAGAAAGGAGAGCAAGGCCTGTATAACGATGTGTCGGTGCTTTCTCTCGGCCAGCCCGTTCTGCTGGTGAGTGTGGGGACATGAAACTCTATGACCAATGCCAAGAGTGTTAAAGAATTTATGTAGTTTATGGTATTCTCCACCCCAATCAGACTGGATACATTTAATTTTCTTCTCAAAACGCCTTTCAACATGTGTTTGGAAGAGTTTAAACATAGAAAAGACATCAGATCTAGATTTCAGCAGATATACCCAAGTGAATCTACTAAAATCATCGATGAAGCTCACATAATACTTGTATCCATAAACTGATTGTGGTGCAGGACCCCAGACATCTGAAAACACAAGCTCAAGGGGAGACATTGAGGTATGATTGGATAAACTATAGGGTAATTGATGGCTCTTTGCCTGTTGGCAAGCATTACATATGAATATTGTTTCTAAAGATGCTACAGGCAGTTTATTCAATGCTAAAACAGACTGAACTACTTGTTGGGAAGGATGACCAAGGCGCGCATGCCACTGCTCCTTTGAGACTCTAATGCTTGCTAAAGCAATCATGGAAGAACTCAAAGGCTTTATTGGATAAAGTCCTGACTTAGTTTTGCCTTGAAGAATTGTTTTCTTCGACACCTGATCCTTGACAACAAAAAAGTTTGGATGAAATTCAATGAAAACATTGTTGTCACGGGTTAGCTTATGGACAGACACTAGATTCTTTGATATGTGTGGAGCATGTAGAACTTTTCTAAGAGCTAGAGGTGAAGTAGTAGTGTTAATAGAACAATGGCCAATATTTGAAATATGCAAACCTGCTCCATTGCCGACTTGAATCTGGTATGTGCCATTATACTTCTCCCGAACTGTCAACCGATCCAGATCACTTGTTACATGGTCAGTTGCTCCTGTATCCATGTACCAATTTGGGTCTGTTTGATATGAACTGGTATATGCTGCAGCAGCTGATGAAGAATGTCCACTGTCTACCTGATAAGATTGATCAAAATGATGATAACATTTTATCGCTGTATGACCAACCTTTTCGCAGACTTGACAAGTGGGGCGAGGGCCGCGTCCTCCATGACTTGTCTGCCCACCATGACCTTGCTGGTAATTGTAGTTTTGTTGATTGCCACGCCAATTCTGCTGTTGGTTATATCTACCACGATGTCCTCGACCTTTGCCTCCTGGAACACCTCTTCCTCGGGCAGAAAAATTTGCCGAGTGAACATTGCCAATTTGTGAATTGGCAGAATTATTCTCCATATGTAGCTCATAACTCATTAGATATGCATAAACATCATCTAAGGTAATATTTTCTGATCTTGTGGTAATAGATGTTACTAATGGATCATAATCTGATCCTAAACCAGCAAGAATATATGAAATAATTTTGTCTTCTTTGAGTGGCATACCAACAGCAGATAGAGTATCTGCTAAACTCTTCATCTTCTTGAAATAGTCTGCAGCAGTCATCTCCTTCTTATTTGTGTTGGCGAGTTGCATTCTGGTTTGTACAACTTTTGCCAACGTCTTGGATGCAAACATCTGCTCTAATGCTAGCCATGTCTCTCGTGAGGTAGACATAAACATGACATGAGCCAGGATGTCCTCCGTCAGCGAGGAAAGAATCCCGCTAAGCACCATTTGATCCTGGTTATACCAAGTGGTATATGCCGGATTTACAACTTGAGAAGCGCCTTCTTCTGTCGTGGTAGTGATCATCTTGGCTGGGCATTGAAGAGTCCCATCCACATAGCTGATGAGTTGATGGCTCCGAAGATATGGTAGAAATTGGGCTTTCCAAAGCATATAATTGTCTTTGTTGAGTCTAACTGTGACTGCATGATTGATGGCAACAAATGGAACTGTAATGGTTGCAGATGAGGGAGATGAGGTCATGGATGGAGCGGTGGAGAGGGAAGACATAGTCGGCCTTTGGCTCTGATACCATGAAAAGATTCACAAAGGGTTTAGGTTTATGCGCACAGCACAAATGCTGTCGCCGCTCTGCTTTTTATATATTGCCGAGAGTATCGGACAAGCAACAGTGTATACATGTTTCAGATTTACAAGAAGGGAAAGCTATCTGCAGGAAACAGAATTACTGTTTATATCTATGGAATCAAATCAATAAGATGCAGATATTCTACAATCCCTATCTATAATTTGACTACAAGTCTATCTCTAGAATCTGTTTACAAACCGAGCACTGATCTGTTATCTCCAGAATCTGTTTCGCTGATTTGTTTCTTCTAACACATTCATGGGCTTGGAAGGGTTTTTTTAAATATAGAGGAGAGTCTCACGTGAGACCGCACTTCTCCACGATTGGATCAAGATCATCTTAATTTTGTTCCAACAGCTAAAGAGAGGAGCCTTACGTGAGGCCCCGTCCTATTAGATTTTTTCTCATGGCCCTTGGGCACCGATAGACCGAACGAATAAAGAAAGGCTGTCACTAGGCTTATATTATGCTTGATAATGCCAGAGATTAGCATTACTCTGGCTATGGTTTACAAATTACAAGCTACTTTGGTTAAAAAAAGATTGTTCTGCACTTGCTCTCAGCATCAAGAGTAGTCGCAAATTAAGAAACAGATGAGTAAGGGTATAAATAAAGCGGATATTTCTCGATCGTCTGTCTGTCTATTTTAATTTAGATACAATTCGGAGCAAATTTTTGGATATCCGAAAGTTTTGTCAGATACAGAAACAGAGTCGGATATTTTTTGTCGGATACAGAAATGGATTTGGAAAAAACATTATCCGACACATACGGAACTATCCGGGCATTTTTTACGAATAGTTACCGGATATGGAAACGGAGTCGGATGCCTAGCCTCTCCACTGGCCAGGTGGGATCTCTGCCTCTTCTTGAAATGTAGCATCATTTATTTATTTAAGATTGCTTTGTTTTAGTGGCTGTTGCAGCGTCGGTGGGCTGTACACTCGTATTAGATCTCAGTTTGGGTTAGTGCCTTAGTGGTGTGTGGTTAGTATACTAGTAGTATTGACTGACGAGTGATTTTTTTTGCAAAATCAAATGCATCAAAATATGTTTTTCCATGGTATTGACTAACGAGTTGTTTCTAGTTTGGATCCTGTCAAGAAAATCACTCTCCTCAGCATCTCATGGAGTGCCATGTTTTAGTTTGTTGTGTAGTTGATTAGCATAGAATTGTTTGTTGTTATTTTGCTAGCATGCTTAATTTCTAGGTAAATTTTGCCTTATCATGTGTTCTGTCACATATATTGCTTTCTGATTGAAAATCTATGTGAAGAATATGGTTAAGAAATAGAATACTTATTTAGTTAAGGCCAATGACAACACCCTTTACACTCTACGCTTGTTCAGTAAGAAATAGAATGCTTGCTGATTGAAAATCTATGTTAAGCAATAAGCATATGTTTATTACTGGGATTGTGACTTGCATCGGAGAAGTTGAGGCTGCTGAGAAGAAGCAGAAGAAGTGTACCTTGAAAGTTTGGGACCACTATATTAAATACACGGTGACTGTTGACACAAAAAATGGTGGAAAGGAGAAACAACTTTGGACGCAGTGCAATAAATGTCCTCACAAAGCTCGATGTGAGACCTTAAAGGGACACGAAAGCCTTGTGGAATCATTTGTTAAATGTAACGAAGTTAAATGAACTAGTGATGTACTTGACTACTTGGCTATGGGCAATTCGTACTTCTGAACCATGTGACATGTAGCTAGTCAGCTACTACTTACTTAACTAGTCTATCATTTACTTGCTATTTCGCTAGCTGGAATTTACTAGTTGCTTAACTTGTCCCTATCACCATGTGAAATTTGCTTTCGCGCATTATCCGATTAAATATTTGTGACCGAAATTAACCGTATTCGGAGTGGCATGCATTCGCTCTGTATTCATGTCCGAGAATATCCGCATTCGTATTCCTGCAGTTATTAAATTTTGCTTGGTATTGTTTGCTGTGACATGTGGCGATACATCTAGAGCCATCTGGATCATCAATCACCCACGAGCAAGTCATATTCACTGTTTTTTTTTTGTTTTTTGACTGGTTTTGGTGTAACCTTCCTTCAAATAGAAAAATATCAGAACTTTGGTAACAATTTTTTTGATCATTAATTGGAATAGGTTTCTGACATCTCATAGAAGGTACATACCAAATCTCAAGTAATTTAGAGCTTTCGTTTGAGAGTTAGCTCAATATTTTGTTTTGACCTAATTTTAGTGCAGCAGAGCTTGACGAACCAAAAGATCCCAATTTGTTTAAATTCTTTTAAGATTTTTTGTTGGGATAGGTTCTTAAGGTCATGATCTCACCTTGGTTCAAGTTTCAAGTCTTTTAGATCTACAGATCAAAAGCTTCATGAATACTTGGATTAAAAAAAGTGTTATGTTACTGTTCACCGAGCTGAAATCATTGTAGTAGCGAGAGTTTTTCTTATTTTTAGCTTTTAGGTCTTCACGGTTTCTCGTAGCTATTGGAGTGAAGAATCATGGAATACTTGGAGGAAACTTTGAAATCACCATTCACCCCCCTTCGTTGCTATACGGTCCTACCCATGCGTATGTACATATTTTGTAAATTGTGCATGCACTGGGAACACTACAAACAATGGCACATATTTTCTTCACCTTTTTACAAAAAGGGGAACGGTTCACACATTGTAGCCACCTTTTTTCAAATTTGGCCCCCAACGTGCAATTTTGCCAATCGCATTTAATTAGTACCTAGCGTATTTTGCTTCTAGCGCTAGCTTGCTACTGTTATTAGATGTAGACCAATACTAATTTATTGCAATTCGTACTAATTAAATATGATTAGTATGAATTAAATACTATTAGTGCTAATTACAATGCTAATTAGGCGTGCACAATGTGTACCAACCTATTATTTTTATAGCTTTCTGTAATTGCACAAGAGCAATAAACACATACTATTTGGTCGGCCTGTATTTTTGTAGCTATTTATAATAAATAAACATGGCTAATTACAAAAACACATACGTCAACTAAACATGGCTACCTAATGCATTCCACATTACAAAACCACAGTTACGCTAACGATATATTAAGCGCGCCAATTGCATGTGAATGAAGCACACCTCTATCTGAAGGTTCATCTGCTCCACAATGCTTCCAGCTGTGGAGGAACGTAAATCACAACTGTGCTCCCCCCTGCACTCTCGCTCAGTAGTAGTAAGCTGTCTTTCCATTCCCTCACGTGTTCTCGCTCGGTAGGAAATTGATTGCGGTTCGTATTCTACACATACACATGAATGACAGTGCAATTAACGCGCGAATAAAATGAGAATATAATGTCGCATCACATCATTATCCACATGATTCCCTCATGCTAAAAGCCAAACAACGTGTGCGCCCTACCCCTGCCCGTGATTCCCTCGGCCTCCCTACCCCTGTCCACGCGTTGCACGCGATGCTCGGCCAGCTATTGAGCTGGTGGCGCTCAGTAGTAGCCTACCGAGCAGGGGCAACTTGGCAGGCTACTGCTGAGCAGGAGCAGCTCAACAGTGCTCAGGCCCACTTGTTGCTGCATGAAGACATCACCTCCCGTGCTTGAGTTGCCTGCCGTGTGTCACTCATCCTGCAGGGCAAGGGCGTGTTGTAGGTGATAGATATCACCTCCCGCGTCTTCCAAGCATGAGGAGTAGATATTTTTGCAAAAAAAATGTTGGGAGGCTAATTTTTTTTAAAAAAACACCATAGCTACAATGCCAAATGTGAACAGTCTGGCAACATATATGCAACGTGAACGAATAAAGAAAAGAGGAATTGAATAGCTATGCCAAATGTGAACGGTCTGGCAGCATATATGCAACGTGAACGAATAAAGAAAAGAGGAATTGAATGGCTGTCACTAGCCTTATATTATACCGTGGTTTGTTTATCCCGCCGCATTGGGGCTGCAGGGAAAGTAAAGAGCTGCATAGTACACCATCATCAGCTCCTCGAGGAATTGGTTGTCGAGCTTGCCAAGGAGAACTTTGTGGACACGCGCGTGTCGCATCACTTGGCCCAGCACTTCTCCACTCAAAGCGGCCTCCGGCTCCGTCGATCGGATAACATCACCAAGTTCTTGCTTTCGCCTGCAGAATACTCTCCACTCTATCGGCAGCTCAAAGTACTAGACCTCGAAGGCTGTAAAATATTGGGGAAGACGATGCCGCAGCAACACCAGTGCCTCAAGAACATCTGCAAGATATTGCTGCTTATGTACCTAAGCCTAAGGAACATTGCTGTTACCCACCTGCCCAAGGAAATCGAACATCTCCAGCGCTTGGAGGTACCGACATCCGCGGAACCAAGGTGCTCGCATCCGCCACAAGAGATGTCCCGCTCCCGGCTGAAGCGTCATCGGCCGGCCGCATTGATAGGAGCCCAAGCTCCGCGACACCATCACAGCACTAATCTTTCTCCACTATTCTAATGCCTCGCAGATCGACAAGATGACAAACATGGAGGTACTTTCACATGTTGATGCTCCGGGATGTTGCCCGGTTGGAAGGCATTTCCGATCTATGGATGCCGAGGAAGCTTGGTGTGGTCATCCACGAGAGGAAGAACACCGAATGAACTCCTCAAAGTGGTCGGTGATCTCAATGAGTGCCTCCGGTCACTGTCGATCTGAATTAAACGTACTCCACCTGGCAGCAGGGGTACTTCTCACACTAACATATAATTCTATGTGCACACATAGAATTGATCTCTACAGCTGCTACTATGTGCATAACCTGGAAATGTCAACAACTAATCATAAAATCTGTAGATGTAAGAGTGTATCAAAATGAAGATCAGAAAGTAGTGAAAGCTTACAGTGGGAAATGTATCATTTGAGGACTGTGACCTATTTACATGGTCATTAGGGTGTACAAACTTCTCACCACGTTTATGCCCAAGAATCTCAGCTGCCCTATTTGCGATTACCTAAATTCGAACAACAGATCATAAACAATATGGCACAATATATGAACAGTAAACTGAGCTTGCAACAATGTTTACACGAGAATTACCTTAATGGATTAACAAGATAAACAAATCAATAAAGTTGAGAACAGAGGGAGACAGGTTTAATTTACCCTACTGTTTGGACACTAAAACCTTAGCATTTCACACTCTGGCAGGGATTACAAACTTAAATTATTCTTAACAAAAGCTATAAATAATTTAATGTTAACAAGTTGGATGTAAGAATCAGCATAAATTTAGTGCATGTGTAGGACCTCATTGGCATTCATGTTGCTTTGTGTGCCACTGCCAGTTTGCCAGATAACAAGCGGAAAGTGATCTTCCAAGTGTCCATCTGCGACATCCTGAGCTGCCTGCATTATTGCCTTCACAATTTTTGGATCAAAGCCACACTCCAATACTCCATATTCACCTTCAAAAGTAAATGACCAAGCAATAAGTCCTTGAGACATACATGATACTACTTAAGCACCCTACAAACCACCTAGATGAAATGTTGGAACTTGGAAATACTCAGAAGACTTCAATCTGCACTAATTAAGATTTCTATTATTATCAACGGTGCATCTGAAATTTGGCTAAAACAAAATGTGAAGCATTTATTTATAACACACTCAGTTAACAGAACTGCAAAGCTAGCAGCAAACTGATTTTTTTTACCATAAGCAAAACTAAAATGTTGCAGTAAAAAGTTTTTTTTTGTGCCATGTTCTCTGTGAAACAAAGTATAAGTCGTAGCTAGCCTATCTCATTTGTAGCTAGGAAATGAGAATACCTAGTGATGTCATGCTCAGCGCGCCCACGTCCAGTCCGCAACGTGGGATGATGGGAGTGGGCTCCGGGAGGAGCTGCTGGAGGAGTGGGGAGCAGAGAGGCGGAGGAGCGCCCGGCGGCGGTGCTAGAGGAGGACGGACTCGAGGGGCAACGCCAGGGTAGAGAGCGCCACCGCATCGGCACCATCGCAGTCGGACGGGTAGAGGCCATGGGGGTGCTTATAGATGAAACCATCGTCGTTGCAGATCTCCTACTCGCCGCCCCGTCCCGCTTGCCCTCGCTGCCCGGATCCTCGTCGCCTCTCCTGGATCCGGCGAATCTCGCCTGGATCCAGTCCTCTCCAGCTCATTGTGCCGTCGCACGGAGGAACCGCACTCGAGCCGTGTCGCCGCCAAGCCGCCGCCGTTGGGCTCTGCCCGTCCAGATCCGGCGAGGTGGGGAGGAGGTAGCGGCAGCGCGGGGTGGGGTGGGGAGGAGGAGGCGAGGGTGGAGCGGGGGAGCAAGGGGAGGAGAAGGCAGCGGCAGCGCGAGGTGGGGAGGAGGAGGCGAGGGGTTTCTGTGGAGGAGCGGGGGAGGAGGTGGCGGCAGTTCTGCGGTGGAGGCTAGCGCGGAGGAGGTGAGGGCGGAGGAGTGGGGAGTTCTGCGGTTTCTACGGAGGAGCGAGGGCAGCATGGAGATTTTGGACCCACATGTCGGTGCAAGAAAACTGAGGGAAAGGCTGTGGAGAACAGATCGACTACCAACTCAAACTTTTTAAGTAGTGAAGATACGTATGATAAATTTTAAACTTATATTGTGAAACAGAAAAAGTTAACTTTAGCGGGACGGAAGGAGTACAATTTTAGAAATAATGCATGGTGAATGCCCTTGTTTCCCTAGCGTAGAGTACTGAGTTAATATGCGTAGGTGGTAATAACAAGTAATTAATTAAGTGCTCAATTTCCTAGCACCTAGAGTATCCATATCTTCAATGCAACTTGCACGCATGGGCCCTTGGATGGAAAGGTAGACGGAACGAATAAAGTAAAGAGGAATTGAAAGGCTGCCACTAGCCTTATATATTTCGCCGGATAAAGGCAGATATTAGTATTGAGTTTCATGCACCAGCTAGTTCACCTAAAAACTTAAGCTGATGAAGAAATATGGGTAATTCACTTATACTTTAATACTCCCCCTCACGTGTAGACTCTCTTAGGCCTAATACGTGAAATAGAAGTGGACTGCAATTAATTTTTTTTAATTGCGTCAGTCAGGTCTTGATCTCGAGACCTCTTGGCTCTGATATCATATTGAGTTTCATGCACCAGCCAGTTCACCCAAAAACTTAAGTTGATGAAGAAATATGGGCAATTCACTTATACTTTAACAATTAACATTACTCTGGCACTGGTTTACTAGCTACTTTGTTTAATAAAAAGGATAAGAAAAACGTGGACCTAGCTTGATTGTGCTGCACTTGCCCTCACCGTCAAGAGTAGTAGCAAATTAAGAAACAAAGATGAGTAGCTAATTGTGTTCCCTCTGCAGCATGCTGCTTCCTGCCTCACCTATCCGCGTAAGTGCATTCTTGTTCCCGCTGAACTAGCTAGCTAGACCAGACGCCGGCCAAGGCCGCGGTCCAGAGAGGATGGCTGAGCTCGCCTTGGGCGCCGTCCACTCTCTCCTGGGCCTCCTCCGCGAAGAGGCGCAGCGGCTGGGCCGCGTCCAGGGCGACGTGCAGTTCATCAAGGAGGAGATGGAGAGCATGAACAGCTTCCTCCTGCACCAAGCCAACACGGTCCCCCCCGACGGCGATCACGACGAGCAGGTCCGCACGTGGATGAAGCAGGTCCGGGATCTCGCCTTCGACTGCAGCAACTGCATCGATTTGTACGTGCAGCGGCGCCAAGGCCTGGAGGACCCCCGAGGGACCGTCGGCCTTCGGCACTGCATCCTGTGGCTGCCTTGGTTCGTGCGGTCGCTGGTCGCTCAGCACCGTGCGGCCTCCCAGATACACGAGCTCAAGGAACGGGCGCGCGAGGTGGGCGAGCGGCGGCAGAGGTACGGGGTCGAGGCCCCCAAGCCCAAGGCTGACGGTGATGAGAAGAAGCAGGATCACCCAACCATCGGCTGGGCGGTGGTGATTCGAGCTGATGCAAGCGCCGGAGCGGGAGAAGATGACCTGAGCAACTTGGAGAGGAGCGTAAGGTTCGCACAAGACTGTGGCGGCGGCGAGATGCCGCCCATCTTGGAGGAGTGCACGGAAAAGCTGCTCAGGTGGCTCAAAGACGAAACGACCTTCAAAGAGTGGCCGAGAGTCATGGCCATTGCAGCGCCGGGCACTCGGGACGGAGACGATGTTGCACGTCAAGCGTGGCACAATCCCTCCGTGGAGTGCCTGTTTGAGCGCAAGGTCTGGCTCTGCACCGCAGACTGGGTTGCCATACTGGGTTGTTGGGGCGTACTCCGCGGCATCCTGCGGGAGCTAGATATTCAAGAAGACGAGCAGCTGAAGAAGGCCAGAGATGATTATACAGAGGAAAAATTGGAGGAGGAGATTAGAGAGCACCTGCAAGATAAAAGGTCCATGATTGTTCTTGATGGTTTTAGCTACACAGACTTATGGAAGATTTTGCAAGAACATCTGAGAACACTCGGTTGCGCTGCTGGTAGCGCAGTGATAGTGACCACAAAGGTTCCCGTGAAAGGCGCCAAGCAGCTTTGTGCTGAACCTATAGGCTACTCTCTCGTTAATTTCTTCGGAAGGAGGGCGCGCACCGTGGTTGATAGGAACTACCATAGGCCCAACGTGTACCTAAGGAAAAATGTGCGGGATATCTTGCGTGAAATTCAGGAGAGATGCGAGCCGAATGCCTTTTGTATGAAGATGTTCGTCCATGCCCTGTATGCTGATCCAAACAAGACCGAAGAAGAACTGACGAGGTTCCGCCGCATGCTGGTTGAGGGCGAAGGATCAGTCAAGTACAGCAATGCTAGCAGGGTGCTAATGTTCTGCTACAATGACGTGCCTAGAGCCTACAAGGCCTGCCTGCTGTATCTGGCTATCTTCCCTGCGAATCACGAGATCAGGCGATCGAGATTAGTTGGGCGGTGGGCCGTCGAAGGCTTCACAGCCAGACGAGACTGGCCACGCACGGTGCGTGCAGCCGAGCACGCTTTCGACGTGCTCCTCAACCGAGGGTTTGTTTATCCTGGCCGCATTGGAGCTGCAGGGAAAGTAGAGAGCTGCGTAGTACACCATCATCAGCTCCTCGAGGAATTGGTTGTCGAGCTTGCCAAAGAGGAGAACTTTGTTGACACACGCGTGTCGCATCACTTGGCTCTGCACTTCTCCACTCAAAGCGGCCTCCGGCTCCGTCGATCGGATAACATCACCAAGTTCTTGCTTTCGCCTGCAGAATACTCTCCACTCTATCGGCAGCTCAAAGTACTAGACCTTGAAGGCTGTGAAATATTGGGAAAGACGAAGCCGCAGCAACACCAGTGCCTCACGAACATCTGCAAGATATTGCTGCTTAGGTACCTAAGCCTAAGGAACATTGCTGTTACCCACCTGCCCAAGGAAATCGAACATCTCCAGCAATTGGAGGTACTGGACATCCGCGGAACCAAGGTGCCTGCATCCGCCACAAGAGATGTCCTGCTCCCGAAGCTGAAGCGTCTACTGGCCGGCCGCATTGATAGGAGCCCAAGCTCCGGTGACACCATCACAGCCGACGAATCTTTCTCCACTATTATGATGCCTCGCAGGATCGACAAGATGACAAACATGGAGGTACTTTCACATGTTGATGCTCCGCGAGATGCTGCCCAGTTGGAAGGCATTTCCGACCTATGGATGCTGAGGAAGCTTGGCATGGTCATCCCTGACAGCGAAGACCACCTGAATAAACTCCTCAAAGTGATCAGTAATCTGAATGAATGCCTCCGGTCACTGTCGATCCGGATCAATGGCACTCTACCTGGCAGCAGGGGTACTTCTCCCACTGACATACGACCTGAGAAATTAAAAACTTCTCCCAATCTTGAGAGACTAAGCCTTAGCGGGATCACCAGTGGGCAGCTTCTTCAATTGTTTGCCAAAGATTATCACTCCAAACATCTTGCAAAGGTAACTCTACATGATACACGGCTGAATCGTGATGATCTGTCAGTCGTTGGCAAGCTACCTAACTTGCGTGGCCTTAGGCTCCGGCACAAGTCATACAACGAAGAGCAGCTGATCTTCACCAATGATGAATTCCAAAACCTCATGTTTCTCGTTGTTGAGGGCTGCTCTAGCATCGCTGCGATTTGCTTCGGCGAGGGAGCAGCTCCTGCGCTTGAGAAGATTGTCTGGTCCTTCACCAACATGGAGCCTTCTCTCTTAGGACTCCTGAACCTTCCAAAAGTAAAGGAGATTGATTTCAATGGTGGTCCAGTACCAGATCAGCTACACCAAGACATTGAAAACCATAAAAACCGTCCAGTTATTAGACTCGATCAGCAGACAGGAAGCGCAACTGTAGTTCCCTGAATTGCAAGATCGCTGCTATGGAAGAAACACGGATGCTGAAGGATGCCTCTCCTCTCATGCATTCATCACCAAGCTCCATGTATGTCAGTTTGAGACTGAGTGTGTGTATGTGTGTTTATGTATTACCTGCTTGTGTGCCTGTGAGTGTGCGTGTGCATGGTTACTTATCTCGCATGTGTGCCTGTTTGCATACTTGAGCATATGGTTTGCTAGCTATGTATGTGCTCAGGAGTTGGATTTGTGTGGCTTTATTCGGTCCTTTGGACTGTCATGGTTTGTTGTAATAAGCGTGATGCCTGTGTGAGCACTTCACGTGTTAATGTACCGTGTGCTTAATTTGCTTTGATGGTGTGTTGTTGACTGTTAGGCATGGTATGCATGGTTCGTTCATCTGTATCATTATCAAGTGCTTGGTGGTTATGAATTATGAGAACCTCTAATATACCTGTGTTGCAATCTCTGTCCTGTACTAAATGTCATCGATTCAAAATTTGATACAAAATGTTCAAGTCAGATACACAAGTTTGAGCTTGTAGCCTTGTACTGTAAAAGGGCTAGCGAACTGCCCTGCAATTACGCGGCTAGATGTTGTGATATATTGTATTAATTATATAACGCGGGTTTGTTTAAGAGCTTGGTATTGATTCTTTTGCTCAAAGAAGGGATGAGAAGAAGAAGCGGGTTGAGAAACAAGAAGAGAACAGGCTAGATATCAAGTGGGAGCAGTTTGCCCAAGCCCAAGCCTCCTACCAAGTGCCCAAGCCCAAGCCCAAGCCTCCTACTTTCTTGCTGGATTCTTTGTTTCAAGTGTACTTGTTTTCGTTCTTTTGATAGGATGAATGGATATAGTAACAATGTACTGACATGCTTGCAGGGATCAACAAGCGGAAGAAGAATAAACATGAGTGGGATAAGCAAACTAACACAGCAAACTAACACCTGGAAGCGAACTTATGGCTTTGACCGTGTTAATGACGGCAAGGACGTCCCGATCATCGAAGCGAAAGCAACGGATGGTCAGTAATTTGTGAACTTTTCAATCGGTACATTGCTGGTAAAAATTTCTCTGCAATAAGACCAACAATTTTGCTCTTCTTTTCCATTGATTAGCTTATTGCAATTATCTTATTCTACAACATAGTAAATGACTAACGACTTATATGATTCTCTTTGTGCACACCAATTTACTTATGCATTCATTGATGCCGGTGGATAATATGGTCTGGGTATCTCACACTGGTTCTAGGACCTATAATCGCTTTATAACATTCTAGCGATTCTAAATTCTGATGCACAATGGGCTTTAGCTGGCATCCTCGGCAAAGGCGTTGGTGCATAGTGAAATGTATTTTCCAAAAGAGACCGGCTGATAGAATTTTGTCTATCACCAAGTTTGGGTATTTGTTGTTTTTAGGAGCTTCAGTTTCTCTGCTATCTGTTCTTATTTAGAGCCCACCATATTATTGGTTGTTACTAAGTAATTATCTGTACTACATCTCCAGTGTGATGTGACTTAAAAAGTTGATGGCTTGATGCACTTAAGAATGGATACATTTGTAGTTCAAGACTGACTGAATCCGACAAGTCCTCATTGTTGATGCTATTTATTCAGAAATGTGTGTGTCATATATCCTGTCTATCAATATTGTACCCATTTAATTAACTGTAGGTTTTGTTACAGAGCCTGGTGTTGATCCTTTTGCTCAAAGAAGGGATGAGAAGAAGAAGCGGGTTGAGAAACAAGAAAAGAACAGGCTAGAGAACTTAAAGAGAGCAGCAAAAGTTGGAGCTTTGCAAGGTTATTATCCTTCCTAGTAACCAATTTATTGTCTATGTCTTATGTCCTTCTTTATATTAGTAAAGAACCTAGCAGCTATTCCTCATTTAACAGCTTCCCAAATATTTTTATGTGCAGTCATATACAGCTTGCTGCCAAAGCTTTGCCCATCACGGGAACTAAAGCCAATCTACCTAAAAAATCTAGAAGAGAAGATCATTTTGGATGTTGCTGGCATGGCTTCATCAGCAACAGCAAGTGGTGGGAAATTTGATGAAAAGATGCCTAGTGAGAATCCTCCAAAGCACCCTAGCAAGCATAGAAAGTTTTTTTATTTGTCTCATTTGCCTTCTCTGGATTTATGTGCCTTCATTGGCTATATGGTGCATTAGCTGAATTGTTTCGCTTCTGTAGTTCCTCCCTGTTGTTGAAGGGAAAGGAATGGGCAGCCGGGAGATGTAGCAAAATGACAAAATCCTGAACACTGCTTGCCAAAAGCTCTGAGGAACAGATTGATGTCGGCAAGGCAAGCTCCAGGATTCAATTTCTTACATCAAATGGTGTTTCGTCCGCCATCGTTGGTGGTGCCCCTTGTTTGATTGGGTGAACTAACAGCTTCTGTGTGTAATTTTTGAACCCAGGCAATCACAATGTACAAGGTGAAGAAGGAAAGGCAGAGAAGGAAAGACAAAGAAAACATGTCCTCTGCATCAAATAAGCTGAAGCCCCATAATAAATCTTCGAAGAAAAAGGCTTAGGTCCACATCTTTCGTAAGAGGTGAGCACAGTTTTGAAGCCTCAAGGAGGTTTGGCAGATTTTAATATGTTTTTTTGACTAGTTTAAATCCGTGACAGTGAGAAATATTGTTTGTTAGTTGCTTGTTATGACACAAGAACCTGAATATTGTGATAATATAGCTGTCCTGATATGCACGACTGCACGTGTTTCAAAAGATGGTTGGGGACGGTGGTGGGGAAGTTTGTTAGCAATGTGACGGAAAGATCTCCCTAATCGGAGAACATACATGTTGGTTGTAAACTGAACATAACCTTTTAATTAGCCTGTGAGTTGTGACTGTTTTGCTTTCCTGGGTTAGGTAGTATTACATAGATCTCTTTTATCTACGATAGTTACCTGGATCCAAGTTGGGGTGTCTGTAGCATTCTACCAATTTTCTAGTAAGGTGGTTTAGTTTGAACTCTTCGAGTGTATATTGTGGTGAGACAGTGTGAAACATTCCTGTGGATTCGTCCCAGAAACAATGATGTTGCAAACCAAAAGGGGCACAGTTTCGTTTCAGTGGACATAATAGTGTGGCGGCAAATCTGCTATCAGCCTCTGAGCCCAGCTATTTATGCAGGAAGGGAGCAGTTTGTTTGAATCCTTGAGCCGAGCTGCTGCTGATTGATTAACCAGGTGTTGTGCTACAATGTCAGCATTTTTGCTGTAGCACAAATACAATGTGATGATTATTTTATTTATTGGGTGTGTTCTTTTCAGCTATATCTAATGGCTTATGGTGACGTCTGATGACTTTTGACTCTAGTGCAAGCGCTTGTTGCGAACATGATGGACCATGTGGAGGTGCCCTATGTGAGTGATGAGTAATTGACACCGGTTTAGGAGAGTCGAGTTTGGTTTGAGTGGTCGGACCATGTCGTTGCGCGGTGCAATCAATTTCAGTCGGACTTGGTCAAACTTAGTCGTATGGGCCTAGGATGCTTATTCCCTTAATTCGACAGGTTTTGGCTGTTTATTGCTTAAGATCACTCTTAATGCTTCTGTTGACTACATGTTATCGAGCGGTGCTATGTGATGTGTTTCTTGTCTGTGATAGCTGCAGGACGTCGAGGTGGAGCCGTGGCGAGGCACAAGGTGGCCGGACTAGGCATGGGCGGTGCCGAGGTCAGAACGGTCGAGGTGTGCTGAAGACGGCGAGGGCTCGAGGTAACTGCGTGGCTTGGATGACAAGAAATGAGGAAGCTTCCTGGAAGGTGCGCGAGGGGCGTTTTGGTGAATACGCAAAGCTGCACTAAAGGGAGTGGATTATGGATAAAGTGCCATGAGCGGTTGAGAGCTAATGGGTAAAGTGGCTTGTGAACCCATTAGTGGAGGCTATAAATAGAGAGGTGCTCTCTAGTGCTAGGGGCAGAATTTTTGGAGAGATGTTCTATGTTTTGAGTTTCTCTCCATGTGAGTTGTGAGGAGAATATGTAGAGTTTTTGATCTTTCAAGCATGTATGGGGATTTAGAGTGTGTGTGTGCCTTCCTTTCTTCTCCTGCGTGAGTTGTTGGGAAGGTGGAGTTTCTGTCCTAAGTTTCTTGCAGCTTGTGAGATGGAGGATGGATTGGTTGTAAACTCTTGATGTCCTAATCATTCATCTCTCTGTATTGGAATCCTTTTGAGTTCAATTTTCAGGCTCTTGTTCTTTTGGCTGCTATCTCATGTTTTTGAGTTCCTACTGTTAATTATTTCTAAGTCCAAATCAATTGAAGGCAAAAGAACAGAAATCGGCTTCACCTTGCTTATTCTTCTATGCTCTTATCTAGTATTTACGGTGCTGATTTTATCAGTTGGTTGGAGTCTATTTTATCTGCTTTGTCCAGTGTATTCTCTGAAGAAGTTGTTGTACTTGGTTTCGCTTTTTGCTACCGAAATGCTTTGTCTTTGCAGTACGTCTTATTTGGGCCAGCAACTAATTATCTAAGTGCAGTCTTGGTTGTGCAGATCTCTTTCTAGAGTGAACAGCTGTAGTTCGGCAGCAGCTTTAGCATCATTTTTTTGTTTGGTCTGACAGGGGTGGCCGACAGTTTGTTTTATTCTCTGCAGATTTCAGTTGATGGTTTGTTTGCTGCCTTCGGACATTGCTTTTTGGCCCCCATTTTTCAGCTTCCTACTACATTCGGCTGTGCACATGAGTATAGTTTTTGGGTGAAGATCCTTGTTGTTTTTGGCTGCATCAACTACAGCTTTTCTTGCTGCAGTAAACTTCAATTTTCCTCAATTTTCAGCAGCTAAGTGGTCTGATTTCAGTCCTCCTTTTTGCTACTTGATAAATCTTTTGATTGGCTGAAATTGACTCTCTTTTCTTGCAGCTTGATCAATCTTGATCAATCCTTTTTGCTGCTTCACTTATTTCTTGTAGCTGAAAATTGATTCTCTGTTTTAGTAGTTTTTGTCGGTCTAGTGTTTTGTTTCTTTGCTCTGATTTTATCGGTCAGTTGTTTGGGTTCAGGTGAGCGAATTTAACTCCCTTCTTCATAGCTTGTATAGCTATCGAAGAAAATAGTTTTTAGTGGATACTTTTGGGGGCAATTTTTAAAGGCATCATTCACCCCCCCTCTGTTGCCATTCCGGTCCAACAATTGGTATCAGAGCCGGTTAGCACTTTTCCATAGATCTTAACCGGTCTCTAGAGCCATGGCGACGGACAAGTACTCGACCAAGCCTCCGATCTTTGATGGCATTGATTTTCCTTTCTGGAAAAGCCAGATGGAGACATACATCTAGGCACAAGGATATGCCATCTGGAGGAAGGTCAAGGTCCGCTATTTGGTTCCTGCCGATGAGAACATCAATGTGGCAAATATGCCCGTGTTGAGGCGAATGCAAAGGAAAGGAACATAATCATTGAAGGTTTGAGTCGTAGCGAGTTTGACCGCATTTCGCACCTCACGTCGGCTTTCGACATTTGGGAGACCCTCAGTGCTTACCATGAGGGCACCACCCAAATCAAGACAGTCCGACAGGACCAATTCAAGCGAGATTACAACAAGTTTGAAATGCTCGCTGGTGAGTCCCTCGATGAGTGCTTTGCGCGTTTTCATAAGATTCTGAGCAACCTCCGAGCGGTCGGTCTCACATACCCCGACTCAGATAACGCTCGACAGATGCTCGCTGCACTCGACGTTCGTGTTTGGGAGATGAAGGTGACTACCATCAAGGACACCACAGACCTCTCGACTTTGACTCTTGATGCGCTGTACTCGCACCTCAAGACTCACGAGATTGACATTGTCTCTCGCAAGTCGAAGTCACGATCGATGGCCCTAGTCACCGATCCCGCCGCTCGGTCTTTCTTTCTTCCGATTTGCCGTCTGATTCTCCCTTGCTGCTCGTGACATAACCGATGATCGGTTAGAGCGACTTGGATAAGCGATTAGCCCTCCTAGCTCTGAGATTCTCCCATGCTTAAAAGAGAAGGAGGGACGGAAGAGAGGAGGACCCGTAATTTACTGAGTGTGGTGGCCCCAACCACATTCGGCAAACCGCCCAAGCCGGGAAGGGCAAAGGTGACTACGGCGGTTCGAGCAAGAACGACTACACCGACAAGAACCGCAACAAGAAGCCCTCAGCTCCTGCACAAGGCAAGAAGAAGTTCCGCGACTTTGGGAAGGCCAAGAAGCTCTTCCACGCGTCCTCACCGCTTTCGACGACCTCAACCTCAGCGAGGTTGAGGGATGGAGCGACGACGATGAGATGGGTGACCAAGAACCCAAGGGCGGCGACGACTTCTCCGGATATGCTTCATGGCCCTTGAGGGCGAATCGAGCGACAATGAGTCAGATCCGACTCTGACGAGGTATCCCCACCTATGACCAGCCTTAATCATGCTTTTCTTAAGCTAGGTGGATTTCATGCTAGAGCTAGGGCTAGGTGTACCGAGTTAGAGAAGGAAGTAGATAGATTATCACGGGAGCTTACTTCTCTTACATCTGCTCCCTCCCGTGATGATTGTGATACATGCTGTGCTCTATTGGGTGACATGGAGAAATTAAGGACCTCGCATGATAGTTTGTCCTCTAAACTTGACATTGTTAAGGTGGAGAACGTTAGTCTTCTTGCTGAGCTTGAGATAAGTAGGGTAGCTCCTTCTTCATCTACTACTGTTGAGACTGTTGTTTGCACCTCATGTGAGGATAAGGACAATGCTTTTAGAGGTCTTTATACCATGCTTCTAGATCTGCCCGAGTCATGTGAAAATTGCAATAACCTGAATATGAATCTAAAATGGGCAGATCACAAAATTGCTGAGTTGCGTGCTTCTTTACTTGAGCCTGTTGTGTCTTGCACCAATTTTCCAAAATTAACCCTTGAACTTGAATCTGTTTCCAAGCAATTCCAAGAAGTGGTTAATCATAACAACAAGTTGGCTCAGTTTGCGACTAAGGACCCTGTTAGCTCACCATGCATTAGTTGTGATAAACTAAAACTTGAACTCATTGCTTTGAATGAACAATGTGTGAAGCTAACTAAGGATTTACTAGAGAAGCCATCAACTCATTGTGATGTGATTGCTGAGGTGAAGAAGGAGCCCAAGGGTAAGGTGGAGACGCTTAGCGACGTAAACCAACCGGCTAGTAGTAGGACTGTCCCTTCAGAGTCGGCCGTACGTGCACAAGCCATTCTTTCCTCTACTGTTGGTTCTTCATCTGCTCCCTTACCTTCTACTACTCCTTCTTCCCCCTGCTCTTCTTGTACCTCTCTCTTTCGGGAGTGTCAGTTCTTATGAACACTCTCGAGAGATTTGTAGGTGGCAAGAAGAAGCTTAATCTTATTCTAGACCAATCCAAGATTTGCAAGTTTAATCAGGGTCTAGGATACGATTTCTATGAGGACATGAGGAAGCATCCACCTGCCGTGCTCAGACCCATAGCACCAGGTGTGATCGAGACTGAGCCCAGGACCGAGAAAGTCCAATTTAAGTCAACGAGCTTTGTCCAAGGGATTTCTGACAGCAAGGTGATGAGCCCAAGACTGCGACGCTCCTTTGCCGGTTAGATTTTTCTTTCGCTTGGATTTCCGCCTGTTAGACTTCTGCCGGTTGAGCTTCTGCCGGTTGGGCTGCCCCGCTGGCGGGGTATATATACCGTGCTGGTGTGGCATTGTACCTGCATTGCTCGCTCGGATAGGTGCCGCTCCCCTTGAAATGGGCCCCTTTAGTGCATCCACATCCCGTAGCGCGTATCGCGGCTTAGGGGATGTTGATGTACTGATGGAGGCCTATTTTTCTGAGGAGCTTGGTTAGCGTCTGTTACCGGCGACTAGTCGCACCTCCTGCTTTCGTGCTGCGTTTCTACATATAGCGTCTGTTACTGGCGCCTTAGTCGAAGTAGACGCGCGAGCGCTCCGTCCCCTACTCTTCGAAGTGGTGGCAGTGGAGCTGACGCCTTAGTCGGAGTAGGCGCGCGAGCGCTCCGTCCCCTACCGTTCGAAGTGGTGGCAGCGGAGCTGACACCTTAGTCGAAGTAGACGCGCGAGCGCTCCGTCCCCTACCATTCGACCTGGTGGCGCTGCCGCACCTTAGTCGGCGCAGATGCGCGCTCGCCGCCCCCTACCCTTCGGTGGTAGTTGAGTGCATCGTGGGTAGGCGGCGTTCGCCGCCTTTCATACGCTGGCCCGAACGCCCCGCCAAGGAAGCTGTGCCCCGACATGTGATGCCGTCGGGGACTCGCCGATCCTGTGCACCGCATGGAAGTACTCGGGGTGGGGTGAGCTCTCGGTCTTCTCGCAGATCTGCGGTTGTCCTCCGTACAGGATGGCGAAGTCCTCGCCGTATGGTATCAGGGGCGAGGTTGCCTCTCAGGCGTAAGGTCGAAGTCGCGGTCGACACCAAGGAGTCGAAGCCGGAGTGGGGGCATACCTCGCGCTCCAAACTCCGTCCCAGGCGGTTCAGTAGTGCACTGCTTTCCTTGTTGCCGCGGGCGCGACCCTGTGGCATTGGGGGCATGCCTTAGAGTCGGCGCGGCTTCCGGCGCCTTCGCGGCGGTGTCCCTTCGCACAGATGCTGCCAGGGTCGGGGTCAGGGCCTCGCTATAGGGGCGGAGACCCCGTTTGGACTGTTGGGGTTGATGGGTCCGAAGAACCAGGCCGACACGCGCCGGAAGCGATGTCGGGTCGTGCAACCTGCATTTATTCTCTACGCCGACCGACATGCGGTGGGACGCTAGTGGCGCATCGTGCGGTGACAGGACACTGTACGACCACGGTCATATGTGGCCTACGTGTGCCGTCGCGACGCTTCGACTTCGAACATGGGGAGGAGAGCGGTTGCCATTCGCCGTTTGCGCTTACCGATGGTGGGAAGCGAGGGGTCTTTAAATACCCCTCGTGGTACTGTGACTGCGCCTCCTCCATACGCTTTCTGGTTGTTCACGCCACCTCCTATATTCGCTCACCGTGTTCTTGTGCTCCCTTTTTGCCATCGAGTACCTCGTGCACGCCAATGGCGACTTGCGACGAGCATGCTCAGGTGGGCGGCTACGCCATCCGCCAGCGGTCCTCGCCGTTTGAGGTGAAATACGCACTCGAGGAGCGCGATCCGGCGGCGGCAGACAAGTGGTGGGCGACGAAGAAAAGTCAGGGTCCGTACTCCGGCGAGTTGGGCCGCACGCTCGTGACGGAGGATACGATCCGGTCACTGTTGCGGGAGGGGAGGCTATCGGACCGCCAAACGGTGCAGCTACCCACCGATGATGAGACGGAGCCGTGCCCTGAAAAGTCGAAGGCGATCGTCTTCGTCGCCTACTTCGAAGCCGGACTTCGCATCCCGTCCGCAGCGATTGTTGGGGACGTGTTGTGGACCTTCAAGCTGGAGTTGTCACAACTGACTCCGAACGTGGTGGCTCGCCTTGCCGTGTACAGCTGGGCCCTGCGTGCGGAGGTGTGTTGGCCCAGCGCCTCCTTGTTCGCATACTTGCATGAAGCCCGGTGTCAACCGAAGGAGCGGAAGGACGGGACGCTGTCGAAGTTTGGCAGCGTCAACTTTGTTCTGCAGGCGTCATGCGGAAGGCTCTTCCCTGCGAACTCAACCCGAGGGAAATGGGAGTCCCACTGGACGAGGCGGTGGTTCTACCACCGTGTGGCGAGTGGTAGCGGCCTTGAGTGCACGGGCTGGCCGATTGCATTCAAGACCATGCCCAGCCTAACACTTGACCACGAGGATAAGCGAAGGGCGCGAAGACTCGTGGGGGTCGCCGCCCGCTTCAATATGCGCGACCTCGCCGAGGAGTACATAATGTACGGCGCAGCGCCGCTCGCCCGTGATTGGTGCCTCACTGCCGGGAAACGTCGGGATGATAACGTTCAACCAGCCATTTGCTCGCTGCCCGCGCCAGCTAGTCTTCGTAAGCCTCGACTGTGCTCTCCCCCCGTCCGTACGTTGCATCGTGTGTAACTGTGCTGTCTGCCCTGCGTAGGAACTCGCCTGGCGGACGCGGAACGCGCAGCGCGTGTGTTCCTTGGGCCGTACACCACCAGAGAGCACAGGCAACGCGCAGCCGCGACTGCGGCGGCGGAATTAGGGCGGATAAACCGCGTATGTGAGGCCTTAGAGCTTCCCGTGCCGAATCGCACCCCTTCGGACCCGCAACATCAGGACGACGGTGCCGCGAGGACAAAAGCGTCGTCCCGCAAGAGGACCCGAACCACCGCGACCACGCCCTGTGCGGTGGTTGCCGCTGCTCCCGCCGGCGCGGCGAGCCCGGAGTCGGATTCGGTGAAGTACGCCGACTCAGACTTGGAGGGCGCGGGCACTGAGGGCGAAGGCGCCAGGGGCGAAGAGCGCGCCGTGGGTTACCGGGAGAGGGAGGTCTCGTCGCCCGCGACAGCTGTCGAGGCGGAGGTGGTGCTGGCTGGCGGCACCGGTGCGGAGTCCTCGTCTGCGGCTACGGCTGCGGTGGAGCTGCCCTCCGCGGGAGTATGTGGAGCGCAGTCCTCGCCAACAGCGGCGACCGAGGCGAAGGTGCCCCCCGCGGAGGTCGTGAGGACAAAGCCCCCGACCGCCGTCGCTGCAGCTGTGGAGACCCCTTCGGCGAATATGGTTGCCGGAGAGGCTCCTTTGGTAGCGGTTACCGCGGTGGGGCCCCCACCTCAAGCGGAGGAAATTGATACTTTGCCATCCTATTCGGTGGGTTTCGACAAAATGCCACTCCCTAGAATGACCACTATAAAATACCACTCTTAACATTGACACTTTGATTATTTGCCATTTTGAGGGTTTTTAGGATTCTTAATTATTTTTTTTAACCATTTTCAAATTATTTGTCATGGAAAAAGACACATTTGCCCTTGGGCCATTTGCATTTTCTCGGTGCGTGAGACAGAGGGCGGCTCACAAGCATTTTCCTATATAAAGTAAACCCAAAGCTTATAGTTATCGCGCACTTCGCCATGAACTACGCCATCGCCGCCCCTCGGTGTCGTCTTCCTCTCCCTCCTCGCACCCCGTCTCCTCATCGTCTTCCTCGCCGCATGGTCGCTTTGGCTCTTCCTCTACTTCCTCGCGACGAGCCGCCGCCCTCTTCAACCGCGTTGTCGGGGGCGGCGTCGTGCTCACCGTGCTTTCGCGTCTCGCTGCCCCGCTCCGCTCACCGGCGCCACCACCAACATCCTCACCTCGCCGCTCGTCGCCTCGTCCTGCGTCCCGATTCACGCCCTGCGACACCGTTCGGCGGAGAGCATCGACGAGGAGGCCCGGCCCGTCCCGCCGCAGCCCGCGTACTAGTGTGAGCCGCTCCTCATCTTCCTTGCTTCTTGTTGGTTCTTGGTTTGTGATCCGTTGGAGCATCTGCTAATTCTTTGCTGAATTGTAGCTGTTTTTTATCCATTGTGCACTTGTTAATACATAATAATGTGCAGAATTAATGTTCTTGTTATGCTTTATCTTACAATTAGTTCGGTTGAATTCAAGCATTTCTTATCGCTAGATAATTTGTTAGTGAAACTGTGAAATCAATAAGTTATCACCAATAATCCCAAGGGCAAATGTGTCTTTTCCTGTGGCAAATAATCTGAAAATAGTTAAAAAATAATTAAGAATCCTAAAAACCCTCAAAATGGCAAATAATCAAAGTGTCAATGTTAAGAGTGGCATTTTATAGTGGTCATTCTAGAGAGTGGCATTTTGTCGAAGCCCACCGAATAGGATGGCAAAGTATCAATTTCCTCCCTCAAGCGAAGCGGCCACGGATGCAGTCCACCCTTCAGCGGACTTCACGCGGGTTCGCCGTGGTGACCTGTGTTGGGAGCTTGTGGGACTCCGCGCCAAGCGCCGAAGTTCCTCTACCCCGCGTCCTCCCAGCCCCTCGGGCCCCCAGCTCCGCGAGTCAACGCCGTCTGTTGGGGCCGGAGTCGTTGCGGCCCCTTCCGGGGCTAGGGAGGCGTCCCCGCGAAGTCCCCCATCAGCCACCGAGGGTAGGCTAGGATGACGTCCGTTTTGGCATAATTTTTTCGCACCTCGTGACAAACGTACACTTGCTCTTGCAGCGGCACTTATACCGGAGGAGGAGCCATCCCTTGAGCGTGGGGGTCCTGGCGCAGGCCCGGCAGACTTCGTCCCTCCGTCGGATGTGCTAAGGGCATGGCGCGGGATTGCGGCCGATGCGGCCGCCAGCATCGGCCAACAGGCGTTGCAGACCTATGGGTCCGGGCGCCTTGGGGACGCATTGGAAGTGTCGAGAGTGAGGGTAAGCGTCTGTCCTTTGGATTACTTGCAGCCGTTACCCTCGTGTTGGCCCAGGCCCTGCAAGCTGCTCATGCTCGCGAGCAAGGAGCGCTACGGAGTAGGCTGCAGGCCGCCGAAGGGGAGCTGCCGGGAGTTACGGGGGCGCGCCCTGCCCAGGACGCTCGTATACGCCACCTAGAAGCGGAGTGCGCGGAGATGAGGACGCGCACCGAGGAGCTCGTCGCCGCAGCGCGAGCGTCCGCCGCCGAGGCGGTGCGGCAAGAGGCTGCTGCAGAGCGGGACGGCTTACTGCAACAACTCGCTGCATTAGAGAGGGAGAACAGCGAGCTCGTCGCCTCTCTAGCGGAGCGGGATCGAGCCTTGGGCGACGCTTCGGTAGCCACTTGGGATGCTATCTTGCCCAGAAGACACCCTCAAGGGCTTATTGCCGGCGCCGCACGCTCTTCGGGCCGAGGACTGTCGCGTCGCCGGTGGATCGAAGACGCAGCCGACGTTGCACGCGGTGCTGCGACGACTTTTGGCAACCACTGCACCTACGTGGCGTCGTGCCTGGTGTGCGCGCTCCTGCGACTCCACGACTGTGAACATGTTGCCGGGCTAGCCGATCCTCGACTCGAGATGCCCGCCGGAGGTGGGGTAATGTCCGGTGTCGTGCGCGCCGCTCGCCGCGCCGTGAAGTTCTTCCGTGAGCGGATATGGGAGTACTGCGGGGAGGCCGCCACCATGGTCGAGCTGCGGAACAACCTACTTGGCGAGGAAAACCTTGGCCAGTTTCTGGACGAGGTCCCGCGGCGTGACGAGGATGTGCTGCGGCTCCGGACGACGCTGCGAACCCACAGGTGTGATAGCAGGTTGTCGCGTGTTGGCGTGCGTTGTAACCGATGCCGTTTCTTTTTTGAATAAAGCACGAAGTTGCTCCACATTTGTCATCGATTTTTGCCCCTTCGCGAATATTTACCACCGGGCCACCACGATTTCGACCTTGCAACCCGACGGCGTCTTCGGCACTGGCGAAGGGCCGAGGAAGCGCTGGATTTTTGGGCGAGTCAAGCGTCTTTGAGCGGATCCTTGGCACGGATGCGTGTTAAGGATGAGCCTGTCGAATAGCAGCTCGTGCGCCGGAGGTGTTCGTACGCCTTTGTAATTCGCCTTTGCAAGCGTCGTAGCCTAATGCAAAGAATAATCCTGGTTGGAATTTGCGAAGTGCGTCTGCGCCCCTCTGGGTACGCTGTCCCCTGGTGAACTCGGAGGGTTACTGCATCCGCCCGTACACAACGATTTGCGCCTCGGGAGGGTAGGGTGGTCGAGACGGACGCGTAGTTGAAGTAGCCGCACAAGCGCTCGTCTTAGTTCAGCAAAGCTGGTGCCTTAGTTCGAAGTAGAGGCGCGAGCGCTCCGTCCCCTACCCTTCGAAGTGGTGGCAGCAGAGCTGGCGCCTTAGTCGAAGTAGACGCACGAGCGCTCCGTCCCCTACCCTTCGAAGTGGAGGCGCGAGCTGGCGCCTTAGTCGGCAGCGCGGCGCTCCGCCCCTACCCTTCGGTGGTGGCGGCGAGTGGCGCCTTGGTCGGCGAGAGCGCGAGCGCTCCATCCCCACCTTCGGTGGTGGCGGCGAGCTGGCGCCTTAGTCGGCAGACACGCGGCGCTCCGTCCCCTACCTTCGAGTGGTGGCGTGGGCCGCACCTTGGTCGACGTACACTCGCGAGCGCTCCGTCCCCCACCCTTCGAAGTGGTGGCAGCAGAGCTGGCACGTTAGTCAAGGTAGACGCACGAGCGCTTCGTCCCTTAGGATTGCGCAAGGGCAGCCTCTGGTGCCTTTCGCCCACGGGTGCGCTCGCGCGGGAGCTAGCCTCTGGCGCGTCACCTAGGGCGCTTTGCACTCCGTAGAGTATGCCGGGATGGCCTCCGCGTCTCTTCTTTTTTATATACTCCGGAGAGTGCACGGTGGGTCCCATACGTTGCACGGGATGTTCCCCACGGCTACTAGCGCTATTCGGGCTCCACTCCCCTCAACGCTAGCACGACTGGAAAACTTCACCCTCCACTCGGTGTCCCTTTAGGCCTCCCCTTGCCCTTGCAATATCCACACCTATCCACTACCGGTGAGATGGTTCCGAAAGTTTCGATAAAACTACTTAGCCAAGTTGCATTTTACAGACTTGTGGTTGTACTGTTTTACATGGGATAACATGACAAGATTCGGTCCTTAGAACTACCTAGATGGTTCTACCACATTTCACATTTTGTGCGTCCACTGCACCTCATACTAGCCCCCAAACCATGTACCCAGGTAATAAAGCAATATTGGGGTTTTTCAGGAACGCAAAATAACATATCCACATTCTCCAGTCTTTCCCACCAAGACTGCCCAAATCATTTCAGAATAGTAAGTGATAATTTTGGAGTATTTATGTACTCCCGGTTATCTAGCCATACTAAGAAACGCATTTATTTACGTGGACTTATTTGCGAAAGATACATCATTATAATTTTGCTAAGGCGACAAGGTTCATATGTCCAACATTTCAACGGAGCATTATTAACAAGCATAATATTAGGTGTATAACTAACATCTTTAAAAGAGAATGTAATATATCACATAAAATAGCAGCATGCATGTTGATAATTTAAGAGAAACTAAATTTGCATAAATATGGGTTCAACATGGTCAAAGTGTTAACTCGCCTTGGTCACAGTGGTCTGGTTCTTGGTTGTCTTGAACTTCTAGGGTTGCTGCCTCGGTGTCTTTCTCCTAAGCCTCGTACGCTATTTTAATCGTGCGCGAAAATTTGGATAAAAAGAAAATAAGCAAATCAACAAAATACCACCAGAAATTCAAATGAACTCTAAAAATCATGGTTCCAGTTCCATTGGATAGATCTTGAATTTAGATAAATTTAGAAATTTGTTTCACTCAATTTGGAGCTAAAATGAATAAGTTATGCTTAGTCAAAGTTCTCAGTTCAGTTAAATCCAGAAATTATCAGATTCCTAACAGGTGGGTCCCACTGCATATTTTACATTTTATCATTTTCTTTTATTTTCTTATTCTTTGTGTCTATGACCAGTAGGGCCCACATGGCAGTGAGTCTACTGCCCTCTGTCTCTGACATGTCGGACCCCTCTGTCAGTGGCCACAGGTGCTATTGGCCACTGACTGGTGGGACCCTGGGGCTTTGGACCCACATGCCAGCGGGTAGCACTGACAGGCGGGGCCCAGATGTCAGCTGGCCTACAGACCGACAGCGGCTGACGAGCGGGGCCCAACTGTCAGCGCGGAAAAAATAAAAGAAAGGCTCAACCTCAGCGTGCAGAGCCGGGGGCTCGAACGTGCGCCGAGGGAGCCGGGGGAGGGAAAGAGTTAACGCTGATAGCCATCTGGTCTCTTCGGGTGTTGCTTACCCATATAGGGTAAATATACCTTTTGAGGTATCTCTTGAAGGGGGCCGGTAGAGGAAGCTCGGGGCCGGAGGAAAGGTGGTGGCGTCGCCGGTGAAGGGTGGCCGGAGGGGCGGCAGCGGTGGCCAAAATGCGTTGCTGAGTTCTCGTGGGAGCCGAAGGTGGTGACGATGATGACTGGGGTGCACCGGAGCTAGGCCGGCAGCGTGCGGTGGCGGCTGCTCGGGGAAAGCTCTGGTGACAGAGAGCTACGGGCGGTGAGGTGCTCCGGCGAGGGCGGGGTCGTCTTTACGGTGAGCCGGAGGTGGTGTGGTGGTGAAGAATTGGGTTTTAAGGGCTCAGAGCAGCGGATTGGATGATCGCCGGAGTTGGGGAAGGTGTTCGGCTCGCCGGCGATTTAGGGAGTTTGGGTTCAATTGCTTTCGGGAGAAGGGTGAGGAGAGTGTGGTGATGCGAATGAGGGGGTTCCCGGGGTTTTATAGGCGATGAGGCATGCCAATTGCGCCGGAGGACGTGCGTGCACATTCGAGAGCAGCGGCGACAGCGGCTGCGGTGTCAGACGGCGGCGTCAGCGGGTGGCGGGGGTATGGCCATGGGATTTGCGGAGCTTCGCACGTCAATCGTGTCGCGCCCGAGTCTCTTGGCCTTTTTGACTGGTGCTGCGCGGAGGAGATCGAGCCACCGTGCGGGGAAGAACAGGGAGAGGGGGAAAAGAAGGCTCTGGCCGCTCGGGTCCATTCGCCAGAGGGAGAGAGAGAGCGCGAGGGGGCGGGGCCACTCGGCAGTGGGAAGAGCGGGGAGCGGGCCGCTGGCGAGGCGCGCGCGGGGGTTGGGCCGCGAGGGTGGAAGCGGGGCGGCTGGGCCTTCTGGCCACAGTGGGAGAAGCGCGGGGAGAGATGGGCTGGGCCGGGGTGATGGCCGGCCTGGTTTCATTTCTCCCCCTTTTCTTTTTAATTTCTTTTCCTACTCTCCTAGCTTTTTATTTCATATTCTTAGCACTAATTTTTATAGGTGCCAATGTTTTTATTATGTACCCATGTATATATGCATGTTGGCATTTTTCCATTGGTTTGTTTTCTCCTTATTATACCATTATTCTCAGACATAAGATTTTATATTTGAGTCCAAATCTCTCCCTTCCTTTTTATGGATCATCTTTTCATATTCGCATTTTAAATTCAAATCTTCTAGTATTTTAATATGTTTGTTTTCTCCTTGACCCTCTTAGCTTTTTGAAACTTCAACCAAATTTTCAGAAAATGTCATAAACTCCAAATTCAAATATAAACATACTGCAAAATAATTCAAAAGCTCCACATATTTAGATTTACATTTTTCAGGGTGTTACATTTAATTTGGACACCATCTGTGTTGGTGGCGTCGGATAAAACGAGTATCACAGACGGTTCTTACCGATGAACGCTACGGATTTATTGCGTTGCTCAGAACCGCATCTATCTTCATTTGGATCCAGATCTAGCCGGTGCTTTACTCTTTCGCTCAGGAGGCAAGCTAGGCGATTTTAGGAGGCAGAGATTGAGCTTTGAAGCAGAGATTGAGCTTTGAATATTGATACTTTCCTGGTTGCTCTAGATATGGTTAGTAATGAAATTTATTTTTCTTTGCATTACAATTTAGATGTAAGTAATTAGTGAGTGTTATTGAAGATGGTTTGCAAAATTGTTGGTTATATAATAGCTGTTGTGTTGATAATATGAATTAAGTTAGCAAAGCCTGAATGCATGTGGTACATATATATGTAGTAATAATTAAATAATTTAATTCTTAATACTAAGTTGTTATATATATACATAACGTAGGACCGAAGCTGGATGTATGCCGCGAGCCGTGTGAGTGAAGAGTATATTAATGGCGTGTCTGCTTTTGCAAGAGCTGCAGGAGAATATGCTGAATAGGGGTGGAATATATGTTGTCCATCCATGCAATGACTACGAGAATTTAAAGATGTTTAAGAACCGAGGCAAATTGAAGCACACTTGATTCGGAGGTTTTCAAAAGGGTTATACGTGTTGGACCAGTCAAGCGAAGTCAATGATCATATGCGCGGATGACATCGCGGTGAAATGAATGATATGCCGCCGGATGACATCGCGGTGAAGTGAATGACATGCCGCGGATGATGTCGATTGTGGTTCGGATTCGGATAGGTTGCACGATGAAAATCTGGATCAGATGCTTCGCGATGTAGAAGAGAACTATGGTGAGAGAGAGTATGTTAAATTCCGGGGCTTGATGGAGGACTCGGAGAAACCTTTGTTCACGTCTTTGCGGTCAAAGTGCACGAGGTTGTCGGCCGTGCTTGAAGCTGTTGAAATTGAAGGCAATCAATGGTTGGTCCGACAAGATTTTCACGCAATGCTAGGTCTTTTAGCGGGCGTGCTTCGGAGAAATGAGTTGCCTAAAACCACGTATAAAGCCAAGAAGGTTCTTTGTCCGTGGGAATAGAAGTAGAAAGAATACATGCATGTCCGAACGACTGTATTCTCTACCGTAAAGAGTATGCAAACATGCATGTATGTCCAGTGTACAACGCATCGCGATATATCACAGATGGTTTTTAACTAAAAACTATCTGTGATATTGATATATATATATCACAGACGGTTTTTACTTACAAACCGTGCGTGATATTGATATATCACGAGCGGTTCGACAAATGCTGCGATAACCTTCGATTATCAACGACCCATAAATTGAGCGGTTGAAAACATGCGTGATGGCGTTCTAAACCATCTGTTATACGGTTTTCTGTAGTAGTGCTTATTTTTCACTATTCATAAATTTCGTCTTTTTGATTTTTTTTGAGCTTTTTTGCTGTTTTTCCTGTATTCGTTTGCATTATACGTGATGGCTAACCTATTTTTTTCTATTTTTTAAATTTAATTACGCCAAATAAGCCACCATCAGTTACAGTATAATTTCAACTAATTACAGTAAAATTTCAGACATAAATCACTTTTTTAAATTAAAATAAGCGACACCTAAAATAGACAATGCGGATGGCATCGTGCGCCTATCGTGGAGCTGTTGGCGCACGGCGCGGCCGGCAGCACGTGACACCAGGCGGAGTGTGGGGGCAGTGCTGGAGTATTTGTGTAGAACTCTTTCAGCAAATCTCATATTGAGCCTCTGGCATGAGGTATGCATATCATTCGCAGATGGATGGGTAGACGAAACGCATCAACCAAATGGTCTCAATGGTAAGCCACTCCACTTTGGGCAAAAGTCCCTCTGAGGTCTTTTACAACCATATAGCTTGCCAACCTAGTATGGTTAACCCATAAGATTGTTCATCTCAAGAATGTTGAGATGATGTAGATTAAGGTGACATGGTGCATCTAGAGTTACTTCCTACGCTATTGGTTATCCAACAAGCTAATGTTTCCTATGATAAAAACTAGCCAACAGACTCTCCTTGTTTTCCTGTCAAAAAAAGAGAAAAAAGAAAAGCTAGAGAGCAATAGTAGGTGTCAAACGGATCTGGATTATCAGATATCCGTATTTAGATGGCAATGGATGTGGTAAGCAAAAATATTTCGTATTGTAAAATAAATCTGAATCTGAAAAGTATCTGAGTTTTTTTGTTGAACATGAATATGAATATGGTACGTAAAATATGTGTCGAATCGAATGTAAATACTGATAATATCCGGGACGGAGCTAGCGTAGGCGGTGGCCGACACGCTCTTCGCACTACCGCCCAACGAGGACCACGACGGCCCCATCGTCCACCTCCCATGTAACATCCTGAAAAATTTGAATTTGAAAATATGAAGTTTTGGATTATTTTGCAGTGTGTTTTATTTGAATTTGAATTTGATGACCTACATTTTAAAAAAATTGGTTAAGGTTCCTCTCCCTCCGAGTAATTGCGCTGAAAAGCCCTCCCCACCGTCGGCGCCGCTCTTCTCCCTCAACTCGGGCAACCACCCTCCCCGCCGATTCCCGCCATAAGAGTCCAATTGCAGCCACCTACACCCTCCCCGGAGCGTCGCAAACCTACTCCGGGCCTCCTCCGCGTCTCCTGAAGACCCTACACCGCCGGCGTCGAGAGCCAATCCCGAATCGCCGCCGGCCCACCACCGTGCCCCTCGCCCCCCGCTGACCTCACCGCCGGTATCCCCGTCGCACCAAGAGCGCATTTTTGCGTTTCCCTACACCTCTCCGGCCGCCGCTCGCCGCCGGCACCGCCGCCCCCGAGCTTCCTCTGCCTCCGCCCCGCATGCCCGAATCAACTACTTTCTTTTCCCCCTCTGTCAAGTAACACCGTGTATCAGAATGGTTAGCATTGTGCGATCTCACCCGTCGGCCTAAGTTCGAGTCCCCGTTCGGCAGTATTTAGGGGGAGGTTTTTAGTCTTTTTATTTTTAGACAGTAAGGGGTACTTAGGGTGCTAACCAAGGATTTAAAACAGTAGCTAATACAAAAATTAAGGAGTAAGCCTAATTACTGTTCAAACACAGATATTAGATGCTAATGATAATTAACTAGTGAGTAATGACCCCCATAACCACTGATTGCAGATTAATACAAAGCACTTTCACTGACATGAGGGCCAAGCCCAGTTTAATTAAATAATAACTGGGCCCACTTGTCATAGATATAGTACGTAGAAAGATAAAAATGAAAGAATGAATTAAAAATAGGAAGTAGGACCCACATGTTAGATTTTTAATATTTTCTGAATTTAACTGGACTGAGAACTTTAAATGGGCATAACTTATTCATCTTAACTCCAAATTGAATGAGGCAAATTTCTAAATTCATGTAAATTTAAGATCTACCCAATGGAACTAAAAACCAGAAATTTTAGAGCTCATTTGAAATTTTGGTGAAAATTATGGACAATTTGGGAATAATTTAAGGAATGTAGTAAATTTAATTAGGAGGTAAAATAAGGTTACTTAGTATTTAATATCTAATTATTTACTATATTCACAACTAATATAGCCTAAATAGTTAATTGAAGTCATAGCTAGGTAATAAGAGGTAGTGACCTTGGTTAAATATCCACATACAATAAAGCATACCTTTGCTTATAATATAAACATATATGCCCTGACATTGCTAGACCACCATGAAATAAACCTTAGTGGTAAATTTTGCTAAATAGCAAATATGGAAATGTAACCCTGTAAAGCAAGCCTTGCTCGAATAAACGGTTTTAAGTTAAAATATAAAGTTAAGCCTAATAATAATCGAAGCATAGACAAAACAATAATGTGCCATTAAATCTTAACTTTAGCATTAGATGAGCATGATTGAATGTAGCAAGCTAGGACCCGAATCAATGGATCCTAATTCAAAATAAGTTATGCCTAGTAATAACTCAGTGTACATAAGATGCCACACCACAAAATGGCAGTCAACTTGGATTCTAACATTAATTCGGTAAGCTAAAAATTGTATAAATCACTTCTATATAGCATATGCCCTGAATATTAGCGCTAGACAAAATAATGCTCCATGTCTAACCTAACTCATGGAACCTCCTTGATAATAATAAAAGAGATTACCAATAAAAGGTCAAGTCATCGTAATCTACCACCGGCCATGCCTCAAATCATTCAAAACACCTACTAACTTATAATAAAACTAAATTGAGTTTATTTTGATTTTATTTGGATCTTTTAAGTTATTTGTTTTTATTGGATTCAGTCGTTTGTCGCGTAATTAGCAATTGGGAGTCGTGAAGATTCTAAGGATTAAGCGGGACCAAGATCGATGAAGACCAGGAATTAAAGATCATCACAGGAGACAACTTTGTGTGAGCTTAAGACCGCGGTAAACCGCGCCAGGCGAGTCAATACTTTGATCATGTTGAACCTACATTATTTGCAAATTACTTTGGTTTAAACTATCAAATTGCATGCTGTTATTTTATATGCAAATACATGTTTAATTTAATATTCTAGTTATATGCCCATTGTTTGCCTTGAATAATATTACACCTCCTTTGGAATACTTGAATATGTGAACCTTGTCGCCTTAGTAAAATTATAATGGTAACTTTTCAAAAGTAAGTCCGTAATTATACGCCATGCTTAGTCTTGCTTAGATACTGGGTATTTGAAATGCCCAAGCATCATTATCATTTTTAATCATGAGAAACTGGTTTGGGAAGTCATGGTGGAAATGACTGGTATATGTTGGTATGATTATTTTATGTCTCCAAAAACCCCAACTTGCTTAAATATCTGGGCGGATGGTTCGAGTATGTGTGTGTATGTGGTGCAGTGGAAGCACAAAGTGAGTAGTGATAGATCCGCCTAGATACCCCTAAGGACTGAATCTTGTCATGACCTCCTGTGTAAAACAAGTACAACCACAAGTCTATAAAGTACAACTTGGCTTAGTAAATTTACCGGACCCTGGGAGTCATCATCATGGCAGTAGTGCAAGTGGCGGCCTGGGTGGCAGGCTTGCGGGAGAAGTTCTCTTGCGACGCGTTAGTAGTGTGGGTAGCCAGCTGCTAGGTGCATAATAGGGGAATATCCCGCACAACGAATGGGGTCCCACTGCAAATGGGAGCAACCCATAGGGTGAGATGATGGAAGGGGCGAGGTACTTTGAACGGTTACTGTGATGGTTTGCTCAACCGCATGGCTAAGGAATTGTGTGGGACAACGAGTGAACTGTCTCTTGTGGGTAAAGTGTGCAAACTCTGCAGAGTCAAAACTATTTGAATAGCTGTGCCCACGGTCAAGGGTGGACATGGGAACTTAACCAGATATAGTTCTATTTCAAAATGCTTTATGGATGGGATTGGAAAAGTGGAGGACAGCGGAAAGCCCTGATTTGTGTTGTCCTGGGTGTCGTCCCAGTGGTAATGTAAGCGGTTATAACGCTGAAATGTTAGCATATGGTGCGGATACCATGTAACGGTGGATGGAATTTGGATCACTATTATTATTGCATTCTCTTACACATTATGTCCTTGGTCAAAACTGCTAGGTCTTAGGAATTTTTATGTATTATAATTCAAATAATGATACTTCTGTTCTTACAAAATAAAATATAGGGAGGAATAAATAGAGTCATGTGTAAAGAAGATGGATGTTTGTGGTAAACACATAAAGGTATTGGCGGACTCACGTCGATCATAAAAAAGGAAATGATAGTGTGGATTCTGGGAGAAATAAATTGGTGGAGTCTAAATGAATATATATAGGCTAGATAGATGATTTAAATGATTTTTTGGAGAATTGGGAAGTGCAAAGGTAATAGTTGGATTACAACACGAATATTTAATATAAATTTTTGGAAGATGTTGGCGATAATGGAATTAATAGGATTTGATCCTATACTAGATGGACGAATTGGATTTTTGGGAATTGGGATGAATAATAACAATTATTGGAGTATAATCTTGATCAATGATATTCTTGGTGGATGTATACTAGCGAATCGTAAACTTGATCACTGATATTCTTGGTGGATGTATAATAGTGAATTGTAGACTTGATCGCTGATATATTTGGTGGACTAGTTAGAGGTAGATGATAGAAAATAAGATTGATTATTGGAAGAGCAAATCATGGTTTTGGATCAATAACCAAGAGGATTGAATTGTTAGGGAATCCCGATACAAACGATATCGGTGGATTGAAAGTAATTATGCTAGAGAATCATTAGAATTCAGAAGTGAGGAGCTGATGAATAGCAATTACAAGATTGGATTATTAGGAACTCTAAATACAAAGTATGATCGGTGGATTAATTAAATGATGTCATTCGCTGTATGGAGTCTTGGACAGCAATCAATAAAGAAAATGTATTTTCGGTGGATTAAGTCAATTATGGCAATCGTTATGTGGAGTTTAGGTAGCAACCATAACACTATGTTTAAATAATAATAATAATGCTACCAAAAGCGATTTTTGGCAAATAAAATAACCCGAGCCTCTCCTTTGATAAGCCATGTATACTATTTATTTGCATCCTGTGTATTGGCTCGCGGAGCACGGTGGTTTGTGCTCACACTCGCTTTCACAACAAATCCAGAATCAGGAATCAGATCACTATGCCTCAGCAACTCTATTGGTCATGATGGTAAAGAAGATGAAGATGTCAAGGGTTAGGTCGCGAACCTCCAGTTGGCTGCCTGTGAGCATGTCCTGAAGGTCCCACTTACGTGCTTCATTCTTCCGCTGCTACAATTTAATGATTTCGGTCTAATCGGCCCATGAGTAAGTTTACTATTATATTTACGTTTCCGCATGATATATATTTTGATATTCAGAATTGTAATCTGTGAGTACTATCTACTGATCCAGGGAATAGTACGGTGGAATCACAGAGAAATTCAGATTGTAAAATCTGGGTCCTACATCCCGCCACCCACCGCCCGCCTTCCCCACGAGAAGCATCTGCCCAAGCCCAAGCCTCCTACCAAGTGGGAGCAGTTTGCAAAGATTAAAGGTGAATTTTTTTACTATTCTTGCTGGATTCTTTGTTTCAAGTGTACTTGTTTTCGTTCTTTTGATTTGATGAATGGATATAGTAACACTATACTAACATGCTTGCAGAGATCAAGAAGCGGAAGAAGAATAAGAGCATCTCCAATAGTATGAGCTAGTTACTAGCTCTAAGACAACCTTTCCAATAGTACTAACTTTTATCACATAACTCATAACATAAATAGCCTCATACACTCTCACATAATCTTGGAATGTGTGTATGAGACTAACTCTTGATCAAGAGATAGCTTTTCTCTCTCTTCTATTAAAATATGAAATAATATGTTTAGAGTTAGCTCAGGGCATCTCCAATGGTTATAGCTAGCAACTAACTATAAGACTTCCACATCATCTATATAGTACACACTAAAGTTAGCATTCTAAAGAACTATCTATAAGGATAGCTATTTGATGCTTACATGCACACACAGAATTTATGGAGGCTGCCTCGTTTGGCGCTATAGACTATCTCTAGAGCTGTAGAGAGCTGCGTTCTCTTTCTTCATTTAATATCTTCCACGTAGGACAGTTGATGACATGGACTCTCTTGTAGATAGCTGCTATAGACCCATTGGAGATGCCCTCATAAGTCACTATTGGAGATGCTCTAAGCGTGAGTGGGATGAGCAAACTAACACCTGGAAGTGAACTTATGGTTTTGACCGTGTTAATGATGACAAGGACGTCCCGATCATCGAAGCAAAAGCAACAGATGGTCAGTAATTTATGAACTTTTCAATCGGTATATTGCTGGTAAAACTTTTTCTGCACTACGACCAACAATTTTGCTTTTCTTTTCCATTGATTAGCCTATTGCAATTATCTTATTCTACAACATAGTAAATGATTAACGACTTACATGATACTCCTTGTGCACGCCAATTTACTTCTGCATTCATTAAAGCGGGTGGATAATGTGGCCTGGGCTAGCGATTCTAAATTCTGGTGCACAATGGGCTTTAGCTGGCATCCTCGGCACAGGCGTCAGTGAATAGTGAAATGTATTTTCCAAAAAAGACCGGCGCATAGAATTATGTCTATCACCAAATTTGTGTATTTGTTGTTTTTTAGGAGCTTCAGTTTCTCTGCTATGGCTGTTCTTATTTAGAGCCCACCATATTATCGGTTGTTGCTAAGTAATTTTTTGTACTACATCTCCAGTGTGATGTGACTTAAAAAGTTGATGCACTTAAGAATGGATACATTTGTAGTTCAAGACTGACTGAATCTGACAAGTCCTCATTTTTTTATGCTATTTATTCAGAAATATATGTGTCATATATCCTATCTATCAATATTGTACCCATTTAATTAACTGTACGTTTTGTTACAGAGCCGGGTTGGTATTGATCCTTTTGCTCAAAGAAGGGGGTGAGAAGAAGCGGGTTGAGAAACAAGAAAAGAACAGGCTAGAGGACTTAAAGAGAGCAGCAAAAGTTGGAGCTTTGCCATGGTTATTATCCTTCCTAGTAACCAATGTATTGCCTATCTCTTATGATTTCCTTCTTTATATCAATAAAGAACCTAGTAGCTATTCCTCATTTAACGGCTTCCCAAATATTTTTATGTGCAGTCATATACAACTTGCCGCCACAGCTTTGCCCATCACAGGAAGTAAAGCTGATCTACCCAAAAAAAAATCTAGAAAAGAAGATCATTTTGGATGTTGCTGGCATGGCTTCATAAAGTGGTGGGAAATTTGATGAAAAGATGCCTGGTGAGAATCCTCCAAAGCACCCTAGCAAGCATAGAAAGTTTTTTTTTTATCTGACTCATTTGCCTTCTCTGGATCTATGTGCATTCGTCGGCTAGAAGGAAAGACAAAGCAAACATGTCCTCTGCATCAAATAAGCTGAAGCCCCACAAGAAATCTTCGAAGAAAAAGGCTTAGGTCCACATCTTTCGTAAGAGGTGAGCACAGTTTTGAAGCCTCAAGGAGGTTTGGCAAATTTTAATATGTTTTTTGACCAGTTTAAATCCGTGACAGTGAGAAATATTGTTTGTTAGTTGTTGGTTATGACATAAGAAACTGAATATTGTGATAATATAGCTGTCCTGATGTGCAAGGACTAGGATCTATATAAGGTATATCATTTAGTAAATCGCATGTAATGTTTATATCCACCTTAGACATGGTGAAATCATTAAGAATGAGAGTCTCATGAGTTTCCTTTAGCTCCTCATAACAGTCCTTGAGGGAAAGAAATTCTTTCTTCAAAACTTTGAATTTTGACTTTTTTTGGCCAATGTACTTATTCAAATCCTCTAGCATATCTATCAATTCATCATAAGTATGTTCATCATTGTCATTATCATTTTTCTCCTGACATCCATGCTTTTAAGCAATTATTCTTGGTTGAGATGGATCTTGCATAATTATCTTAAAGTTGTGTCCACAACTCATGATCGATCTTGAAATTGCATACGGCGTCAAGCATCTATACACTCAAAGCACTGAATAAGGCGTTAGTTGCTTACTGCGACATTCTCCACATATTTAGGCACTTTGGTAGCAAGTTCATCCAGAAACTTAGTTTTCACACATTTATAATCTTTGAAGTGGTTTTTTAATCCGAGGGTTTTTGGAGTAATTTTTCGGTGTTCTTACTTACTGTGATATACAAAAACATATCTAAAATCATCTTGGCTATCCTCTGTCTGTGAGTAAGTCTTGATATTTGATTTTGTTTTTACTAATTTTTTGTGTAGTCTTGATTAAATCTCAAAAAGGTCTGAATTTTGACGTGGGTTTTGTGATCTATGGATAAAATAGATTTCTGAGACCTTGTACAAGATGTGTATAAAGTTTCATGACTTTGGGATCATCGGATCAAAACATGGGTTTGAAGTTTCGCAACTGTGCTAAAATCACTTTTTACTTGCCTAATTTCACTGTTTTCTATGGTCAAACTACCCGAAGAGAGGTCAAACAATCTTCTGGTTGGAGGTTACACCTTTAGACTTTGGTTTTTCTATGAGGTTGATTTCTTGGTCAATTTTACTTGAGATTTTAGCTATGAATTCAATTTTCAGTAGCTCTGTAACTATTGAATAATATGATCAAGAATACTTAGGGAAAAATTTTAGTCAGTATCATTCTTCTCCTTCTATTCCCTTTTGGTCCTACGTAACCGAAAACTCGTCAAGCCATGCGAATCCTCGAATCAGGGGCACCATTTGATCAAATTCTCCACGAAGGATGAGATGTTTAATTACCACAAATAACACTAACCGAGAATTGAAACGCAGTATTGCAATTATTCGTTTCAGAGAACATGATCAGTACAGAGCACATATTAACGACCAAGTATCTTGAGTCCATTGCATCTTCCACGACATTAGTATTCGGAAAATAGCAAACCTATTACTCCCTTTTTTTACGTGATGTTTTTTATTTTTTTATAGTCTTCAAGATACGACTTTGATCACTACTTTTTATAACTTTGCATTAAGATATATTGAAAAAATTATAATATTATGAAAGTACTTTTAACAATAAATCTAATGATATGATTTTCGTATAGTCAATCTAGAAAGTTTTAAATTTATTAGTGGTCAAACTTTAGATGATACAGATTCTAGAAAGTCAAGTAAAAAAACCGAATGGGAATACTTTTCAATCCAAAGCCTCTCAAAAAGTAGGTCTTCCATCACATGCACGGTTAAGACTCGTTCAGAACGGCTGTTTTCGTTTCTATTTTTAGAAATTGAAACTTATTTTAAATGTGTTGACTTTTTAAGATGTTTTCTTTTTATTCATTGTATTATTAATAATGATAGTGGGTTTTTCTTATTTTTTATTTTTTAATTGAATAACTCAGCTAAAAGCTAACAACCACTATAGGCAATGTTTATTTCAACCAAAAACTAATAGACATAGCAAAAAGCCATTAGCGAAAATAGTTTTAGGAGAAGCGCTTCTATGTTTTCGTTTCTAACAAGAGTTATACTAATATTAATACTAATATCAAAGCACACAAAGAGATAAATAACATTCATCTATCATTTATCGTACTTTAAAAATTATACAAATCACTGTTAAGAAAAATATATCTTCCTATTTTTTCTGCATCCATATGTGCAAGGCATTAGTACTAGAAAAGAACTGAAATTAGAGGGCCCCAAAATGTACAGCTGGATGTTTAGAACTGAATTAACAGCGTGCAGATTAACAAGTTGACAATAGCGTGGCTCATGATTTGTTTGTTGTAAGAACATATTTCTGCCATTGCATTAATACATGGATGTAGAACTGAAATTCTTGAAAAGTACCCTTGCTTTAAAAAAAAAATCTTGAACAGTACCTGAATGCTCGTAGCTGCAGGCCCCGCAGCTCCGTTTTGGCGACTCAAATTCTTGGTGTTTTCTCAAAAATGATTCTGGTGTCAAACAAGGGGTACATATGAAGCAAAATGTGTACTACTCTATATATGTAAACAGACAGATTAGCTGCCAGCAGTAATTGTTGTCATGTCATAACGGGTAGTTAGTACTAAATTAAACCCTAAACAGAGAGATACTTCTTAAATTACTTTTGCGAAGAAGTGGAAGAAGAAACGAGGTGCATTTGGGCCGTGGGTCGTAGTCGGGTGAGTTGTTCTCGAATACATGGCATAGGACCATCTCCTCCTACAGTGTTAAAATGTTAATTTAAACGCGTACGTACATGCGTGAAACATCTGTTAGTACAACTGACATGCATGACCGACATGAATTCTTAAAAAAAAAAACACTAGGACGCATAATGCTAGCGAGCTAGCTATGGTCAACTCAAGCATGTGTTGATACTGCAAAGCGATCCTCCTCGTTAATTTTACGTAGTACCTGGATACCGTTTTCATGATCAATCAGGGAGTAGACGTTCATGATGCAGTTGGTCTTCTGAAAAAGCTGCTGTGGGCTGTGGAAAAGCTGCTGTAGGTTGTGGGCTGTGGAAAAGCTGTAAACTGTTTGGTCCAAACAAGTATAAAACTTATCTTCTATCTCTATTTTCCTTGAAACAACTGTGAAACAGCTCTCTATTTTCATCATTTCAAAAAGCAGAAAGCTAAAAGCCAAAAGCAGGGTCCAAGGTGCTTTCAAAACTGTACTACCCAAAAGTAGCTGCTTCTGAAAAAGCAGCTTCTAGTTTCCACCTCTTTGGTTGGCTTTTGGCTTTTTAGAAGTAAAAGCAGCTCCTAAAAACTCAATCAAAGGCACCCTTAGTGTCCACACGTGATGGATGTCCCGTCCTAGTGTAGAAGTCATAGGTCATCATATATCCGACGCAACGTGACGGGTTGCTCTGGTCCGTGTATGATCACCCAGCCCAGACGGCCACGCGGCTTCCAGGATCGGGGTGGTTGGACGTTGAAGCCGGAAATGAGATCGAGCATGTCAACGTGATTGGTGGTGAGGAAGTACTTTTCCCTCCTCTCCTCTTGCCTGGTACCTGCAACGCACACGGGAGCGTGTCAGAACCAGCCATCCTGGAGTAACTGAAGAAGTAACGTTTCGCTACGTCCATGTTATTCCATCCGATGGTGGGGAAGCTGACTTATTCCATTGAAGCCACTCCAACGGCCCAGATGGATTCCAACTAAGCTATGTTTAAGCATTTAAGTACTTTACTTTGAGTAGATTAAGTGTTCTATTAATTTGGTTAATCACTGTAATTATATCTTAGACGTGGATGTGGTTTTTTACTCCTATATGGAAACGGGGTCCTCTGACGTTGCGTAAAGCAACGTCAGAGTGCAGTTGGCAAATCTGAACCGCCCGACGAGAAATGGACGGCTCAGATCTGGTTTGCTACAGTAAAAATTACTGTAGCTATAGTAGTTTTTACTGTAGCAGAATCAGATCTGAGCCATCCATTTCTCATCGGGCGGTTCAGATGCAACTGCACTCTGACGTTGCGGATTCGTTTCCTCGTATATGCCGGTTTGGCGACTGAAAAGAAACATCGATGAGCTGTCATTTGCTATCTTTACAGTAGCTCTAGTTCTTAGTGTTCTCTAGTTCTTCCTTTATCCCCTTTTGGTTCCCAGATTTCCACTTGATTTCACGTTTGATTTGTCTATTGGGTTGGGGATCTGACAAATTGGTATCAGAGCATCAAGATCCTCGGCGGAGAAAGTTGGGGACGATTGGGTTGAGGTTTTGCCTTCGTAAAATCCCCGATTCTCTCCAACTTTGGCGGCGGAAGCGATTGGTGTACGGTGAAGGTTCAGATTCACTCCGCGGTAAAATTCTCGGCCGACACCGATCCGGGAAAGATGACAAAGTCGTGGCGAGAAATGATGCGGAGGCGTCCGAGCTCACGGCTGTCAGGCGAGTAGCTACGGCGGCCAACTACAAGGCCGACGTGGTTCAACATCAGTTGGGAAACTTAGGGTGTGTTTGGTTGCTGGGATGAGGTGGAATGGAATGGGATGGTTCCTTTGACCAAGCCTATCCATGTGTTTGGTTTAAGGGATGGGGTGGGATGGAATGGTCCAAAGTGGGATGAGCCTGTGCAAATTTAGAGAATATTCTTCTTAGATGCTGGACCATGTGATTCCACTTTTTTTGTGGAACCATCTCATTCCATCCCCATCCCATCCCATCTCACTTCATCCCAGCAGTGACAGAAGCAAGTGTCGGGTTTACAAGACCAAATGAATAGAATGGAAGCAGTGTTGCAAAGGTTAGTAAATCCTCAAGCGCGAATATTGGACCAGACAGTGGGAAGAGGTGCACCCAACTTGCGGCCATCGGAGGAACCAAGAAATCTACCTGATCTGGTTCAACAGACCGAAGTGGAGATAGAGATGACCAGAAGAATTGATGAGCTGAGGCGGATTACTCTTAATAGTACTCAAGGGAAGCAATGGATGGGAGCACCAGAAGGTTCTCTGGTAAGGCCGAAGGTTGTTAAGAGTGTTCATTACTGCGCTGCTACTGGGAGTTTTCTCTCACGTGAATACAGGGACATCACATCTT
This sequence comes from Dendrocalamus sinicus, assembly GCA_036346575.1. Classification (NCBI taxonomy): domain Eukaryota; kingdom Viridiplantae; phylum Streptophyta; class Magnoliopsida; order Poales; family Poaceae; genus Dendrocalamus; species Dendrocalamus sinicus. The sequence goes on along the minus strand of JAYEVI010000337.1, from coordinate 83,335 downwards.
TCGTAGGCTCGCCTACTGGTTCCGTTTATCCAACAAGGGATGAAAATGGTAACTTGTTGGTCACCGAGTATGGGATGTGTGAATACAAGGATCACCAAACATTGTCCATGCAAGAAGTTCCTGAAAATTCTGCCCCTGGACAGCTCCCAAGAACTGTGGATGTTATTGTACAAGATGATCTTGTAGATTCTTGCAAGCCAGGTGACCGTGTCTCAACTGTTGGTGTATACAAGGCTCTTCCAGGGAAAAGCAAGGGCAGTGTTAGTGGTGTGTTCAGGACCGTTCTTATCGCAAATAATGTTTCACTTCGGAACAAAGAGGCAAATGCACCTGTTTATACCCGTGAAGATCTGAAGAGGATGAAAGAAATATCACGGATAAATGACACATTTGACTTGCTGGGAAATTCACTTGCTCCATCTATATATGGCCATCTGTGGATGAAGAGGGCAGTGGTACTATTAATGCTTGGTGGTGTTGAGAAGAATCTGAAAAATGGAACTCACTTGAGAGGAGATATAATCATGATGATGGTGGGAGATCCTTCAGTTGCCAAGTCCCAGCTCCTAAGAGCTGTCATGAACATAGCCCCCTTGGCTATCTCAACAACTGGAAGGGGTTCACCTGGTGTTGGTTTGACTGCTGCTGTAACTTCGGATCAAGAGACTGGGGAAAGAAGGCTTGAAGCTGGTGCAATGGTTCTTGCTGATCGTGGTGTTGTCTGCATTGACGAGTTTGATAAGATGAATGATCAAGACCGAGTTGCTATACACGAAGTTATGGAACAGCAAACTGTGACCATTGCCAAGGCAGGAATACATGCCTCGCTAAATGCGAGGTGTAGTGTAATTGCTGCAGCAAATCCAATATATGGAACCTATTATCGTTCATTGACACCAACAAAGAACATTGGGCTTCCAGATTCATTGCTCTCACGTTTTGATTTGCTTTTTATTGTTCTTGATCAAATGGATCCTGAGATTGATCGTCAAATTTCAGAACATGTTTCACGGATGCATAGATATTTCCCTGAATTTGATGGTGAAGAACCTCTGGAGTGGATTAGGCAGAGTGAAACATACTTCGCAATGGCTAATATCCTGATGAGGCCAAGTTTGATTTAGCCCAGTTAAATATGGTGGGAAGAGATGGCAGGTTGTTAAGAGTACAGGTTTGCTTTGGAATCTTCCACCTTGGCCAGATTTAAATGATATCAAACATTACCTCAAACCCCTGAATCCTCCAGGCTTTTGTGAAGTTTACTCGATGGCCAAGGACATAGAGAAGGAGCTGCAGCAATGTGCTTAATGCTGGTTGCAAAGTTACTTTATGTTGAAGATAGTCTGATAAGCAATGTAGTTTCGGAGAAAGCTGCTGAAGCTTCTCTGAAGCGTTCATTGATCCGAAAGTTAATCCATGGGTACTATTCTCAAATTGATGGTACCACTGCTTTGTCTAACACCCGAACTCAGGTTGGAGGTTTTCGTATGCGACAAGTTGTTCAAGAAACAGAACCTTTGTTTTCGGGTGCATATGAAGGGCAGATTGCATGGAAGGTCCACATAATTGCAGCCATTCTCAAGATTAGGCAGACCATTGGTTGTAGCCAAGAATCACAGGAGTTAATTGATGCAGAACTTTCAGCCCGTGTGTCACAGTTGATAAATATTACTTACACGGGGGTTCATACTCAGATATATCAAGAATTAAGTAAGCAAAGGCTTGATCGAGATATTCTCATCTTTGTGCAAAATTTCAGAAGGTCATATGTAGGAGACCAAGCAATGCATTCTGCAAAGTTGTATGCAAGATTGTCTGAACTACTTGGACTGAATGACCATTTAGTTTTACTTAAAGTCATTGTTGGGAAAATAGCTACAAATCTGAAGTGCTACGCTGAGTGTGAGGATGTTATTGATCATACTCTGTCCCTTTTCCTGGAGCTTGCATCTGGCTATATGACTGGAAAGCTGCTTCTCAAGCTGGAGAGTACAAAATTCATCATTGCAAATCATTCTCGGGAAAATTTTCCGTTGAAGAATACAGATGTTTCCGCAGTAGAACTACCTTCTATTACATCCTTGGCTTCTTGGTTTTCATGGAAGACGGCCCAGTAAAATTCAGAAGTTTCATGGAACCACTTCTGCAGGTTGTAGTTAATCTGGAGGCAACTGCTGATGCTGCTTTCATGACTGATGTTGTGAAGTATGCATTTATTGGTTTGATGAGAGATCTACGAGGCATTGCGATGGCGACAAACAGCGCGCAGGACTTATGGCCTCCTATTTGTTGGATGTATCCATCTCGCATGCCACTCTTGTTGAGAGCCATCTTCTCAGTGGTGATGAGCCGAGGTCACCACACCCTTGCTCAAATTCATGTGCGAGTTTGTTTTGAACAAAGCTCAAAGATTGACATTCGATTCGTCATCACCAAATGGGATCCTTCTATTCAGAGTGATTAGCAAGCTAATTGTGGCTTATGGTTCATGGATTCTATTGCTTCCAAATGGCACTGATATTTATGGAAGTAAATACAAAGGCATGTGGATTTCACTGACTATTCTTTCAAGGGCTTTATGTGGGAACTATGTCAATTTTGGTGTATTTGAGCTTTATGGTGACAGAGCACTTGCGGATGCCCTTGATATATCTCTAAAGATGACCCTCTCAGTTCCGTTGTCTGATATAATGGCATTCAAAAAGCTATCAAAAGCATACTATGTGTTAGAGATATATGTATAGTTTGTTATTCCCCATTGTTATGAGGGGTTCTTTGCATATTTACCACCTGTACTTTGTGTATATATACCGACCCATTGGCCTCATATGAATACAAGCGCTATTCATAACATGGTATCAGAGCCAAAACTAGGGTTTTGGCTTACCTAGGGTTCCGCGTGCTGTCACCGACTCTGCACCACCGTCGCCGACTCCCACGTGCTGCCTCCGCCTCCACTGTTGACCGTCGGCCTCCCCGCGCCGCCGCCGGCCTCCCCGCACCTCCCGGTTGCTTCTGCCGTCGCCGGTGCCGTCTCCGCCGTCGCCCGCCTCGGCGCCTCCGCCTCCGCCGGCGCCCGCCGCCGGTGCCGCCTCGCCGTCGCCGGCCTCGGCGCCTCCGCCGCCGGCGCCCGCCGCGCCGGACTCGCCGCCTCCGCCTTCGCCTCCGCTGGCGCCCGCCGCCGGCCGCCTTCCGCCGCCGCGCTGCCGCCCGCCGCCGCCGCCGCCGCCGCCGCCGCCGCCGCGCCGTCGCGCGCCCGCCGCGCCGCCTGCCGCCTTCCGTCGCGCGCGCGAGGCTAACCTAACGGGCCTCGGCCGTGTGAGTTTTTAACCGGCGGGAAAGAAAAAAAGAAAAAAAAAAGAAAAAAAAAAAAATGTCGTTCTAACCGCGCGTCCGCGCCGCTGTTAGACCGTTGCCTTGGTCGCGCCGCCGTCGCCGCTACCAATGGGCACCGTTTCCCTCCTCGCTGCCGGTGATCTTTGATGGTGTTAATTACACGACCGTGTCTCATGCGCATCCACATGCGTGGTCTTCGTCTCGGGGCTTCCTCTCTGCGATGTCACTGCCCGCCTTGCCCTATTCCTCCGAAGCCTACACTGTTGCATTGCCCCGGCGGTGATAAGGCTGCTGCGCGGCCGCTCCCTTCTTCGCGATGATGAAGCTGCCTCTATCTACCAGAGGCTTTGGATTCCTACAGGATCATCGACCGTCTACACTCGGTGGTACGATGGCGGCCTTTCGAGCTGCTGCTTTGTCTTCATCGCGATGTCGACCTCGATTTTCTTACGAGGTTGTGGACTCCTCGGCTTTCGGATGTGGACTCATCTTAAATCGCCGCTCGAGCCCTCTGGTGATGCCACTGCACTGTCCGTGGTCCGCCAGAGCACTTTCTTCAGCAGGTGATGCTACATTTCACGCTTTTACGCTCGAGTTCTGCATGCGGCGTCGATTGGACTCACCGCACTGCTGGCTTGCCGTACTGTCCGTCTGCTGGATATGCGTGCTAACACGGAGTTTCAGCGGGTTTACGAGTTCCTTACTCGCCGTCTGAGTTCGAGCAAAGGCGTGCCCGGCTCCTTGCACGCCACCTCGTGTCACTCTCTGGAGGCTCTTACCGAGATACGCCGTGCGATGCCACTCCCTCTGTGCTCGCCGCTTGTCGCTTTGCTACATTGCCTCCTCCATAGCTACCACGGTGGTGGTGGCGTCCTCCGTCTGGAGGTGGCCGTCCTCACTGCTCCCTCTGCGACAAGGCCGGCCACATTGAGTCCCGATGCTATAAGAAGAAGCGGCATCTTTCACGCCGTTCTTCTCGGCACTAGTGCTTCTACTCGACGTCTGCATCGACTTCTTGGCTTCTCTCACCGAGCGGGAGATAGCCAAACCGGCGCTTTGCTTGCCGCTTGAGTTCTCCTCGGCGAGTTACACTCACGACTCTTGCACCGAGAAACCACCTCCTACACACAGTACCTCCCGTGGATTCTTGATTCGGAGCATCTTTTCACATGACTTCGATCCTTCCACTCTGTCTTTTATTACACCTCTTCATTCTCCTATCGGTGTTCTTACTGCTGATGGTACATCTCTTCTGTCTCAGTCGAGGATCTCTTAGCAACTCATCCTTTCATGTTCCTACATTGCTCATGTTCCTCGCCTTACCATGCAGACTTCTTTCTGTGGGCGATTCATGACCTTGGTTATCGGGTCATTCTCGACTCTGACTCTTGTTGTGTTCGGGATCGCCACACGGAGCTCGGTTGGTTCGGCCTCGGCGCCGTGACTCACGGCGTCTCTGGGAGCTTGACTGGCTTCACCTTCCTTCCGCCCACCATCGCGCCGCCTCTCGCTTACGCTACTTGGTCTACCGGCTCTTTCCAGCGGTGGCATCACCGTCTTGGTCATCCGTGGATCTCGTGCATCGTCCTTAGTTCGTCGTGGTCTTACGAGTGCATCTCGGAGGCGTGTCTTTAGATTGTCGGGCTGTAAGTTAGGTAAACAGATTCAGCTTCCTTATCCTCATAGTGAGTCTGTATCTCAGCGCCCTTTTGATCTTGTTCATTCGGATGTTTGGGGTCGGCTCCATTCGTTTGAAAGGGTCATCGATATTATATCATTTTTATAGATGATTTTCTCGCCATACTTGGATATATTTCATGTCTTCTCGTAGTGAGGTCTTGTCTATCTATAAACAATTTGCTACTATGATTCACACCCAGTTCTCCACTCCTATTCGTGTCTTTCGTGCTGATTCTGCTGGCGAGTACCTCTCTCGTTACCTGCGCAGCTTCCTTGCTGAGCAGGGCACTCTCGCTCAGTTCTCTTGTCCTGGTGCTCATGCTCAGAATGGTGTCGCTGAGCGCAAGCATCGCCACCTCCTTGAGACGGCTCGTGCTCTGATGATCGCCGCCTCTATTCCACCTCACTTTTGGGCCGAGGCTGTTTCCACTGCCACCTATCTCGTCAACATTCAGCCCTCTTCTGCTCTTCAGGGAGCGATCCCTGTTGAGCGTCTCTGTGGTCTTCTTCCTGACTACTCTACCCTTCATCTGTTTGGCTGCGTTTGCTACGTTCTCCTCGCCCATCGAGAACGCACCAAACTGACCGCTCAGTCTGTTGAGTGTGTTTTTAGGGATCTGATGCCGAGCACAAGGGTTATCAGTCTGGGATCTGTTGGTCGTCGGATGCGGGTTTCTCGGGATGTGACTTTCGACGAGTCTCGTCCATTCTACCCGTCCCGCCTCTCCTTCGGCTTCCTCTGTGGAGTCTCTGTCTTTCTTGACCTTTCGGATACACCTATATCTGTTTTGCCCTCGTCCACCTATCCCACTGAGTCTCCACATATTCCCCCTGTGGCCTCTCCGCCGTTGTCGTCGCCTGTGTCATCTCCTACGACTCCGCAGACTCCTCCCACTACAGTACCTCCTCCCCTTATCTTCTACACTCGTCGACCTCGTGTTGTGGATCTTCCAGATGAGCCATCTTCTCCTGATGCTCCATCTTCTTCTGATGCTACATCTTCCCCTGATGGGTCATCTTCTCCTCGCTACGCTCTCCGCGATCGCCAGTCGATTCGGCCTCCTGCCCGTTTTGCCTTTGCTTTGGCGCAGCTGCTCGTGAGCTTTGTCTCCTCACGGGATCTTTGTTACTCACCACGAGTGGCGCTTGCCATGGCCGAGAGATTGCTACCCTCGAGCGTCTTGGTACTTGGGATCTTGTTCCCTTTCCATCTCATTCCCATCCCATCACGTGTAAGTGGGTCTATAAGATATGCTTGGATCTTCTGGTTTGGTTGAAGAGAGGTGGAAGAGACGAGATATGTCGGGGTGGGCAAGGTTGGCGTTTTATAACGACAAGGTTGGGGTGGTGGGCAAGGCACGGCCGCGCCGGCGCGGGCACTGCTGCGTCACCGATCGATCGAGATACATAGTTGTAGCTTACAGGTTATATTACAGTTCAAACATACGTTTTTTAAAAAACTATGTTAACAAAAAAATTATAGTAAAAAATACTACGTTTATTTATATCATCTAAAATCACATGTGACTATTTTTTCGTACGTATTGCCTCTCATGAATAGTTAAAATTTAAAAAATTAAGCTATAAATTATAAGTCACAACTCAAAAGAACCCACCTATATAAAACTACTCTTGTTATCTTATAGCCGGCCCAGAGGGGAAGCATGGATCTTGCAATTGCGTTCGTCCCTACACACGACGGATCGCCCGTCTGAGGGGATCGAACAGCGGAGATAAAACCACGTGTCAACCGGATGGCCCTCATGCTCCCAAAGTGGTCCCAATTTTCCATGTAAGTCGGAGATGCATGGTGGTGGCCGTTGGGACAAGTCACGAAGGCACTGTGCGACTTTCCTATGGGAAAGCGAAGCAAAGCATGCCCACCGGCTAGAAAAAAAATTACAGACAATGTCTCAAAAAATTTTAGAAGAATATTAGCTGTGAAAGGTGATATGTATCAAGTGAATTATGTTGTCAATACGAAAAATGCAATATTATTTTTGAAAAATTGATAGAGGAGATGGAAAGTGTGGGAACAAATACAATAGTAAATTGTTAATCTTATTGGCCTTACAGGTTTTTAGAATACATAGGAAAAATGCATCCTTTTATATTTATTTTCCAGAATAAAATGATCAAAGTTGTAAAAAAATGGACAAGTTATTGAAATCCTAAGAAACAACAAAGAAACAGGTCTCAAAACTTTTGTACCAGTTAAACTAAAAGGAAAAATGAACATGGGGGTTTGATGAATCTTTTACACCAATTAAACTAAAAGAAAAACAAAAACGAACATGAGGGCTTGATGAATCAAACACAAGACCTAGTGCTTGAGAGCACAACCCAATGACCAATATGACAAAGCTAGTTTTGTGTAGAAGTATTGATGTTTTCTTCAAATATTTTGGGTGTTTAATTGTACACCCATGCATCCTTGTAGGTATGCCACTGACGGACGATGCGGTGTGTGAATGCTGTACAAATGATCAAGTGCAATATTTTGATTCCATGTATGCAATAAAAATTGAAATAAAAGTTGATGTTGCCTGAGATAAAATCACATAAAATCGAAATGTTGTATACATAAAATCAAAATGTTGCAATATGAAGTAGAAAAAATTACACATAAAATCAAATAAAAACCTCAATGTTGCACACATAAAATCGAAATGTTGCATATCTGAAATCGAAATTTTGGAAAAAAAAAACGATGTGGGTTTACATATGAAATCAAATAACGATCTAAATGTTGCATCCATGAAATCGAGATGTTCTAACAAAAAAATAAAGAACGATGTGTGTTGTGGTTACAGACCAAACAGAGAGAGAGATGGTAGTGGAGAGGTGGGAGTGTTCTGCCTCACCCTCCCCCTCATCCTGATATATATATTCATATGGAGTATACTTTTACAATTAAGCCCTTACATCCGTGCATCCCCCTTAGGGGCATTTGAGTCATTACACATGTTACTCTAGTTCTTATAACCTCCTACGAACTCTTTGAGGCTTAGGTGGGGGCCACCCCTACAACAGGAGCCTCTCATGGTGAAGGGCTTCATAGGGCCGAAGCCATGTCGCCGAGTCCTTTGGCCCCCTCCGTCCCCTACGGCCTGTGAATTTCGCCAAACTTGTGGTTGGGGAGCTCGAGGTGTGGGATGGAAGGTGATGTCGAAGTACAGTGGAGGCGCGAGGCGCGCGCGCTCCGTTCCCTACCCTTCGAACGGGTGGCAGCGGAGGCTAGCGGCTAAGCCGAAGCCGAGGCGCGCGCGCTCCGTCCCCTACCCTTCGACCGGGTGGCAGCGGAGGCTGGCGCCTAAGCCGAAGCCGAGGCGCGCGCGCTCCGTCCCCTACCCTTCGGCCGGGTGGCGGCGGAGGCGGCGCTGAAGTCGGCCGAGCGCGCGCTCCGCTTCCTACCCTTCGAGCGGGTGGCGGTGGAGGCCGGCGCCTAGTCGGCCGAGGCGTCGCGCGCTCCGTCCCTACCCTTGAGCGGGTGGCGCGAGGTGGCGCTGAAGTCGGCCGAGCGCGCGCTCCATCCCCTACCCGCCGGCCGGGTGGCGCGAGGTGGCGCCTCGGCCAGCCGGCGCGCGCGCTCTGTCCCCAACCCGCCGACCGGGTGGCGGAGGTGGCGCTGGTCGGCCGAGGCGCGCGCTCCGTCCCCTACCTTTCGAGCGGGTGGCGGCGGGGCGCTCCTGGTCGGCCGAGCGCGCGCTCCGTCCCCTACCCTTCGAGCGGGTGGCGGGAGGCCGCGCCTGGTCGAAATGACGCGCGCGCTCCGTCCCCTACCCTTGAGCGGGTGGCGGCGGGTGGCGCTGGTCAGCCGAGGCGCGCTCCGTCCCTACCCTTGAGCGGGTGGCGCGAGGTGGCGCTGAGCCGCCGAGCGCGCGCGCTCCGTCCCCTACCCTTGGCCGGGTGGCGCGGAGGTGGCGCTGGTCGGCCGAGGCGCGGCGCTCGTCCCCTACCCTTGAGCGGGTGGCGGAGGTGGCGCCTGGTCAGCCGAGCGCGCGCGCTCCGTCCCCTACCCTTCGAGCGGGTGGCGGCGGAGGCCGGCGCCTGGTCGAGAGACGCAGCGTGCGCTCCGTACCTACCCTTCGAGCGGGTGGCGGCGGAGGTGGCGCTGGCCGGCCGGCGCGCGGGCTCCATCCCTACCCTTCGAGCGGGTGGCGCGAGGTGGCGCTGGCCGGCCGAGCGCGCGCTCGTCCCTACCCTTCGAATGGGTGGCGGCGGAGGCGGGCGCCTGGTCGGCCGAGGCGCGCGCGCTCGTCCCCTACCCTTGAGCGGGTGGCAGCGGAGGCTGGCGCCTAGTCGAAGTAGACGCGCGCGCGCTCCGTCCCCTACCCTTCGATCGGGTGGCAGCGGAGGATGGCGCTGAGCCGGCCGGCGCGCGGCTCCATCCCTACCCTTGAGCGGGTGGCGGCGGAGGCTGGCGCTGGCCGGCCGAGCGCGCGCCCGTCCCTACCGCCGAGCGGGTGGCGGCGGAGGCTGGCGCCTGGTCGAGTAGAGCGCGCGCTCCGCCCTCGCGCTAAGATTGGAGGCTATTGTGGCCTTGCAGCCTGGTAGTGCGCTTTTAATGGCGGCTGAAATCACGCCGACACGACTGGCAGAGTCGGTGTCGCGTCGTGCGATCTACCATCTGTGTGGGACACGCGCGACTCGCGGCCCAGTGCGTCGTGGGATGTGGCGGTTGCGTGACGCGGCCGTTCGCCTCTTCCCGGGGAAGTTGGGCGCGTGTTGAGGCGTGGGGCGTTGTCGCTGTTTGGTCACCTACAGCACGGCCCTCTAAGCCTGGCGGTTCTTCTATCAAATCGTGGGCAGCCGAATCGCTGCAAGTTTGATCTGTCTGCGCTCGAGCCACATGAGAGGTGGCGGCCTTTATAAGGTGCAGCGTTGAGGTGGAGCACCCTTGTTTGTTTTGTGATCTGCCGCTTTCTTGCCGCGTGCTAAGCTAACGCCGCGATTCTTTGCTTTCCACTTCTTTCTCCACAGTCGCGAAGAGCGATGGCTAGCCATGACGACGCCACCCACCATCCCCACAGCGGTTGCTTGCCTAGCTGAGGCGAGTGTCCCATCCTTCCAGAGTACAGGCTGGTGCCGCGGGAGCTCGCGCGCCAACAAGTGGTGGGGCGCCATGGAGCACTCGGGAGGCCGCTTGTTCCGTGTGTTGGGAGGAGCCGCGTGACCGAAGGGACACTGCGGCGACTTCGTGGAGGAGGGGAAGATCGCGGGCGCGATGGGGCTCGCCTACCCGTCGGGCGAGTGGAGCGAAGCCGGGCTATGGAGGCGATTGTTTTGTCGCGTTCTTGGACGCCGGCCTTGAATAGCCTCCACGTTGTTCGTGGCGAAGTCTGTGGGCCTACAAGTTGGAGCTAGCCCAGCGGCGCCCCACGCAATACTACGCCTAGCTGTCTTCACGTGGCGTGCGGGCGAGAGGCGGCGTCCCAGCGCGACCTTATTCGCCACATCGCACGGCGCCGCGCCGACCGACCCGAAAAGTTGACGGGCGGTGTCCAACCGGCGGTGTGGACTTCGTGCTCGGGCGTCGTGCGCGGCGTTGTTCCGCACCCGGCCTCGCCGAGGCAATGGGAGTCCGGTGGACTCGGCGGTGGTTCTACTACACCGTGACCGACAAGAGCGGAATGCGATGCGAGGTGGGCGATCTCGCTGCGATATGCGAGTGCGAAGGTGGAGATTGGCGACACGCAAAGGCTCGAGTCTTGTCGGTGTTGCCGTCGAATGAGCTGCGCGACCTAGCCGAGGAGTTCACAATGTATGGGGTGGCGCCACTCTCCTCCGGGAAGTATGTTGGACAGGGCGGCCCCGTGAGGCGGGTTCAACCATCCGTATCTCGCTGCTTCGCCTTCCGCTCCTTGTAAGTCGCCCAGCCACGTTGTGCGCGCGCCATTGTATCTGTTTGGTCTCCGCTTTGGCGATGTGATCTTCTGCAGATGGCTCGGCTAGAAGGCGCGAGTGCGCGTGATTGCGGCGCTCGGCCGTGCACGCTAAGGAGCACGGGCTCGCGAGGCGCGATCAAGGCGGCTAAGCAAGGCGGGTAAACCGCACATGCAAGGCTCGGGCCTTCTTGCCCGCCGCGCGGTGCGGGGAGCTTCCGCGGGACTCGGCGCTTCGGGGCGGTGATAGCCTGCGGGTGTTATCTTCGCGGCGGCGGGCCGCTCCCGGCTGCCGTATCGACCCGCGAGCCTCGGCAGCTACCACGGTGAAAGCAGGCGCGCGACCGGCGGTGGGCCCGGCCACACTGCTTCGGAGGAGCGCGCCGCCTCGAGTCCCCCGGCACCCTCTGCCGACGCCAACGAACCCGTGCTCGCGGCCATCGTCGAGCTGGAACTTGCCAACCCGGGGGGAGCACCGTTCCCGGCGAGAAACCACGGTTGATGGTGCGTTATCAACCGCCGCGGCCGGCGAGGGCGCGCCCCCTACAGAGGAAACCGTGGGGGTGACGGGAACCGTAGCTGGTGTTGCCGCGGAAGACTCGCTTGTGCCGCCGCAGGCGAAACGCCCTCGGACGCAGTCCCCGCCACCAGCGAGGGGTTAGTACGCCGTTGCGGGGCCTTGTCGCGGGATTACGGCGTCTGGCGCGACCGAGAAGACCTCCTTGCCAACCACCGAGGCGCCCGCCTCCCACTTGGCAGTCGAACCGGCGCCCCTTCCTATCGCGACGAGAGGCTCAGGAGGTAGGCGTGAGTCCCTCTCTTCACATGACTTCGCGAGACTCTCTCCGATCTGCTCGCTCATTACGCCAACATCGGGCGAGGCGAAGTCTCGGGCGTGGCGAAGGATCGAGCAACGGAGGTGTCTGCGAAGTCAAAGCCTGTGCGGGTGCCCGCGGTGTCAGTTCTTTGTTGATGTGGCGCGGCCTCGGTAAATCTGGCGCGTTGGGGCGGGCTCGCTTCGCTCGGACTTCCTCCCTGCGCTGAGACGCCGCCGTCCTCACGCGGCGCGAGCGTGCCGACAACGGCCTTGGCCGAGAGATGTTGTGCGTCGTGCGAGGGAACTCCTAGCGCTTCATGCGCAGCCTCGAGATGAAGGTAAATATGCGCGCCAGCTTGTAAGGTGCTGGCGCCTGCTTGACTTGTTGTTTTGCGGGCGCTTGCCCTCGGTGGGCTTTTGCGAGGCCGTATTCGAGCGGAGGTTACGGAAGCCGACCTTGCGAAGCAAACAATGCTCTCGCGGCGAAGGATGAAGAGCTTCGCGCGCTGGAGGGCGCCATGGCGGCCGCGCAACTCGAGGCCACGGAAGCCAAGTGCGCCGCGGCTGAGGAGCGCGCCGCCTTCCTGCAGCAGATCGCCGTCCTAGAAAGGGAGAAAGCCCAGCTGGCGGAGTCTGCTGCAGGGAATAGCCGCGTCTTGGAAAATGCGTCCACGTCGGCGTGGCGGGCCATGGAGTCTCTGAACCAGGCCCTCCGAGACCTGTGCGTCAGAGTGCCGGACACTATGCACGGGCCGGAGGACCTGTCGGAGACGCTCGGGTTGATCGAGGAGGGGGCGGGCGTTGCTCTTCGTGGCGCCAGAACCTTTGGCAAGCACTGCGGCTATCTTGGTGCGTGCTTCACCCTCGCCATGCTTCACACTCGTGGGTGTAGACATACCCATGAGCTGGCGAATCCTCAACTGGATCTTCCCGGCCGACCACAGGTTATGTCGGACGCCATTCGCTTCATCGGGCCTAGCTGCGTAACTTCCACCAACGGATGCAGGGCCGCCGGGAAGATGCGGCGAGGTCGCCGTCGCGGCAGACGCCGCATGGGAGGGACCTCCTCGGTGGCTCGAAGAGTCGTCCAACACCACGACAACGTCGGCACGGGCTCCTCCGCACCGTGCCAAGACTGAGCTGTTGGTCGGGTAGGGCGGGGGGATGATGTATTGGTTCTCATGCTTGTAACCATGTAACCCCCCTTGCTTTTGCAATGAAACCAAGTAGCACTTTATTCTTGGTGTTACACCGAAGTGCGAGGAAGACCTCCGCCTTTTAGCGGGCGCGAGGGCGTTCCCAGCGTGCCGTGTTTAGAGTCAGTCGGCGGCGCGTGCGGTGAACCTCGGCGCTCGACTTCCTTTATAGTCCGGAGACTCGCGCGTGCGAGGCGGACCTCGGCGCTCACGTCTTATTTAGAGTCCGTGGGTGGCGCGTGCGCGGTGAACCTCGGCGCTCGACTTCCTTTATAGTCAGGAGACTCGCGCGTGCGGGGCGGACCTCGGCGCTACGTCTTATTTAGAGTCCGTGGGCGGCGCGTGCGGGGCGAATCTCGGCGCTCGACTTCCTTTATAGTCCGGAGACTCGCGCGTGCGGCGGACCTCGGCGCTTCGTCTTATTTAGAGTCCGTGGATGGCGCGTGCGGAGGTGAACCTCGGCGCTTCGACTTCCTTTATAGTCCGGAGACTGCGTGCGTGCGGGGCGGACCTCGGCGCTCGTCTTATTTAGAGTCCGTGGTGGCGCATGCGGTGAACCTCGGCGCTCGACTTCCTTTATAGTCAGGAGACTAGCGCGTGCGGGCGGACCTCGGCGCCACGTCTTATTTAGAGTCCGTGCACCGCGGCGTGCGGCGGCGAACCTCGGCCTTCGACTTCCTTTATAGTCGGAGACTCGCGCGCGTGCGGCGGACCTCGGCGCTACGTTTTATTTAGAGTCAGTGGGTGGCGCGTGCGAGGTGAACCTTGGCGCTACGACTTCATTTAGAGTCCGTAGGCGTGCGCGCGCGGCGTCCCCATTGCGTCTTATTTAGAGTTTGTGGGTCGGCGCGTGCGGGCGAACCTCAGCGCTCGACTTCCTTTATAGTCAGGAGACTCGCGCGTGCGGAGGCGGACCACGACGCTACGTCTTATTTAGAGTCCGTGGACTGGCGCGTGCGGAGGTGAACCTCGACGCTACGACTTCCTTTATAGTCCAAAGACTCGCGCGTGCGGAGGAGGACCTCGACGCTACGTCTTATTTAGAGTCCGTGGACTTTGTTCTGCGCGACGCGGACAGACAATGCTCTGGGAACAGCAATCTTTATTGAACTCCCGTTTGCGCGGGCGAGCATTGTACAACAAGGGGCTGGTGGCTCTACGCTTGTCGTCCTTCTAGGCGTAGTATCGCCGCAACCTGTCCGCATTCCATGTGTGCCGGAGGGCTTGTCCTTCGAGCGTGGCGAGGTGGTACGCCACCTTTGGCAATGCTTCCGTTACGATGTACGGGCCTTCCCACTTGGACTCCAGCTTGCCAGCGGTCTCCGCCTGGAGCGCCACTCTGAGAACGAGATCCCCAGGCTTGAATCCCCGCGGGCATATAGAGCGGTCCCGAGTACGCATTGTCTGCCGCGCATACTTCTCGACATGGTGGGCCGCATTTGCCCGTAGCCCGTCGAGGAGGTCCGAGGACACACGGCGCTCCTCTTCGGGTGCTTGGACAAGGACCCTCCGCGAGCCGGCCTTGATTTCCTCTGGCGTCACTGCTTCGTCGCCGAAAAGGAGTTTGAACGGCGTGAATCCCGTTGGACGCGTTACCGTTGTGCGAAGCGACCAAAGAACATTGTGAAATCTGCAGCTGCGCCCTTCGCAGCCCGACCAGCGCTTTTGATGGCGGCGGAGATGGCGCCATTGCCCGTTCGACCGCTGGTTGGGTGGGGATGCCCTACCGAGGCGAATCGGAGGGTGATGCCCATCTGTCACAATATCCTTTGAAGAGGTGGCGTCGAGCTGCGAGGCCATTGTCAGCCGAGAGGAGCGTTGTATGGCGCGAGGTTACTTTAGCGAGCGACGCTTAGGCCATCCGGAAATACTCAGGCGTGATCGCCACGAACCGGAGGTCCCACGGGCTCGGGCAAGTGGTCCTACTATGTCGGCGCCCAGCGTGCGATGGCCACACGGAGGAATGGGATTGAGGCTCGTCGGGGCTGCGGATGATCGCGCCATCCATCGGCACCCTTGGCACCGGCGGACGAGTCTGGGCGTCGGTGATGGCGGTTGGCGATGAAGCCTTGCCCGAACGCCTTGCCGACTAATGACCTCGGTGCGAGTGGGACCCGCGCGCGCGCGTGGATCTCTCGCAGGAGCTCCTTTCCCCCTTAGTCGAGAGGCGCGCGGGCGGTGCACAAACCCCTCTCTTGTAAGTATCCCGAACACTTGGAAGGACCTTGCGCGGTCTTTGCAAGCGCGGCTTCGGCGGGGTCCTCCGGCTTCGGCGATGCCTTGCAAGAAATTGAAGATGGGTTCGCCAATCACTGGCGGTCAATGTGGTGGACAAGTGTCACGTCCCGGTTGTCTGCGCGATGGCGCTGCACTAATATCTCGTAAAACGCTCCATCAAGAGGCGATTCTTTGGCTCGCCGCCTTAGCGAGGGCGTCGGCTGCTCGTTCTCCGCGCGGGGATGGCCTTGACGGTGGCGCCCAAAGTGCCTTTCCCTCGCCTCACGGCCGCAGTGCCAGCCAACTCGGGATCCTTGGCTTGATATGACTTGTCCACATGACCCGGCCACCAGCGCGAGTCGGTGCGGACTAGCACCCGTCTTGCGCCGGCGCTTGAGCTTTGCCGAGCCGAGAGCGG
Source organism: Dendrocalamus sinicus (assembly GCA_036346575.1). Classification (NCBI taxonomy): domain Eukaryota; kingdom Viridiplantae; phylum Streptophyta; class Magnoliopsida; order Poales; family Poaceae; genus Dendrocalamus; species Dendrocalamus sinicus. Next base: position 67,786 of record JAYEVI010000337.1, on the reverse strand, counting down.
CGCCTCGTGCTCACCGTGTTGCTAGTGGCGGGGAAGGCAAGGCGCGCCGAGTATAGCAAACGCTGTCCTTGGCGTGGCGATCACCGCACCTACGCCCGCGCCGCGACGCCGCAAGCTCGTCAATGGTGGCGTCGAGGCGGGGTCATCGTGCGTCTGGGCGGGTTGGGCGGCGGGGTCCATTCGGCGAGAAAATCCGCGAGGACTTGGGATTTGATTGCCGTTAAGTGAAGCATACGTCAAGGAGAAGGGAGCGAGCTCGGCGGCCCATTTGCCGTGCGCCTGTGGACTCCTTGTTGTGCAACATCTCTGCCGGGGAATGAGGAAGGTGCTTGTGATCGGGGCCGAAAATAATGCAGAAGTTTCACGGAGGCCATGACCAGCGGCGTGGCGAGCTTCTCAAGCTCCGTGTATCTTGTCTTGGCACCTTGGAGGCTTGAGACAAAGTATACGGGCGCTGCATGGCGCCTTCCTCTAGGGCGAGGCGGCGCGACGCGATGGTCGACACGGCGAGATAGAGCGGGAGGAGCCTGCAGTGCTGGGGCGACCAGAGTGGCGAGCTTGCCAGTGCTCCTTGAGCTCGTTGAAGGCCTTCGCGCAATCGTCGTCCCAACGAAATCCGTCGCACCGCGAGTGTCTTGAAGAATGGCGAGGCCCGCTCCGCCGCCACGGATAGGAAGCGGCTTAGTGCTGCCATGCGGCCCGCCACCTCTGGACCTCCTCGTTGTCTTGGCGGCTCCATACCGGGATGGCGTCTACTTTGTCGGGGTTCGCTGGATTCCCGTCCGGACACGAGAAACCTAGGAGTTTGCCCGCCGCACCCAAGACACATTTGTCGGGGTTGAGCTTGATGCCCGCCAGGAGGTTGTGAAGGTCTCACGGAGGTCCGGCCATGCGAGCAAGCTGCGGGTTTGACCACCACGTCATCGGCGTAAGCTTCAACGTTCCTCCCGAGCTGGCGGCGGGGCAATAGCGGCGGGCGGGTAAAGGTAGCGCTGCGTTCTTCAAGCCAAAGGGCATTCGACGGCGAGCGTCCCAAGGGTGTGATGAAACCGGTCTTCTCCTCGTCGTCTTCGGCCATGTATACCGGTGGTAGCGGAATAAGCGTCCAGAAACTCATTAGTTCGCACCAGGTGGCGTCGACCGGTGATCGATGCGCGGCAAGGGTAATTGTCCTTTAGGCACGCCTTGTTGAGTGCCGTGAAGTCGATGCACATCGCCAAGCCCGGCTGCTTTTTTGACTAGCACCGGGTTAGCGAGCCACTCGGATGGTGGACCTCGCGGATGACCCGGCCCAAGAAGCTTCGCTACCTGTTTTGGCTGGCTGCTGCCGATCCATCGACATCGCCAAGCCTTTGCTTGACCGGCTTGGCGTCGGGCGGACCGCCAAGCGATGCTCGATGCTGCGCGGTCGCGCCCTTGATGTCCTCCGGGACCATGCGAAGATGTCAACGTTGTTCACGAAGCCCTCGGAGCGGATCCGTTCGACCCCGGTGGGAGCCCTCGCCGATGGACACAACCGCCTCCGCACGAGGCGGCACCTTCTTGACTCCGCCCTCGGGCGAGGCTTGGCGTCCACCGGGGCGAAGGGCCGTCGCCGCGGCGCGAGAGGGCATGCACCGGCGATGCGGGCGCGGCCGCCGACCTCGGCGCGTCGGCCAGTCCGATCGCGAAGCGGTGATAACACCCTCCGGCCGGGCTTCACACACAAAACGCGTAGTGTGGGATCGCCTCGAAAGAGTTGATAGCGGGTCGCGGTATGGCGTTGTAGGGCTGTGGGATATCTCGACGTCGAAGATGACATGCTCGGTCCGGATGTTACCCTTGTTGCCCTCGGCGGAAAGTGACCGGAAGGACACGTGCCCCAAGGCTGCGGTTGACCCCGAAGCCTTGAAGTGGAGCTCTGGCTGCTCTGGCGGCCGGGGATCCCCATACGGTCGAGGGCCTCTGCGAACAAGATATTCGCGAGCTTCCCGTCGACAAGGGCGCTGGCGTCACGCGTGCTATGTGGGCTGGATGACTAGAGGTCTTGGTGAGGTACTCCACACCTGGCGTCACTCAAGTCGAAGATGATGTTGCGGGCGGCATCCACAATGCGGCTTGCTCCCGGGGCCCTTGAGGAGGAACCTCGGTGATGATCTTGACGGTGCGATGCTGCGTGCCCTCCGTTGCGGTGGCTCGTATGGGGCTACCCTTAGGTGCCTCGTGGGCTCGGCGAGGGCCGAGGCGAGCCCGAGACCCGGCCGTCACCCTCCGCGGCTCCACAAGCTGCGGTGCATGCCCTTGTGTAATGATCACCGTAGCCGTGTACCTCGCACCACTTGCCATAGTGTAGGAGCTCTTGTTCTGCGTGGGGTTGGCCGCGCTGCTGTTCGCCTTCCGATCCCGGTCTTCCCTCCATGGGCGGGTCGGGTCCTGTGGCGCTCTCGGTGTCGAGACATGATGGGCCGCTTTGTGACTGTATTGGCGGCGCCGAGGTTTATGCTGCTCCTTGAAGAGCCTTCTGTACCCGGTATCGCTGCCTCGGGAGGGCCTCCTCGGGGCTCTCGTGGCCACGCCGAGGAGGGACCACCCGCCCCGCTGCGCGGGGCACTCCTCATGGGCGAGGTCGAGGCGGTAATCTGCGTCTTCGCGCATCCTCCTCGCCCGCGCATACTCATCCATTTTGTCGAAGAGCTTGGCGTTGTCTTGATTGGCCTCCGCGTGGTACTCGGCCATTGGGCGGACGAAGGCCTGTATGGCTGCGTGCGATGGTGGTTTCGTGCGTCTTTTACTTGGCATCGAATCTTGGCGGCGCTTGAAGTAGTCGGAGCTTCTCGAGGGTCTTTGCTTCACAGCGAAGAGTTGGTCGCGTCGACTCGCTCGACATAGTTTCCTTGGAAGTTGTTGTGAAGGCGGTCGCGGGCTGCTCCCATGCGTAGATGGAGCCGGCTCTATGGTAAAGAACCAAGAGAGCGCCACTCCTTGCAGCGCGAGGGGAGTCCTTCGCCGTGGTGTCGTCTTCGCCGCGGCCTCGATCGCGGTTTCGTACACAGCGCACGAACTCGCGAAGTCCGTGTCGCCTTTATGCGGGTCGATGGCGCTAGGAAACTTGAAGTCTTGGGCCATGCCGCTGCTGCAGCCCCACCAGCGGGGACTCGGATCTAGGCGCCGCCGCGCGCGCGCTAGGCGTGGGGCTTTGCGACCGTCCGCCCTCTCGGCGTGGGCTCGGCGCGACTGCGGCGCGGCTGCGGCTCCGAGCCTCTTGCATATCTCGGGCGGCTCGCGAGTCCCCTAGTTCCCGCTGAACGCGTTGAGGGCTGCTAATAGGCGCTTTCCACCGCGAGTGCTTTCCGAGGCCGCCGGAACACCCGGCGGGCGGGTCGGTGCATGGACCATCGCCTCACGATCTCGAGATCCGCCGGATGCTTGGTGCGGCTACCCCGCCGCTCGATCCGCGCTGCCGGCGAGGTGGCGGGCGTCGTTGCGGCGCCGGCGAGGGTTGGATGTCGTTGTAGCGCGCCGGCGGGTCGATCGTTGTAGCGCGGCGTCGGCGCCGCGACCATTACGCCTACGCCGTCGGCGCTCGCCGACGACCGGTGCAGCCCCGGTATTCACGCGCCGCTCCGACCAGCCGTCTTCCTTCCGTCGCGCGCCGATGAAGCTTTTGGTGCCATCCTTCTTCTTGGTCTTGAGCTTGTCCTGTCCTCCCCACGAGACGGCGCCAAGCTGTTGTGATTCTGGACCAAGCAGAGAGAGATGGTAGTGGAGAGGTGGGAGTGTTACGCCTCACCTCCCCTCATCCCGATATATATATTCATATGGAGTATACTTTTACAATTAAGCCCTTACATCCGTACATCCCCCTTAGGGGCATTTGAGTCATTACACATGTTACTCTGGTTCTTATAACCTCCTAACAGGCCTGCTGGGCTTAGGTGGGGGCCACCCCTACAACAATGTGAGTATTTGTATTGTACGTTCCAATGCAACATTCTTAGATAATGTGTGCAACAATTTTAATCATTGTATACAATAAAAAATATGTGTTAAAAAAATCGATGTTGTATACACAAAATAGAAAATGTTGTAATAAAAGCATACACTACAAATTTTATAAATATGGATGAAAAATATTATAAATATAGACGAAAAATATTGTACCTTAGTGTACGAAACTAGCGGCCCAGATCAGACTACCGGACGCTAGCATTTCTCAAAAAAAAATCACAAAAACAGATGAGAAGAATAGAATACCCCATGTATGTGCTAACTTCATCCTGCTTAGCTAGTGGGATGAGCATCTCTAATTGCGCCCTCGGAGGCGAGACGTGTCATTCCTGGAACGAGCCGCCGGTCGGCACCCTGTGGCCCGACCCGGACTGCCTACGTGCGTCACCGATCTACGGATGCGCGCGGCCACGTCACAATATCGGACGCCCGTCGTGCTCCCAAGTCGGAGGTGTCGCAAGCCGGTGGCAATTGGACACAGCGAGAAGGCGGATAGACCGAACGAATAAAGAAAGGCTGTCACTAGCCTTTATATTATGCTCGATAAAGCCAGAGATTAGCATTACTCTGGCTATGGTTTACAAATTACAAGCTACTTTGGTTAAAAAAAGATTGTTCTGCACTTGCTCTCAGCATCAAGAGAAGTCGCAAATTAAGAAACAGATGAGTAAGGGTACAAATGAAGCGGATATTTCTCGATCGTCTGTCTGTCTATTTTAATTTAGATATAATTCGGAGCAAATTTTCGGATATCCGAAGGTTTTGTCAAATATGGAAACGGAGTCGGATATTTTTTTATCGGATACGGAAATGGATTTGGAAAAAGCATTATCCGACAGATACGGAACTATCCGGGCATTTTTTCCGAATAGTTACCGGATAGTTACCGGATATGAAAATGGAGTCGGATGCCTGGCCTCTCCGCTGGCCAGGTGGGATCTCCGCCTCTTCTTGAAATGTAGCATCATTTATTTATTTAAAATTGCTTTGTTTTAGTGGTCATTGCGCGTCGGTGGGTGTACACTCGTATTAGATCTCAGTTTGGGTTAGTGCCTTAGTGGTGTGCGGTTAGTATCTTGGTAGTATTGGTGACGGGTGATTTTTTTGCAAAATCAAATGCATCAAAGATGTTTTTCCATGGTATTGGTGACGAGTTGTTTCTAGTTTGGATCTGTCAAGAAAATCACTCTCTCTCGGCATCTCATGGAGTGCCAGTTTCAGTTTGTTGTGTAGTTGATTAGCATAGAATTGTTTGTTGTTATTTTGCTAGCGCGCTTAATTTCTAGGTAAATTTTGCCTTATCATGTGTTCTGTCACATATATTGCTTTCTGATTCAAAATCTATGTGAAGAATATGGTTAAGAAATAGAATACTTATTTAGTAAAGGCCAATGACAACACCCTTTACATTGTACGCTTGTTCAGTAAGAAATAGAATGCTTGCTGATTGAAAATCTATGTTAAGCAATAAGCATATGTTTATTATTGGGATTGTGACTTGCATCAGAGAAATTGAGCCTGCTGAGAAGAAGCAGAAGAAGTGTACCTTGAAGGTTTGGGACCACTATATTAAATACACGGTGACCGTTGACACAAAAAATGGTGGAAAGGAGAAACAACTTTGGGCATAGTGCAATAAATATCCTCACAAAGCTCGATGTGAGACCTTAAGGGGGCATAAAGGCCTTGTGGAATTATTTGTTAAATGTAACGAAGTTAAATGAACTAGTGATGTACTTGACTACTTGGCTATGAGCAATTTGTACTTCTCAACCATGTGACATGTAGCTAGTCAGCTGCTACTTATTTAACTAGTCTCTATCATTTACTTGCTATTTCGTTAGATAGAATTTACTAGTTGCTTAACTTGTCCCTGTCACCATGTGAAATTTGCTTTCGCGCATTATCCGATTAAATATTTGTGACTGAAATTAACCGTATTCGGAGTGGCATGCATTCGCTTTGTATTCATGTCTGATAATATCCACATTCGTATTCCTGTAGTCATTCAATTTCTTTGGTATTGTTTGCTGTGACATGTGGCAATACATCTAGAGCCATCTTGGTCATCAATCACCAACGAGCAAGTCATATTCACTGTTTTTTTTGTTTTTTGACTGGTTTTGGTGTAACCTTCCTTCAAACAGAAAAATATGCGAACTTTGGTAACGATTTTTTTATCATTAATTGGAATAGGTTTCTGACATCTCATAGAAGGTGCATACCAAATATCAAGTAATTTAGAGCTTTCGTTTGAGAGTTAGCTCAATTTTTTGTTTTGACCTAATTTTAGTTCAGCAGAGCTTGACGAACCAAAAGATCCCAATTCGTCTAAATTCTTTTAAGATTTTTGATTGGGATAGGTTCTTAAGGTCATGATCTCGCCTTGATTCAAGTTTCAAGTCTTTTAGATCTACAGATCAGAAGCTTTATGAATATTTGGATTAAAAAAAGTGCTATTTTACTGTTCATCGATCTGAAATCATTGTAGTAGCAAGAGTTTTTCTTATTTTTAGCTTTTTGGTCTTCAAGGTTTCTCGTAGCTATTGGAGTGAAAAATCATGGAATACTTGGAGGAAACTTTGAAATCACCATTCACCGGTCCTACCCATGCGTATGTACATATTTTGTAAATTGTGCATGCACTGGGAACATGTAGTACCCAGATTTTATAATCCGGATTCTACTGTGTTTAGCTGCACTATTCCCTGGATCAGTAGATAGTGCACACAGTTACAGTTATGGACATCAAACTACATATCATGCGGAAGCATAAATATAATAGTAAACTTACTCATGGGCCGATGAGGCCGAAATCATTAAATTGCAGCAATGAAGAGCGAAGCACACGGTGGGACCTTGAGACATGCCCACAGCAGCCAACTGGAGGTTCGCGACCTAGCCCTTGACATCTTCATCTTCTCGGACAACATGTCCAATCTTGTTGCTGAGGCGAGGTGATTTGATTCCTGATTCTGAATTTTGTCGCAAAAGCGAGTGTGAGCACTCCAACCCCGTGCTCCGCGAGCCAATACATAGAATGCAAATAAATAATATGCATGGCTTATCAAGGAGAGGCTCGGGTTATTTTATTTGCTGAAAATCGCTTTTAGTAGCATGATTATTAAATCATAGTGTTATTAATTATACCCAAACTTCACACGGCGATTGCCATAATTGACTACCAAAGACACACTTCCCTTACTGATTGTTGTCTAAGACTCCAAACAGCGAGTGTCATCATTTAACTAATCCACCGATCTTATTCCTTCTATATTGATTACTGCCTAATACTCTAAACTGAGAGCGACATCATTTAATTAATCCACCGATCATACACCCTCTATATGGTTTGCTGTCTAAACTCCAAACAGCGAATATCATCAATTATTCAATCCACCAATCAAATGCTGTCTAATTCTCAAACAGCGAGTACCATAATCTATATAATCCACCGAGCAATTACTGCCTAAAACTCCAAGCAGCTAGTGATATTATTTATCTAATATCACTTATTTAATCCATCAATATCTTTTGTATTCTAAATTCCTAACAATCCAATCCTTTTATTATTGATCCACAACCATAATTTGCTTTTCTAATATTCAACCTCATCTTCCATTATCTATCTCTACTAATTCATTAGTATCCACCAAGATTTTCATGGATCGAGTTTATACTCCAAGCATTATTACCTTACCTCCAAATTCTTAAAAAAAAATCCGATTCATCCATCCAGTATCTGATCAAAGCCTATTAATCCCATTATCGCCAACCACTCCCAGGAATTAATCTAGCAACTACCTTTTCACTACCTAATTCTCCAACAATCATTTAAATCATCTATATGACCTATATATATTCATTTTTGACTCCACCAATTTATTTCTCCCACAATTCTCACTATCATTTCCTATTCATGATTGACATGATTCCACCAATATCTTAACTATATACATCCATCTCATTTACTCATGACTCTATTTACCCTTTCCATATTTAATTTTGTAAGAATAGAAATGCCACTAATTGAAATACGGTACATAAAATTTCCTGAGACCTACTAGCTTTGGAACAAAACATAATGTTCAAAGAATATTAACATGATTTTCCATACATATGGCATCACACCATATGCCTAATATCACCATAATTTCTCCATACATACGGCATCACACCGTATAACATCTTTCAGCGTTATAGCCGCTTAACTTATCACTGGGACGACACCCAGGACAACTCAAATCAAGGCCTTTCACTGCCCTCCACTTTTCCATTCCACCCACAAAACATTTTGAAATAGAACTATATCTGGTTAAGTTCCCATGTCCGCCCTTGACCGTGGGCCCGGCTATTCGAATAGTTTTGATTCTGCAGAGTTTGTACACTTTCACCACAAGAGATAGTCAACTCGTTGCCCCACATGATTCCTTAGTCGTGTGGTTGAGCAGACCATCACAATAACTTTTCAATGTATCTAGTCCCTTTTGTCATCTCACCTTATGGGCTTCTTCCACTTGCGGTGGGTCCCATCTATGCGCGGGATGTTTCCCCACAATTACTACCGCAGACGGGCTTCTCAACTCCCCGCAACGAATAGAACAGTTGGGGAAACTTCACCCTACAGGTGTCCCTTAGGGCCCCGTGCGTGCCTAACCACTTCTTTCCACTACCAAGTGAGATGAGTCAGGGTTCGATAAATTTACTTGGCCAAGTTGTATTTCTGAGACTTGTGGTTGTCTTGCTTTTACAGAGGTCATGACAAGATTCAGTCCTTAGTGGCATCTGAGCGGTTCTACCACACTCCATAATTTGTGCTCCCACCACACCACATACCAGCCCCCAAACCATCCGCTCAGATATTTAAGCAAGTTAGGATTTTTGGGGAGCATAAAATAATCATGTCAAAATATACCAGTCATTCCCACCATGATTGTCCAAACCAGTTTCTCATGATTAAAAATGACAATGATATTTAGGGCATTTCAGCGCCCCTGAGTATCTATGCAGTACTAAGCATAGCATATAATTAGGGACTTATTTTTGAAATGTTACTATTCTAATTTTGCTAGGACGACAAGGTTCACACATTCAAATATTCGAAAGGAGGGGTAATATTATTCAAGGTAAACGATGGGCACATAACTAGAATATTAAATTAAACATGTATTTGCATATAAAATAACAGCATGCAATTTGATAATTTAAAACAAAGTAATTTGCAGAAAATGTAGGTTCAACATGATCAAAGTATTGACTCGCCTGGCGCGGTTTACCGCGGTCTTGAGCTCACTCAAAGCTTTCTCATTTGTCGATCTTAGGGTTCGGGTCTTTATCTTCACCTCGATCTCGGCCTCGCTTGACCCTTGATTCTTCTGGACTCCAATTTCTAATTACGCGACAAACGACTGAATCCAAATAAAACAAATAACTCAAAAGATCCAAATAAATCCGAATAAACTCAATTTAGTTTTACTTTGAGTTAAAGGGTGACTTGGGTCATTTGAGGCAAGGCCGATGGTAGAAAACGATGACTTGATCTTTTATTAACAGTTTCTTTTATTATTTTTATATTTATCAAGGAAGTTCCATGAGCCAGGTTAGAACTATGTGCCGATATACGATATTAGCTTGTTATCCATTAGATGGCACGAGCTTGTACATCGTAGGAGAATTGACCCGGGCCTAGGGGTTCATATATTGCCTTTAATATTGTAACATCCTGAAAATTTTAAATATATAAATATAAAGTTTTTGAATTTCTTTTGCAAATGTGATTTATTTGAATTTGGAGTTTATGGTATTTTTCTGAAAAATCTAATGAAGGTTCCAAAAAGTTAAAAGTACCAAGGGGAAACAAGCATATTTAAATATTAGAAAATTTAATACGAGTCATGAAAATAAAATTTATCATAATAGGACCCTGAGGGATATATGCAAATAAAGGAAACTCAAAATCTTAAATTCGAATATGAAAAGATGATCCATAAAATACCACAAGGGAATTGGGTGTAAACATGAAATCCCATCTCTAAACATAATGGCATGAATGACAAGGAGGTGAACAATTAAAATGCTAACCTATATGGGGGTATATATATATAATATCATTTTAAAGATAATAGTATATGAAGGGAAAACCAAAAATAAATAGAGCCTAAACAAGTATGCATACAAGGGCCTAGAAAGATAAGCAAGACATAAAATGTAGTGATACAAAATATAGGCATGAAGAAAATATATATACATGTATATATATACACAAATAAAATAAATCTAAAAGCTAGGTTAACAAAGAAGGGGAAATAAATGAAGCTAGAAAAATATATGAGTATGTATATACCTGTATGTATAAATATATGAAAAGACATATTAAATCTCTGTATCTACAAATATGTGCCAAAAATATAAATACAAATGTAGGAGAACAAACGGGGAGAAATAATGTACAAGGGCATTAAGGAAAATAAGAGCAAAAAGGAGAAATGTAAATAAGCATGAAATACCATCCCTAAAAATTATGGCAAGCAAATTAAAGGAGGCTAGCATTTACATATATATGCAAACACATATGAATATCAATATATATAAATAAACATGTATGTACATACACAAAAACCAGAGAGAAATGAAAATATGAATACCAGTATATACCCTAGGATATATGTGTAAATGTGTGTGTGTGTGTATATATATATATATATATATATATATATATATATACATATTCCAAAGGTAAAAGCAAAATAAAATGGTAGATGCAAAATAAAAGCAAAATAAAATGGTATATATACATATTCCAAAGGTAAAAGCAAAATAAAAGCAAAGTAAAAATAATGACATTTACAAATATATGTATACAATTGAATATAACAAGAAAATAATCTTTACGTAATAAGTATCAGCAAAATGGTAGATGTAGGATTACAGGGAGCAAGGAAGTGAATATATAGTATATATATACCTATGTATATACACATGAATACCCAAAAAGGAAAATCAAAGAAACACAAAAAGGAAAAGAAAAAGAAAAGAAAAGAAAAGAAAAGAAAAGAAAAGAAAGAAAACAGTCGGTCGGGCCGGCCATCACCCCGGCCCAGCCGTTCCTCCACGCGCGCGCGCATGCCAGCTCGCAGCCCAGCCGTGCGCCACTCGCGCCCGCCCTCACCGCCACGCAACGCGCCCGCCCCCGATCGCGCCTTTCCTCCCGCTGCCGCAGCTGCGCGGTCGCCGCGATGTCGGCGCGTCGCGGTGGACCCGCTCCTCGCGCGGCGCCTCTCCTGGCGGTGGGCCCGAGCCGTCGGGCTCTCTTCCTCCTCCTCTCTTCTCCCCCGCGCACGCGTCGCAGCTTCTTCTCCCTCGCGCTCGCTCCTCTGCCGCAGCCAATCCCCGCTGCCTCTCTCACCTCGCGGGCAAATTAAAAAGGACAGTCACAGGAGGGGAAGCACCTCTCCCGCCACCTCTCTCCTACAAAATCCCGGCGAGATTTGGTTCGTCTCCCCCCGCCAGCGTGAGCAGGGCGGAGCCAGATGGCGCCCTCGCCGTGCGCGCCTCTCCCGGCTATAAAAGCCACGCCTGGGAGTCCCAAATGCACCGCGATACTCCCTCCTTCCCTCACGTGCGAACAATTGAGCCGTAGAGCCTCCAATCCCCCGCCGGCGCTCTCGTCTTCCTCACGGCCGGCGACCGAGCCGCCGCCGATTCCGACCACCTCCGAGCAATCCCTTGCTCCCAGAGCTTCGTGGAAGCAAGGAGAAGCGGATCCCACCCTCCACCGAGCTCCCCGACCTCTCTCCGTCGCCGGCGTCGATCACCTCCCCGAACTACCGCCGTCGCACGCCGCCGGCCCGCCACCGTGCCCCTCCGTCTCCACCGACCGTGCCAGAAGCTTCCCCATCACTCGGGGATTATATTCCACGAACGTTCCAGACCTCTCCGGCCACCACTCGCCGCCGGCGTCGCCGTCCTCTTCTTCCTCTGCCGGCCCCCTCCGCGAGCTACCTCAAAAGGGTAAGCTGCCCTTGTGGGGTAGGCAAAGCCTCCCCCGCCCACTTGGTTAACGCAGCGCGTCTTCCCCGCTCTGCGGCGCTGCGTTGAGCCCGGCTCGCGCTGCGGTGGAGCATTTCTTTTGATTTTCCCCACGGCACTGGGCCATTGGCTCGTCGTGGCTGCGGTCTCGCGGGTTGTCTTGACATCTGGGTCCCTTTGTCGATACCGCCATGACATATGGGCCCCACTGGCCATAGAGACAGAGAAGAAATAATAAAAGAAAAAGATAAAAATTAAAATATGACATATGGGACCCACTGTCAGAAATTTAGTAATTTTTGGAAATTACTGAACTGAGAACTTCAAATAATCATAACTTTCTCATTTTAACTCCAAACTGAGTGAGACAAATTTCTAAATTCATCTAAATTCAAGATCTATCCAATGAAACCGAAATCATAATTGTTGGATTTCATTTGAATTTCTGGTGTTATTTGGTTTGATTTGCTGCTTTTCTTTTATTTCAAATTTGGCGCACGCTAAAATAGCTTACGAGGCACCAAGGAGGAGATCGAGGCAGCAACTCTAGAAGCACCAGAGAATCCCGATCCCGACCACTGTGACCAAGGCGAGTCAATACTTTGATCATGTTGAACCCACATTTATGCAAATTACTTTGTTTTAAATTAACAAAATGCATGCTGTTATTTTTATGCAAATACATGCTAAACTTGATATTCTAGTTATATGCCAATGTTTACCTTGAATAGTATTACCCCTCCTTTGGAATGATTGAATGTGTAAACCTTGTCGCCCTAGCAAAAGTATAATACTAATATTTCGAAAATAAGTCCCTAATGATATGCTATGCTTAGTGTTGCATTAATACTCAGGGGGCGCTGAAATACCCCAAACATCATGGTCACTTTTAATTATGAGGAACTGATTTTGGGCAGTCATGGTGGGAATGACTGGTATATTTGATATGAATATTTTACACTCCCAAAATCCCCAACTTGCTTAAATATCTGGGCGGACTGATTCGATGGTGTGAGTGTGGTGCAGTGGAAGCACAAAAATGGGTTAGTGGTAGACCGCCCAGATACCACTAAGGACTGAATCTTGTCATGACCTCCCGGGTAAAACAGTACAACCACAAGTCTGTAAAATACAACTTGGCTAAGTAAATTTATCGAAACCTTGGACTCATCTCACTGGTAGGGGGGTGAAGGGGTTATGCTATGGCAAGGGGGCCTGAAGGGACACCAGTGTAGGGTGAAATTTCCCAGTCGTGCTAGCGCAGAGGGGAGTGGAGCCCGTACGCTAGTAGCCGTGGGGGACATCCCGCGCACAGATGGGACCCACCGCAAGTGGGCAGTTTCCCATAAATGTAAGATGACAAAAGGGTCTAGATACTTTGAAAAATCACTGTGATGGTCTGCTCAACCACACGTGTAAGGAATCGTGTGGGGCAACGAGTTGATTGTCTCTTGTGGTGAAAGTGTACAAACTCTGCAGAGTCTAAAACTATTCGAATAGCCGTGCCCACGGTCAAGGGCGGACATGGGAACTTAACCAGATATAGTTCTATTTCAAAATGCTTTATGATGGGTTGGAAAAGTGGAAGGGCAGTGTAAGGCCCTAGTTTGGAATTGTCCTGGGTGTCGTCCCAGTGGTAAGTTAAGCGGCTATAACGCTGAAGAATTGCTATATGGTGCATATGCCATGTAACGGTGGATGGAATCTAGATCGCTATTATTATTGCATAATCTGAACATTATGCTTTTGTTCAAAATGCTAGGTCTTAAGGATTTTTATATAATTGTATTCAAAAGCACTCTTCGCAAAAAGAAAATAAACCTAAGCCATCCTTTGGTTAGCCATACATGTTAAATATTGCATTCTGTGTGTTGGCTCGCTGAGCACGGGGTCGGAGTGCTCACGCTCGCTTTTGCGACAAATTCAGAAGCAGGAATCGGATCACTACGCTTCAATACTACTTTTGGATCACGATGGCGAAGAGGATGAAGATGTCGAGAACTAGGTCGCGAACCTCCAGTTGGCTGCCTGTGGGCATGTCCTGAAGGTCCCACCTGTGTGCTTCGTTCTTCCGCTGCTGCAATTTATTGATTTCGGCCTCATCGGCCCATGTGTAAGTTTACTATTATATTTACGTTTCCGCATGATATGTACTTTGATATTCAGAACTGTAACTGTGTGCACTATCTACTGATCCAGGGAATAGTGCAGCTAAACACAGTAGATTCCGGATTGCAAAATCTGGGTCTGACAAATATAACTTGCGTTCAGAGCTAATGGTTAGCCTATGTGTTGACAATTTTTCAGCATTATGCTCCCGAGTATTATATTTATTATAGTCTTTTATACAAATCACATGCTTATAGTTTAAATATTAACAGCTTAACACCTTAGTTTATTTAAGAATTGCTTGGGAAAATATTTTTTATAACTTCTTAAAGTTATAGGAATGATAGTCATACTTCGGATGGTTAATTCTGTGTTACTTAATCATATACCGCTTTTTGTTGCGCAAATAATCTTTACAATATATTCTATAGTCATTTTAGGTGAAATGTTAATCTAAGCACTAGCTATTATTATTATCTAAGTCTAGCGTTTGAGATTTATTTACTGGTGGTATTTTAAACACTATGGCATACATATTTTTATTACCACTAGGGGTATTCTTTTATTTAAAGATTTACTTTTATAGTTAAATATGATATCCAATATCTTTATGAAATTTTTAATAAGTAACCAAGATCATCTTTTATTAATATCTTTGATTCGAAACTTAGATTTAATTCTACAACATTATTTACTTATACATAACTTTTAATCTAGTACTAAATCCCAAACAACCTTATTCTATATCCTAGTTAAATTTATTAGCTTCCACTGATTATTTCCTAATTTTTCCCAAATTTTATTAACTAAAATGGATTATGGAAATCAAGATAAAAAAATGCAAAATGGTGCGGCCGACAGGGATCGAACCCGGGGGGGGGGGGGGAGTGAAAGCGCACGCGGCTAGCCAGAGAAGCTCGGGTGTTACCTGACGGAGAGAGTTATTGGAAGCAATTGAGCTGTGCGTGCGGGAGGAAGCAGAGGCAGTTCGGGGTGGCGGTCGGGCGGCGGTGCCGGCGGCGAGGGTCGGCCGGAGGGGTGCCGGGCAGGGTCAAAACGGGTTGCGGGGGGTCGTGGTGATGCCGACGGTGGTGGTGGTGAAGGCTGAGGGGCACCGGAGCTAGGCCGGCGGCGTGCGGCGGCAACCGGCGGGGAAGGTGCACGGCGCGGGCTTGGGTCGGGCTGCGGGAAGCTCGGCCGGCGTTCGGGTAAACTTCGGGGTGTCGAGGGGGTGCTCCCACCGCGACGAATCGGGGAATGGCCACCCGAGGAAGTGGCGGCGGGGAGAATGGCAATGGCGGCCGGAGATTGGGGAGAAGGTGAAATTCCGTCGTGTTCAGGGATTTTTGTGGCGATTCACCACGGCGGGGAGATGAGGGGGATGGAGTAAGGCGGATCGTGCTACTAGGTTGCTTTTAAAGTTCCCGAGCCGACCGGGCGGCATGCAGGGCAGGCGGCGCGGGCTCGGCGTGCGGAGGAGCGACGTGCGGGGCGCGAGCGATGGAAGCGGGTCGGCGCAGAGGTGAGGCGGCGCTACAACCGGAGTCGGGATTTCCGCGTCCTTGCGCAAGCCCGAGCCTCATGCGCCGTGTCGCCGCTTTTGACCGGGCGGAGCGGAGCGGAGGGGGTCCGGGCGCACGTGGGGAGAAGGAGGAGAACGGGGGCGTTGACGGGTCGGCCCCACTGGCTAGAGAGAGGGAGCGGTGGGGAAGTGAGTTGGGCTGGGCCGGGGTGACGGCCGGTCTGGCTTTTCTTCTTTTTTTCCTTTTCTTTAATTTTTGGATTATGCATTTGTGTATATGTAGTATTCATGTTTGTTCCTACCCTCTTATTTATATGGTTTTATTTTTGTATACAGTTTGACATTAATTTATAAGTGCCACATTTTGTTATGCATATATATATATATATATATATATATATATATATATATATATATATATATATATATATATATATATATATATATATATATATATATATATATATATATATATATATATATATATATATATATATATATATATATATATATATATATATATATATATAGGAAAAATACCTTTTACACCCTAGTGTAATTACACCCACCTCTAATATACCACCTAAACAAACTTCAAATACTCCTTTATCACTTTAGGCATATTTGTATACTAATTATAAGATACTCCAATGTGAACTACACGAAAAACTTGTAAAGAAGTCCATAGTTTTTAGTATATTTTGTAAATAACTTTACGTCGCGCATAAAAGAAGTATGTTGAAAAAATGTAGATACCACCTCTGAAAAATTGTTCATACCATCTAGATGGTCTTAAATACTCGCATACTACACGTACATACCCTCCGTTCATGAGATACTCCTACATTACGAGATACAACATAGGGTGTAATTACACCTAGGTGTAGAAAAGAGGCTTCCTATATATATATATATATATATATATATATATATATATATATATATATATATATATATATATATATATATATATATATACACACACATACATACATTGGTATTTTAATTATTTGCCTCCTTACCATTTCTTGCCATAAATTTTAGAAATGAGATTTTTATATTTAAACCCACTTCTCTCATTTTTTTTGGATCATCTTTTCTGATTCTTATTTTAGGTTTTAACTTTCTAATATTTAAACAGGTTTGTTTCTTCTTGGTTCTTTTTATCTTTTGGAACCTTCAACCAAATTTTTCAAAGAAATGCCATAAACTCCAAATTCAAACAAATTATATTGCAAAAAATAATTCAAGAGCTTTATTTTTTTATTCAAATTTTCAGGATGTTACAGAACACTACAAACAATGGCACATGTTTTCTTCACCTTTTTACAAAAAGGGGAATGGTTCACACATTGTAGCCACCTTTTTTCAAATTTGGCCCCCAACGTGCAATTTTGCCAATCGCATTTAATTAGTACCTATCGTATTTTTCTTCTAGCGCTAGCTTGCTGCTGTTATTAGATGTAGACCAATATTAATTTATTGCAATTCGTACTAATTTATTGCAACTGTGCTCCCCTGCACTCTCGCTCAGTAGTAGTAAGCTCTCTTTCCTTCCCCTCCCTCACGCGCTCTCGCTCGGTAGGAAATCGACTGCGGTTCGTATTCTACACATACACACGAACGGTAGTGCAATTAACATGCGAATAAAATGAGAATTCAATGTCGCATCACATCATTATCCACACGATTCCCTCATGTTAGAAGCCAAACAACGTGTGCGCCCTACCCCTGCCCGTGATTCCCTCGGCCTCCCCACCCATGTCCACGCGCTGTGCACGATGCTCGGCCAGCTATTGAGCTGGTGGCGCTCAGTAGTAACCTACCGAGCAGGGGCAACTTGGCAGGCTACTGCCGAGCTGAAGTGGCTCAACAGTGCTCAGGCCCACTTATTGCCGCATGAAGACATCACCTCCCGTGCTTGAGTTGCCTGCCGTGTGTCACTCATCCTGCAGGGCAAGAGCGTGTTGCAAGTGATAGATATCACCTCCCGCGTCTTCCAAGCATGAGGAGTAGATTTTTTGCAAAAAAATGTTGGGAGGCTAATTTTTTTAAAAAAAAAACACCATAGCTACAATGCCAAATGTGAACGGTCTGGCAGCATGTATGCAACGTGAACGAATAAAGAAAAGAGGAATTGAATAGCTATGCCAAATGTGAACGGTCTGGCATCATATATGCAACGTGAGCGAATAAAGAAAAGAGGAATTGAATGGCTGTCACTAGCCTTATATTATACCGTGGGTTTGTTTATCCTGGCCGCATTGGGGCTGCAGGGAAAGTAAAGAGCAGCGTAGTACACCATCATCAGCTCCTCGAGGAATTGGTTGTCGAGCTTGCCAAAGAGAACTTTGTAGACACACGCCTGTCGCATCACTTGGCCCAGCACTTCTCCACTCAAAACTGCCTCCGGCTCCGTCCCTCGGATAACATAACCAAGTTCTTGCTTTCGCCTGCAGAATACTCTCCACTCTATCGGCAGCTCAAAGTACTAGACCTCGAAGGTTGTAAAATATTGGGGAAGACGATGCCGCAGCAACACCAGTGCCTCAAGAACATCTGCAAGATATTGCTGCTTAGGTACCTAAGCCTAAGGAACATTGATGTTACCCACCTGCCCAAGGAAATCAAACATCTCCAGCAGTTGGAGGTACTGGACATCCGCGGAACCAAGGTGCCTGCATCCGCCACAAGAGATGTCTACTGGCCGGCCGCATTGATAGGAGCCCAAGCTCCGCTGACACCATCACAGCCGACGAATCTTTCTCCACTATTATAATGCCTCGCAGGATCGACAAGATGACAAACATGGAGGTACTTTCACATGTTGGTGCTCCGGGGGATGCTGCCCAGTTGGAAGGCATTTCCGATCTATGGATGCTGTGGAAGCTTGGTGTGGTCATCCCTGAGAGGGAAGAACACCTGAATGAACTCCTCAAAGTGGTCAGTGATCTGAATGAATGCCTCCGATCACTGTCGATCCGAATTAAACGTACTCCACCTGGCAGCAGGGATACTTCTCACACTAACATATAATTCTATGTGCACACATAGAATTGATCTCTACAGCTGCTACTATGTGCGTAACTTGGAAATGTCAACAACTTGAATCATAAAATCTGCAGATGTAAGAGTGTATCAAAATGAAGATTAGAAAGTAGTGAAAGCTTACAGTGGGAAATGTATCATTCGAGGACTGTGACCTATTCACATGGTCATTAGGGTGTACAAACTTCTCACCACGCTTATGCCCAAGAATCTCAGCTGCCCTATTTGCAATTACCTAAATTCGAACAATAGATCATAAACAATATGGCACAATATATGAACAGTAAACTGAGCTTGCAACAATGTTCACACGAGAATTACTTGGACACGTCCAGTCCGCAACGTGGGATGATGGGAGTGGGCTCCGGGAGGAGCTGCTGGGGGAGTGGGGAGCAGAGAGGCGGAGAAGCGCGCGGCAACGGTGCTAAAGGAGGACGGACTCGAGGGGCAACTCCGGGGTGGAGGGCGCCACCGCATCAGCACCATCGCAGTCGGCCGGGTAGAGGCCGTGGGGGTGCTTATAGATGGAACCATCGTCGTTGCAGATCTCCTACTCGCAACCTCGTCCCGCTTGCCCTCGCTGCCCGGATCCTCGTCGTCTCTTCTGGATCCGGCGGATCCCGCTTGGATCCAGCCGTCTCCGGCTCATTGTGCCGTCGCACGGAGGAACCGCACTCGAGCCGTGTCGCCGCCAGGACGCCGCCGCTGGGCTCTGCCCGTCCGGATCCGGCGAGGTGGGGAGGAGGTAGCGGCAGCGCGGGGTGGGGAGGAGGAGGCGAGGGCGGAGCGGAGGAGCGAGGGGAGGAGAAGGCGGCGGCAGCGCGAGGTGGGGAGGAGGAGGCGAGGGGTTTCTGCGGAGGAGCGGGGGAGGAGGCAGCGGCAGTTCTGCGGTGGAGGCTAGCGTGGAGGAGGTGAGGACGGAGTGCGGAGGAGCGGAGGAGTGGGGAGTTCTGCGGTTTCTACGGAGGAGCGGGGGCAGCATGGAGATTTTGGACCCACATGTCGGTGCAAGAAAACTGAAGGAAAGGCTGTGGAGAACGGATCGACTACCAACTCAAACTTCTTAAGTAGTGAAGACACGTATGATAGATTTTAAACTTATATTGTGAAATAGAAGAAGTTCGACTTTAGCGGGACGGAAGGAGTACAACTTTAGAAATAATGCATGGTGAATGCCCTTGTTTCCCTAGCGTAGAGTACTGAGTTAATATGCGTAGGTGGTAATAACAAGTAATTAATTAGGTGCTCAATTTCCTAGCACCTAGAGTATCCATATCTTCAATGCAACGTGCATGCATGGGGGCTTGGATGGAAAGGTAGACGGAACGAATAAAGTAAAGAGGAATTGAAAGGCTGCCACTAGCCTTATATATTTCGCCGGATAAAGGCAGATATTAGCATTACTCTGGCACTGGTTTACTAGCTACTTTGTTTAATAAAAATGAAAAGAAAAAAGTGGACCTAGCTTGATTGTGCTGCACTTGCCCTCACCGTCAAGAGAAGTAGCAAATTAAGAAACAAAGATGAGTAGCTAATTTTGTTCCCTCTGCAGCATGCTGCTTCCTGCCTCACCTATCCACGTAAGTGCATTCTTGTTCGCGCTGAACTAGCTAGCTAGACCAGACGCCGGCCAAGGCCGCGGTCCAGAGAGGATGGCTGAGCTCGCCTTGGGCGCCGTCCACTCTCTTCTGGGCCTCCTCCGCGACGAGGCCCAGCGGCTGGGCCGCGTCCAGGGCGACGTGCAGTTCATCAAAGAGGAGATGGAGAGCATGAACAGCTTCCTCCTGCACCAAGCCAACACGGTGCCCCCCGACGGCGACCACGACGAGCAGGTCCGCACGTGGATGAAGCAGGTCCGAGACCTCGCCTTCGACTGCAGCAACTGCATCGACTTGTACGTGCAGCGGCGCCAAGGCCTGGAGGGCCCCCGAGGGACCTTCGGCCTCCGGCACTGCATCCTGTGGCTGCCTTGGTACGTGCGGTCGGTGGTCGCTCAGCACCGTGCGGCCTCCCAGATACACGAGCTCAAGGAACGGGCGCGCGAGGTGGGCGAGCGGCGGCTGAGGTACGGGGTCGAGCCCCCCAAGCCCAAGGCTGACGGTGATGAGAAGAAGCAGGATCGCCCAACCATCGGCTGGGAGGTGGCGGTTCGAGCTGATGCAAGCGCCGGAGCGGGAGAAGATGACCTGAGCAACTTGGAGAGCAGCGTAAGATTCGCGCACGACTGTGGCTGCGGTGAGATGCCGCCCATCTTGGAGGTGTGCATGGAAAAGCTGCTCAGGTGGCTCAAAGACGAAACGACCTTCAAAGAGTGGCCCAGAGTCATGGCCATTGCAGCGCCGGGCACTCGGGACGGAGGCGATGTTGCACGTCAAGCTGTAGCCTCCGTGGAGAGCCAGTTCGAGCACAAGGTCTGGGTCTGCACCGGAGCCTGGGGTGTAATGCGGCGGGATTGTTGGGACGTACTCCGCGGCATCCTGCGGGAGCTAGATATTCAAGAAGACGAGCAGCTGAAGAAGGCCAGAGATGATTATACAGTGGAAGAATTGGAGGAGGAGATTAGAGAGCACCTGCAAGATAAAAGGTCCTTGATTGTTCTTGATGGTTTTAGCTACCCAGACTTATGGAAGGAGTTGCAAATGCAAGATCATCTGAGAACACTCGGTTGCGCTGCTGGCAGCGCAGTGATAGTGACTACAAAGGTTCCCGTGAAGGATGCCAAGCAGCTTTGTGCTCAACCTATAGGCTACTCTCTCGTTAATTTCTTCGGAAGGAGGGCGCGCACCGTGGTTGGTAGGGACTACCACAGGCCCAACGTGTACCTAAGGAAAAATGTGCGGGATATCTTGCGTGAAATTCAGGAGAGATGCGAGCCGAATGCCTTTTGTATGAAGATGTTCGTCCATGCCCTGTATGCTGATCCAAACAAGACCGAAGAAGAACTGACGAGGTTCCGCCGCATGCTGGTTGAGGGCGAAGGATCAGTCAAGTACAGCAATGCTAGAAAGGTGCTAATGTTCTGCTACAATGACGTGCCTAGAGCCTACAAGGCCTGCCTGCTGTATCTGGCTATCTTCCCTGCGAATCACGAGATCAGGCGATCGAGATTAGTTGGGCGGTGGGCCGTCGAAGGCTTCACAGCCAGACGAGACTGGCCACGCACGGTGCGTGCAGCCGAGCGCGCTTTCGACGTGCTCCTCAACCGAGGGTTTGTTTATCCTGGCCGCTTTGGTGTTGCAGGGAAAGTAAAGAGCTGCGTAGTACACCATCATCAGCTCCTCGAGGAATTGGTTGTCGAGCTTGCCAAGGAGGAGAACTTTGTGGACACACGCGTGTCGCATCACTTGGCTCTGCACTTCTCCACTCAAAGCGGCCTCCGGCTCCGTCGCTCGGATAACATCACCAAGTTCTTGCTTTCGCCTGCAGAATACTCTCCACTCTATCGGCAGCTCAAAGTACTAGACCTCGAAGGCTGTGAAATATTGGGAAAGACGAAGCCGCAGCAACACCAGTGCCTCACGAACATCTGCAAGATATTGCTGCTTAGGTACCTAAGCCTAAGGAACATTGCTGTTACCCACCTGCCCAAGGAAATCGAACATCTCCAGCAGTTGGAGGTACTGGACATCCGCGGAACCAAGGTGCCTGCATCCGCCACAAGAGATGTCCTGCTCCCGAAGCTGAAGCGTCTACTGGCCGGCCGCATTGATAGGAGCCCAAGCTCCGGTGACACCATCACAGCCGACGAATCTTTCTCCACTATTATGATGCCTCGCAGGATCGACAAGATGACAAACATGGAGGTACTTTCACATGTTGATGCTCCGCGAGATGCTGCCCAGTTGGAAGGCATTTCCGACCTATGGATGCTGAGGAAGCTTGGCATGGTCATCCCTGACAGCGAAGACCACCTGAATAAACTCCTCAAAGTGATCAGTAATCTGAATGAATGCCTCCGGTCACTGTCGATCCGGATCAATGGCACTCTACCTGGCAGCAGGGGTACTTCTCCCACTGACATACGACCTGAGAAATTAAAAACTTCTCCCAATCTTGAGAGACTAAGCCTTAGCGGGATCACCAGTGGGCAGCTTCTTCAATTGTTTGCCAAAGATGATCACTCCAAACATCTTGCAAAGGTAACTCTACATGATACACGGCTGAATCGTGATGATCTATCAGTCGTTGGCAAACTACCTAACTTGCGTGGACTTAGGCTCCGGCACAAGTCATACAACGAAGAGCAGCTGATCTTCACCAATGATGAATTCCAAAACCTCATGTTTCTCGTTGTTGAGGGCGGCTCTGACGTCGCTTCGATTCGCTTCGGCGAGGGAGCAGCTCCTGCGCTTGAGAAGATTGTCTGGTCCTTCACCAACATGGAGCCTTCTCTCTTAGGACTCCTGAACCTTCCAAAAGTAAAGGAGATTGAGTTCAATGGTGGTCCTGTCCCAGATCAGCTACACCGAGACATTGAAAACCATAAAAACCGTCCAGTTATTAGACTCGATCAGCAGACAGGAAGCGCAGCTGCAGTTCCCTGACTTGCAAGATCGCTGCTATGGAAGAAACACGGGTGCTGAAGGATGCCTCTCCTCTCATGCATTCATCACCAAGCTCCATGTATGTCAGTTTGAGACTGAGTGTGTGTATGTGTGTTTATGTATTACCTGCTTGTGTGCCTGTGAGTGTGCGTGTGCATGGTTACTTATCTCGCATGTGTGCCTGTTTGCATACTTGAGCATATGGTTTGCTAGCTATGTATGTGCTCAGGAGTTGGATTTGTGTGGCTTTATTCGGTCCTTTGGACTGTCATGGTTTGTTGTAATAAGCGTGATGCCTGTGTGAGCACTTCACGTGTTAATGTACCGTGTGCTTAATTTGCTTTGATGGTGTGTTGTTGACTGTTAGGCATGGTATGCATGGTTCGTTCATCTGTATCATTATCAAGTGCTTGGTGGTTATGAATTATGAGAACCTCTAATATACCTGTGTTGCAATCTCTGTCCTGTACTAAATGTCATCGATTCAAAATTTGATACAAAATGTTCAAGTCAGATACACAAGTTTGAGCTTGTAGCCTTGTACTGTAAAAGGGCTAGCGAACTGCCCTGCAATTACGCGGCTAGATGTTGTGATATATTGTATTAATTATATAACGCGGGTTTGTTTAAGAGCTTGGTATTGATTCTTTTGCTCAAAGAAGGGATGAGAAGAAGAAGCGGGTTGAGAAACAAGAAGAGAACAGGCTAGATATCAAGTGGGAGCAGTTTGCCCAAGCCCAAGCCTCCTACCAAGTGCCCAAGCCCAAGCCCAAGCCTCCTACTTTCTTGCTGGATTCTTTGTTTCAAGTGTACTTATTTTCGTTCTTTTGATAGGATGAATGGATATAGTAACAATGTACTGACATGCTTGCAGGGATCAACAAGCGGAAGAAGAATAAACATGAGTGGGATAAGCAAACTAACACAGCAAACTAACACCTGGAAGCGAACTTATGGCTTTGACCGTGTTAATGACGGCAAGGACGTCCCGATCATCGAAGCGAAAGCAACGGATGGCCAGTAATTTGTGAACTTTTCAATCCGTATATTGCTGGTAAAAATTTCTCTGCAATAAGACCAACAATTTTGCTCTTCTTTTCCATTGATTAGCTTATTGCAATTATCTTATTCTACAACATAGTAAATGACTAACGACTTATATGATTCTCTTTGTGCACACCAATTTACTTATGCATTCATTGATGCCGGTGGATAATATGGTCTGGGTATCTCACACTGGTTCTAGGACCTATAATCGCTTTATAACGTTCTAGCGATTCTAAATTCTGATGCACAATGGGCTTTAGCTGGCATCCTCAGCAAAGGCGTTGGTGCATAGTGAAATGTATTTTCCAAAAGAGACCGGCTGATAGAATTTTGTCTATCACCAAGTTTGGGTATTTGTTGTTTTTAGGAGCTTCAGTTTCTCTGCTATCTGTTCTTATTTAGAGCCCACCATATTATTGGTTGTTACTAAGTAATTATCTGTACTACATCTCCAGTGTGATGTGACTTAAAAAGTTGATGGCTTGATGCACTTAAGAATGGATACATTTGTAGTTCAAGACTGACTGAATCCGACGAGTCCTCATTGTTGATGCTATTTATTCAGAAATGTGTGTGTCATATATCCTGTCTATCAATATTGCACCCATTTAATTAACTGTAGGTTTTGTTACAGAGCCTGGTGTTGATCCTTTTGCTCAAAGAAGGGATGAGAAGAAGAAGCGGGTTGAGAAACAAGAAAAGAACAGGCTAGAGAACTTAAAGAGAGCAGCAAAAGTTGGAGCTTGGCAAGGTTATTATCCTTCCTAGTAACCAATGTATTGTCTATGTCTTATGTCCTTCTTTATATTAGTAAAGAACCTAGCAGCTATTCCTCATTTAACAGCTTACCAAATATTTTTTATGTGCAGTCATATACAGCTTGCTGCCAAAGCTTTGCCCATCACGGGAACTAAAGCCAATCTACCTAAAAAATCTAGAAGAGAAGATCATTTTGTGAGAGACCATGTGGTCGTGATCCCATGAGAGTGATGAGTAATTGACAAGGGTTTAGGATAGTCGAGTTTGGTTTGGGTGACCATGTCGTTGCGTGGTGCAACGGGCTCGTCGATTTGGTCAACTTGGTCGTTTGGGCTTAGGGCGTTTATCACGATGTTTCGACAGGTTTGGACTTCGTCATGCGTGAGTATGATGTGTTTATGTTATTTACGCTTTCATATATCGAGCGGTGCTATTTGACGTGTTTTCTTGTCTGTGTGGCTGTAGGACGTCGAGTGGAGTCGTGGAGAGACACGGAGGACTGGACTAGGCGCAGGTGGCGCTGAGGTCAGAACAGTCGAGAGGTGTCGAAGACGATGTGGACTCGAGGTGGTTGCGAGGCGTGCAAGACAAGGAGCGCGGAAGCTTCCCGAAAGGTGCAGGAGGGACGAATCGGGAAATTCGCAAGGCTGCACAAGCGGGAGCGGGCTCCGTTGGATTTAGCCGGCGTAACGGGGCGGAGACCCGTTAGCCATGGGCTATAAAAGGAGAGGAGGGGCTGCATGCCCACTTGAACACTTGAGAGGATTTTAGGGTTTCATTTTGAGTCAAAAGAGTCCACATTCGGGCAAATTGCCCCAAGCTGGAGAAGGGCAAGAACGACTACGGCGGTTTGGGCAAGAATGACTACACCGACAAGAACCGCAACAAGAAGACTCCAGCTCAGACGCCGGGCTGTAAGATCGAGGAGGCCGACTAGAGGGGGGGTGAATAGGAGGTTTTAAAATTTTCGTCTAATTCTAATTAGCAATTTTAAACTTGATGGATTGATAGAGCAAGATAACACTAACACTAGCACAAGTAATCGACTAGGAGCAATAACAAAAGGTAGTGAACAACAATTGCTACTCTAACTAAGCAAGCAATCAAATGATATGAATGAAGAGCGTTGCTTGAAAGAAAATGATCACAAGAGAGCAAACCACAATTGATACGATTACTTTTTACCGTGGTGATCGGAGACTTGCCGGTCTCCCCTAGTCCACGTTGAGGTAAGCCCGAACGAATCGGACCGGCTCCACGAATGAGCCTAAGCACCTCGATCACTATTGGATGCCCTTTCCCTCTCCGGGTAGGCGAGCTCCAAGCCTTCACAATCTTCCGGGCCTTCTCACAATCTTCTTGAGAAGATCACGAAACTCCGCCAAGCCGTCTAGGTGCCGGCAAGCACCAAGAGAATAGACCACTGCGCTTGATCTCACTCAAGTGCTCAATGGATCAACTAGAATGCAATGCACTTGAATTTTGGGTCAACTACCTCAATTGAATGCACAAGTGAGTGAATGAGGTGTGAGAGGTTGCTCTAGGCTCAAATGTATTCAATGGATGTTCAACTACACGTCCCTAGTTCGGTGGGGTGTATTTATACCTCGCCCACCTCAAATAGCCGTTACAATAAACAATCCTGAAAATTCAGAAATCGGTACTACCGCAGCAAAGCCGCGGTACTACGGACCCTCATGACGATCGAGCGGCTATGTCAGAGAGTCAGAAGTAACCGTTGGTCAATGAGTGCGGTACTACCGCCGTTAAAAGTGCGGTACTTCCGGGACCCCGGAAGTTCCGCTCCAAGACCCGGTACTTCCGATCTCAACGAGTCTAAGTCTTATTCTCGGCGCTCTCTGGAAAAAACATTCCGCACGAGCATCCGGAACTTCCGCACATGCGGTAGTTCCGCAGGTAAAACCGCGGTACTACCGTTTTCCGAGAGGCTAAGTTAAAGTCCGGGCGCTCTCTGGAAATAAAGTTCCGCTCGGGTGCCCGGTACTACCGGCCGTCCGGTAGTTCCGCAGGCCAACCCGCGGTACTTCCGTTTTCCGAGAGACTAAGTCCGAGTCCGGGCGCTCTCTGGAAAAAAACGTTCCGCCCGGTGCCCCAGTACTACCGGACTTGCGGTAGTTCCGCCCAATACATACCGGAACTACCGGATTTTCTGACAATGCACAGATTTGGTTTGATTTTAATTTCTAAGTGCATGCATGATCCTAAATTGATCCAAAGGGCACATTTGAACATGATCAAGCAATCACCATGATCCCTCTTAATAGTACGGCGTCTATCCTATAATCCGGTCTTTCATCCTAACTCCAAGACCGGTAAAATAAAATAGATACCTAAACTATTTACCTTGTCGCCCTAGAGATCTTGAATCTTCATGGGATATTTTGTGAGCCTCTTTCTTTGCCAATTGAACTTATCCTTTCAAACACTTAATGCACACATTAGTCCCATATTCACATAAATTCATTAATTACCAAAACTAACATTTTTAGGGGCCTAGATGCTTTCAATCTCCCCCTTTTTGGTAATTGATGACAACAAAAGCAGTTTATGAGAAGAATTTAAGATTTTGATATACTCTTAGTTTGCAACAAGTATATCACCAGGTCTTTGAAATTTTAGCAGTTTTAGAACATGGGGATTCTGCATTTTAGAAACTAATAAGAAAGAGCTCCCCCTAAACATGTGCATCAAATTTTGCAGGAATTTATTAGACATGATTTCATCATAGCACATTTACCAAAATTCAAAGATACATAATAGACAAGTAAATAGGCATTGCATTAAGGACATGACAAGGTTCATTACAATGCATCAGAAATTAAAATACTAAACAACCACAGAGTTTAAACCACACAATAAGCAATACATGGTTCATTTCACCGTACTTTATTACAAAGCCCAACGGATAGATAAGACTTAAAACTTCTTCTCCTAACTATTTCTCCCCCTTTGGCATCGAAGTACCAAAAAGAGGAGCTAGTCCTGAGCTGCACTGGGAGAAGGAGGACCACGGCGGCGAGTGCGACGTCCATAACGAACTGGAGAAGGCGGACGAACTGCACTCTCAAAGCGGACACGATCACCAAGGGAGGACACGGTGGAGATCAAGACATCCCGGCGCTCCTCCGGCCTAAGTATGGCGAGTAAATGGGGAAAGCGACACGTCGCCTCGCCTGGGAGGAGGATCAGCAGTGCTCGATGCCGAGGTGAGGCCGAGGCCGAGCAGTGCGAGCAGGAGCGAGAGCAGGGGCCTCTGCGCGAGGCTTGTATGGCTTGTGCGGGGTGCGAGTGCTCCTCGGTATCGATCTTCCTAATGATCACGCCATGATAAAAGGTGCAAAGTTGATCCTTTTCGCTTGTCATTTTATTGGCATCGATCCCCCTGATGATAAGATCCACCACATCAAATTTTTGGCCGCGCATAATGTAATCAATTACATTCCACGCGTGGCCACGAATAGCATCATAATTCCCACTCTTGGGAAGAATGGTGTGGTTGATGATCCTGTTGACAAGACTGGGAATAGGAAGTAAGCCATTTGTCGTCCCCAGTGTCCGTTCAGCAGCTTGGTCATAATACTCTGAATATGCTGCAATAGGAAGAGCTCGCTTGTCGTACACCTTCTCATATGCACCGGTTTCGTCCCAAGTGCTAACTCAAACTCGTGCTGTGCACTCGATGAATGGGTCCTGTCATCCAACTCAGATGCTCAAAGTTAGGAGAGATGTGCAGGGTAGCATAGAACTGCCTGATCATGTTGTCCATGTAGTTGCATTTGAATGCAACGAGTTGATGAATATCGGCTCGCTGAAAGAGCTGATAAGCACCACTGAACTTGTCGATCTGCGACAAGTGATCCCAGTCCACATACTTATGGGCAGCAAATTTGCGAGCAGGACTATACATCTCTCGGTACACCTTCTCTTGAAACTTGGAATGAAACTCGGGGTTCATTGAGTTTCGAGGGCGTACATACTGATTTCGGCGACGAAGAATGGCATAATCTTCATTAGTGATCTTGTCGAGGTCCACTTCGTGGTCTGCAGTTACCTCAGGCATCTCCTCATCTGGGACTGCATATTCCTCGCTCTCATGCGAGGCCTCAGATTCGCTCTCATGCGAATCCTCTGAGTCACTCTCAGGGTCGGAGGCGGGACCCTTGCCCTTGTGCGCCACTGACTGGGATGCAGGAGTCGAGGAGGATTGACCAGCTGTGCCCCCATAGGACTTGTGTGAGACATTCTTCATCCTCGGCATCTTCAATGACACAGGAGGATAATCAAGGTATGAAGTAGAGTAAGCGAAAGAAAGTTTGAAATTGAAAGCGATGAATTTCTGTTTTTTGGGAAAACGGAATCTTGGCGGCAAAAGCTGCGGTATTCCGGAAATCCGTAGTTCGGCATTAAACATGTGGTACTACAGGGACCCCGGAAGTTCGGCGCTTCGACCATTAGTTCGGTGTTCTGGACATTTCTAGGGCATGACAAAAATTGAATCTTTTGGGGTATTTCTTGGATTGAATCCAGTGCATGTTTGTATAAACATTCTAATACCCTAAACAAACTACTTTGCCCAAGAAAATTTCAGCAAAAATCATCACATTTCAATTTTAACCTAAACTCCACCTAGGGTTCTAAGAACAAGGTAAAAAGTGGATTTTGATCCGATTTACCTTGTGAAGTCGAAGGAGGAGAACCCTAGGGTGCAAATAATCGCCCAAAAACGAAGAACTCCCCTCGGATTCAAAGATCGGGAGAGGAGAGAGTTTCTTGGGAGAGAGAGGGTGGAGGAGAGGAAGAAGAGAGGAGTAGGCGGCGCGGTTTGGGAGGAGTGAAGATGAGAGAGAGAGAGGGGATAAAGGTAAAGAGTAACGGTTGGAGGAGTTGGCGGTTTTGAAAACCGCATTGAATCCGCGAAGCGGTAGTACCGCAGCGTAACACGCCCGGTAGTACGTGTTCACGAAATTCGGAAGTTCCGCGGATTTCACTGCGGTAGTTCGGTTTTTTCTCGAGAGCGGAAGTACCGCACAAAGGACTGCGGTAGTTCCGGATTTTCTGGGACTTTTCAGGATTTGACTTTTAGAACTTGAAATTTTGCAAATGATCCCTAGTTTTGCATCCAACTAAAGTCATTCAGGATCATTATGCATCAATTGAGCTAATGCTATATTTTGAAGCTAATTTTTATGAATTTAAACGAATTTTTGACCAAAAATAGGGAAAAACCAACAAAAATCCATATGAGCACAACAAATGAGCAGAATTGGATGAAATGAGATTTCAAGCTACATTTGAGTAGTCTATGACATTTAATTCATTCCTCAATTTGCAAAAGCGGCTTTCATCTAATGGTTTGGTGAAAATGTCCGCTAGTTGATTTTCGGTTCGGATGTGGCTAATTTCAATATCTCCCTTGCTCACATGATCTCTCAAGAAATGGTGGCGTATATCTATATGCTTGGTTCTTGAGTGTTGGACGGGATTATTGGATATTTTGATAGCACTATCATTATCACACAAAAGAGGCATTTTATCAAAATTGATCCCATAATCCAACAATGTTTGCCTCATCCAAAGCAATTGAGCACAACAACTTCCCGCTGAAATGTATTCGGCTTCGGCGGTTGAAAGTGCTACGGAATTTTGTTTCTTGGATGACCAACACACTAGAGATCTTCCTAGAAATTGGCAACTACCTGAGAGACCATGTGGTCGTGCTCCATGAGAGTGATGAGTAATTGACAAGGGTTTAAGGTAGTCGAGTTTGGTTTGAGTGGTTCGGAGTCGAGTCGTTGCGTGGCGCAGTCGGGCTCGGTCGGACTTTGGTCAAACCTGGTCATTTGGGCTTAGGATGCATATTCTAATGTTTTGACAGGTTTGGACTTCATATGTGGTAAGTGTAATGGTATTTATGCTTTCATGTATCGAGCGGTGCTATTTGACGTGGTTCTTGTCTGTGTGACTGCAGGACGTCGAGTGGAGTCGTGGCGAGACACGGAGGACCGGACTAGGCGCAGGTGGCGAGGTCGAACGGTCGGGATGTGTCGAAGACGACGTGGACTCGAGGTGGTTGCGGGCGTGCGAGGCAAGGAGCGTCGAAGCTTCCGGAAGGTGCGGGAGGCGATCGGGAAATTCGCAAGGCTGCACAAGCGGGAGCGGGCTCGTTGGATATAGCGGCGTACGGGCGAGACCCGTTAGCCAGGCGCTATAAAAGGAGAGGAGGGGCTGCATGCCCTCCTTGAGCACTTGGGTGGAATTAGGGTTTGCTAGAGTCAAAAGAGTCTTTAGTGGATGCTTTAGGCTTTAGTTGGTGAGTTGGTAGAGGTGACAGAGTAGTGCTCCCTCTGTTCTCTACGATGCCTTCTATGTGAGACTCCTCCTCTATGTGTTCTTGAGTGGTGTTCTTGAGATTGGAGAGAGTGAGGAGAGGGATTGAGTAGAGAAACCCTGTAATCTTTCTTCTTGTATCAAGACGGGGTATCGGGACTCATCTGTATTCTCTGTGAATCAAGGAATGAAAATCTGGAGTTTTGGGTTCTATGTTCGTAGCCTCTGTTCTTCATTTCCCCAATTCTTGATTTTCGTTGTTTTGAGTTCCTGCTTGCTGGGATTGGCCAAAATGGGTTACTCTGTGATGGGACAATGCCACAAGATCATTTGATCAGCTAGAATCCCAGAGATAAAGCTTTAATTCCAGTTTTGCTTTTTGTTCCTCCTCTGCTCGTAGTTACGCATTTCTAGGGTTATGTCCAGTTCTTGATTCTCTTGAGGAGACGACTTGATTTTTGATCTGAGAGGTCCATTTGCTATTGCTAACATACCTGCAAAACCTCTTGAGCAATGGACTTATGATCATGGAGTAATTTGAGTTTGTGTGCTCCTCTCTGAAACTTTCAAGTTTTCTAGGGTTTTGGCTTAGATTTTATTTCTCTCTTTGAGATGACTTGAAACTTGATACCTAGAGTCCAGTGGCTATTCATTAGCCCCCTTCAAAGTTTCAAAGTCAAAGGATCATTGGTTAAGAAGAAATTTGGATTTTGGTTCAGCTTGTGGTAAATTTCAGGGTTCTGTCCTAAATCTGAAATTCATGTTTATCCCTTGTTTGATCTTGTTATTTGAAGCCCCTATGATATTCAGATTATGTTCTTGGTGTTATTGAACAATCATTGCAGCTGAATTTCTTCTTTTCTCTCAGTTTGGTGGTGTTCTGAATATTTACTTTTTGCTGAAAATCTGCAACTAGCCTTGGTGCTGTTTTCAGTCAATATTGCTGCTGTTTTCAGCCCCTTTTTGCTGCAGATTTCAGCCTCTTCTTGCTGCTGTTTTCAGCCATTTTAAGTGCAGTTTTTAGCCATTCTGAAGTGCTGTTTTTCAGCAAATTGAAGTGCTGTTTTCAGCTAATTGAAATGCAGTTTTTAGCCATTTTGCAGCTCTCTTTTGCTGTGCAGTTTGGCTCATTTTCAGCAGCAAACTAGTCACTATTTAGAGCATTTGTAGTGGCAGTTTTCAGCAGCAAAGGGAGTCCTTTTTGGGCTATTTTCAGCTGCTGTCTTGAACAAGCGAAGAGTTCATTTTCAGTCTTCTCTTTGATATTTTCTGGGAGTCTCTTTTGTCCAATTAGCAAACTTCTTCTGGCTTCATAGCTTTTTAGCTATTGGAGAGAAGTTGCAAGTAGATACTTGTGCGGGGATGAATTTTTAGAGACCGTCATTCACCCCCCCCTCTGTCGCCATTTCGGTCCTTCAATTGGTATCAGAGCCGGTTAGCTCTAATTCATAGATCTTAACCGGTCTCAAGAGCCATGGCGACGGACAAGTACTCCACCAAGCCGCCCATTTTCGATGGCATGGATTACCCCTTCCGGAAGAGCCGAATGGAGACATACATCCGGGCTCGAGTGCGCTATCCGCGGAAGGTGAAAGTGCGGTTTCTTTGTTCTGCCGATGAGGACATCAATGTCGGCAACATGGCTGATGTCGAGGCGAATGCTAAGGCAAGGAACATCATAATCCGAGGTTGAGCGAAGCGAATCGATCGCATCTCTCACTGCCGTCCGCCTACGATATCTGGTGACCTCGACGCATACCATGAGGGTACCACCCGGATCAAGACGGCACGGCAGACCGGTTCAGCGAGAATATAACAAATTCGAGATGCTTGCTGGTGAGTCCCTAGATGAGTGTTTCGCTCGCTTCCACAAGATCTGAGCAGCCTCGGCGGTTGGTCTCACATACCCGACTCGGACAACGCTCGTCGGATGCTTGCGGCACTCGATCTGCGTGTGTGGAGATGAAAGTGACCACCATCAAAGACACGACGGACCTCTCGACCTTGACTCTTGACGCTACTGTACTCGCGCCTCAAGACTCACGAGATTGACGTTGTCTCGAGGTCGAAGTCACGATCGATGGCTTTGGTCACGATCCCGCCGCTAAACCGGTCTCTCTTCGATTCTTCTCATGGTTTCTCCCTGGCCGCTCTGTGACGTATCGATGATCGGTTAGAGCGACTTGCGGATGAGCAATCGCCCTCCTTGCCCGAAGGTTTTCCCATGCCTACAAGGGTAGGAGAGCGAAAGAGAGCGGACCGTGATTTGCTTCGAGTGTGGTGGCCCCAACCACATTCGGCAACCGCCCCAAAGCGGAGAAGGGCAAAGCTGATTTCGGCGGTTCGGGCAAGGTCGACTACTCCGACAAGAACCGCAACAAGAAGCCTCGGTTGAGGCGGGGAAAGAAGAAGTTCCACAACTTCGGGAAGGCCAAGAAGCTCTTCCACCGCGTTCTCACCGCCTTCGACGACCTCGACCTCAGCGAGGTGGAGGGATGGAGCGATGACGATGGGACGGGTGACCAAGAGCCCAAGGATGGCGGCGACTTCTCGGCATGTGCTTCATGGCCTCGAGGCGAACTCAGCGACAATGGTACTCCGACTCGGACGAGGTATGTCCCTCCTATGACCAACTTAATGAAGCTTTCCTTAAGCTAGGAGGATTCCATGCTAGATCTAGAGCTAGATGTAGCGAGTTGGAGAAGGAAGTAGATAGACTGTCACGGGAGCTTACTTCACTTACATCTGCTCCCTCCCGTGACGACTGTGATACATGCTGTGCTTTGCTGGGTGATTTGGAGAAATTAAGGACCTCGCATGATAGTGTGTCCTCCGAGCTTGATATTGTTAAGGTGGAGAATGTTAGTCTGCTTGCTGATTTAGAATTGAGTAGGATGGCTGTTACCCTACTTACTACTGATGAGACTATTTCTCCCACCTCATGTGAGGATAAGGACACTGCTGCTGGAGGACCTTATGCCATGCTCCTTGATCTGCCCGAGACTTGTGCAATCTGCAATAAATTAAAGATGAACCTAAAACGGGCAGATCACAAAATTGCTGAGTTGCGTGCTTCTTTACTTGAGCCGATTGATTCATGCTTAAACTGTCCTAAGTTAAATGCTGAACTTGAAGCTGTCTCCAAACAGTTTCAAGATATGATTGATCATGATAGGAAGTTGGCTCAGTATGCGACTAAGGACCCTGTTAGCTCACCATGCATTAGCTGTGATAAACTAAAACTTGAACTCGTTGCTTTGAATGATAAATGTGTGAAGCTAACTAAGGACCTAGTAGAGAAGCAACCTTCAGCTTGTATTGTCTTGTCTTTGAAGGGGGAGAAGCCCGGGTAAGGTTGAGACGCTTAGCAACGTGAACCAATCTGCTAGCGATGAGGACTGTCCATTCGTAGTCTACCGTGCATGCACAAGCCATTCTTCCTCTCGCCGTTGGTTCTTCATCCGCTCCCTTATCTCCCGCTGTTCCCTCTTCCCCTCGCTCTTCTTGCACCTCTCTCTTTCGGGAGTGTCGGTACCTTATGAACACTCTCGAGAGATTTGTAAGCGAAGAAGAAGCTTAATCTTATTCTGGACCAGTCTAAAATTTGCAAATTTAATCGGGGTCTAGGATATGATTTTTATGAGGATATGAGGAAGCATCCTCCTGCTATTCTCCGACCTATCTTAGGAGGTGTGATCGAGGTTGAGCCAGTGTCCGGCGAGGTGAAATTCAAATCGCCGGGCTTTGTCCAAGGGATCTCGGCGGCAAGGTGAATTCACCGCTACTTCGACCTCTCAAAGTCGAAGTCCTCGCGTGCTACTTCCACCTCTTCAAGGTGAGGTACCACCGCACCTTCCGCCGAGAAGGATGGGCACTCGATCGAGAGATGCTTCAGCGCGCCAAGATCGCGCGAGAGACCATGTTGAGTCTCTTAGGGATATTCAGGTCGACCCGGATCCCGAGTGCACCTAAGACCAACACGAGGTCTAGGTTTGCTCTGTTACGGAGTTTAGCAGCATAGAGGACTTGGTTTTCGAGTTTTCTGTTTTTCGTCCTCATGCTACCTCTGGTCGTGACTTCCGCCGTCCTGAGGGTAGATCTCGTTTCCCCCATCGAGATAGCTACCTACGGCGTGATCAGCATGTTGCCGGTGTTCCGACTCGCTCTCCCGTAGCGATCGGACCCGCACGCCTTCGTGTCCGCTCACGGACCTTCCGCTTTGAGTGACAGAGCGTAGGGTAGATAGAGGTCAG
The DNA here is from genome assembly GCA_036346575.1 of Dendrocalamus sinicus. Taxonomy (NCBI): domain Eukaryota; kingdom Viridiplantae; phylum Streptophyta; class Magnoliopsida; order Poales; family Poaceae; genus Dendrocalamus; species Dendrocalamus sinicus. Next base: position 32,141 of record JAYEVI010000337.1, on the reverse strand, counting down.
TCGTGCTTGACTACTTCATCTGCTCGACGTGTTGTTCAGTATTGGGTGCCAAAATCTCTCCTGATTTACCCCAGTACTGATACTTTACTCTCTGCTTGACTCAGGTTCGCCGGCCAGGGAAGGGAAAGGTTTGGCTCGTAGACTCGGGTGTTCACGACACATGACCGAGACTCCGTTGGTTTTCTTCCCTTGCCCGTGCTCCGGTGATGAGACGATCACCTTGAGATGCTTCATCCGGGCGCGTCATCGCCAAAGTATGCGCATTAATGATTCTTTCATTTTGAAAGATGTAGCCTTGGTTAGTAAGCTGCAGGTACAATTTGCTTTCGCTTTCTCGACTTACCGATGACGGTTTCGAGTGAGCTTTAAGAAAAATGCTTGTAAAATTCTTGATTCTTGGGTGTGCGTTTGCGGATTTCTCGTTATGGGAGGATCTTTCGTGCTGATTTTTCTGAGTCTTCTGGCGATCCTCTCAGGTGTTTAGTTGCTTCTGAGTCCCGCGACCTTTCTTTCTGGCATAGGAGACTTGGTCATATAGGCTTTGATCATTTGTCCCGAGTTAGCGCCACGATCTCATTCGTGGTCCGAAACTCAAGATGGTCAAAGATCTTGTTTGCGCTCCATGCCAGCGCGGCAAGATGGTTGCCGCTTCTCACCTCCGGTCCACGATTACTATGACCGATGCACCGGGACAGCTTGCTCCACATGGACACGCTTGGACCAAATGAGTCTGATCGGCGGGGGAAGTGGTATGTTCTTGTTGTGGTCGATGACTTCTCGAGGTATTCTTGGGTGTTTTTCTTAGCCTCGAAGGATGAGGCGTTTCGCATTTCCGAGGTCTTTTAGTAGGCTTTGTTGAGCTCCCGGTGCCTTACGAGCGATCCGCGATGACAATGGCACGGAGTTCAAGAATTCCTACTTTGAGAGTTTCGTGGTGAGGCAGTGTAGAGCACCGTTCTCTTCTCCATACGTCCCTCACAGAATGGCGTTGTGGAGAGGAAGAACCGCACTACCTTAGTCGAGATGGCCGGACGATGCTTGATGAGTACTCTACACCGCGAAGTTTTGGGCTGAGGCTATAGCCACCGCGTGCCATGTTTCAAATCGTGTTTTTCTGAGGGCACACTTGCATCGCACTTCTTATGAGCTGAGATATGGGCGAAAACCCAGTGTCTCTCATTTTCGTGTATTTGGTTGCAAGTGCTTTGTTTTGAAGTCCGGGAACCTAGACAAGTTCGAGTCACGTTCTTGTGACGGGATCTTTCTAGGCTACTCGCCTTCTTCGCGGGCCTATAGAGTGCAGGCTGCGAGTCTAGCAAAATGGTAGAGTCTGTGAGGTGACCTTGATGAGGCCACCGGGACTAGGCACGATATCTCGAGTTCTTTAGAGCGATCCGAGACCATCTTTGTGGATGATGAGGATGATGGAGACGACGGTTGTCTACCTGATCCTGCCCTCATCCATCTGTTGAGGTGCCGTCTTCCACCGCACCTCGAGGCGATCAGCCCTTGCCTTCTGCTTCTTCTGGAGCTGGTGGCTCTGTCCCTACTTCGTCTGCTCACGAGGTAGAGGCCACCTCTTCATCTCACCTTGGACCTCCTAGACACATTCAAAAAGACCATCCTTCAGAGCAGATCATTGGAGACCTGTTCGAGCGTGTTACCCGCTCAAAATCGCTTATCTCAGTCTGTCTCCATTACTCGCCTTCATTGCTTCCTTTGAGCCCAAAGATGTTTCTCATGCTTTATCGATGAGTCTTGGGTCAATGCCATGCATGAGGAGCTAGAAAATTTCGAGAGAAACAAGGTCCGGTCGCTTGTCGAGCCCCGCGAGTCACAATATTATTGGGACTAAGTGGGTGTTCAAGAACAAGCAAAGCGAGGATGGAGTGGTTGTTGAAACAAGGCTAGACTGTAGCTCGGGGTTTTCTCGGGTTGAGGGTCTAGACTTCGAGGAGACCTTTGCCCTCAGAGCTCGACTTGAAGCCATTAGAATCCTGGTTGCCTTTGCAGCTTCTAAGGGATTCAAGCTTTACAGATGGACGTCAAGAGTGCCTTTCTCAATGGCCTTATTGAGGAAGAGGTCTACGTCAAACGACCTCCTGGTTTGAAAACCCCAAATATCCAAACCATGTCTTCAAGCTTTCTAAAGCGTTGTATGGACTTAGCGAGCCCCGTGGCTTGGTATGAGAGGCTTAAGTCCTACTTGTTAAGTCATGGTTTTGATATGGGTAAAGTTGATAAGACCTTGTTCATCCGCCGGCATGGCAATGACCTTTGCTCGTCGAGATCTATGTCGATGACATCATCTTTGGCGGCTCTTCTCATACTGTTTCACAGCTTCTCGGATGTCATGAGCACCGAGTTTGAGATGAGTATGATGGGCGAGTTAACCTTCTTCCTTGGCTTCCAAATCAAGCGCACTTCGGAGGGTACATTTCTTCATCGTGAAAGTACACTGCGTGACCTCTGAGACAACCGACATGAGTGATGGTAAGCGGTGTCAACTCCCATGGCTTCTACAACCTATCTTGACCCGGATGAGGACGGCGAGCGATTGATCGAAAGAGTTCGAGTATGATCGGCTCCCTTCTTTACCTCACGGCCTCGAGACCGGACATACACTTCTCTGTGTGCGTGTGTGCGTTTCCGAGCTTCTCTCGCATATCTCACCGCCAAAGTGTGAAGCGCATCTTCGATACCTTGAGCTACCATTGACTATGGTATCGGTACTCTTCCTCATCCTGTCTTTCCTTGAGAGCCTTTTGGATGCGACTTTGCCGTCAGAGGATAGATAGGAAGAGCACTTCGGGACTTGCCAATTCATTGGCACTTCTCTCGTTCTTGGTCTTCGAGAAGCGATCCGGTGTTGCGATCCACCGCGAGGCCGAGTATGTTGCTGCGGCCACTGCGATCGGTACTCTGGATGGCCGACCTGCGGGACTTTGGGTTAGTTATCGGCGGTGTTCCACTCTTTTGTGATAACACTTGCGATTAACATTGCTAAGAACCCGTGCAACACTCTCGGACCAAGCACATCGATATCCGCTTTCACTTCCTTAGAGACCATGTAGAGAAGGCGATATAGTGCTCCAGTTTGTGGAGAGTGACCACCAGTTGGCTGACATCTTCACCAAGCCATTGGATAGTTCGAGGTTTTCAGCTCTGCGGGGAGAGCTTGGGGTGGTTTGTCCTTATGGACCGTAGTGAGAGGGAGCTTTGGGCTTTATTGCTTTACTATATTGATTATGCTTCTGTCTCATTTCTATTGAGTTGCACTCAGGGTGCATTTGGGTTTAGTCCTTCCAGCATAGGTTAGAATGCTTCTCTTGCCGAGATGCTTAGACTTCTAACTCTTATCTTGTGCTTCCAGGATTAGTGCTTCTTATCTCACTAGGTCGAGCTCACTCACTTCTTGTAGGTTCTAGCGAGGTTGGGCCACCCTCGGGTGGCAGACAGTGCGTGTTTGCTCTCTAGTGTGTGATTTATTGTCGGTGATTGTCCCGGAGTCATATGGGGTAGATGAGAGTCGATCTGAGCCATAGTTGTCTCTATATCTTATCTATGCTTTAAGGATCGCTGTTTTGGTTTTATTTGCCACTTCTCGATTTATTGCTTTGGTTGGGGAGAGTTCATTTGGGAGCTTCTGGAGCTTAATTGTGACTTAACTCAACTTGAACTAAAAGTTGCATGTCATGTTGAGGGGGAGCTGGATTTTTCTGCATTTTAGCATTTAGCATTGTAATATATAACTACATTGAGCCTTGATTATTATCCTGCTATGACATGTTTTCAATGCTTTACATCTTGCCATGACTTGTGCTTAGCTTGCTAGATTTATCATGACTTCATATGTGTAGACTAGCGTTTGCCATGATAAGTTAAGTAAAAATTAATCAACTTAAATTAAACTTGTCATGCTAGCATTTGAGTTTAGTCTTTCTTGAGCTATCCTTTTATGATTCATGCCATGTCAAATAGGCTGGGTAGAGCGTTGAATCTATATTGAGCCTTAGTTTGAGTGTTTTAGTCTCTGATGATACATGAGTTAGTACAATGTGTTAAAAGCAAAAGATCTCTTTTGTGCGAAAAAAAAAGCTGATCTCACCAATTCTTTCCTATGAGACGGCTTGCCATTGCACTTGGCATGAACTTAGGGAGTTTTGGATGACCTAGACTATCTTCTTAAGCTTCTTGCTTGGAGTAGTCGCATAAGGCTTGAGATCTAGCACATGATAAAACAAAATGTTGGTTGACAACCACCATATTTGTGCGAAAAACTGATTTCACCAATTCTTTCTCATGAGAAAGCTTGCCATTGCACTAGGCATGAACTCAGGGGGAGTTTTGGATGACCTAGACTATCTTCTTAAGCTTATTGCTTGGAGTAGTCGCATAAGGCTTGAGATCTAGCACATAAACAAAAAATTGGGTTGAAAACAACCATATGCTTTCAAAAGACAATGTTTAATGTGCTCAATTTGCTTAATCTACAATCAGAACCAAGTACTTTAACCAATGTTTCAATCTTGAGCTTATAGCACTCTATTTGGACTCAATGTTAGCTTCTTTGTTCCGCATAGCTTATTGACATGGCCTGCATCATCCTTGGATGTCTCTAGTTAAACTTTACTCATTGATGACTTGACTTGCTCACAAAATGCATTACATTTCAGATTGTCATCTATGTGCTCTAGCTGGCTTATATATATGTTGTCATGATCTAGATAGCGTTTTATTGAGTTATGGCTTGGTGTATTACATTATGGTCATTATGGATAATTTTCATGGCTCACAATGCTTAGAAATAAACAAACTTCAGCCATATTCATCCATTGACATGTCATATTCGCTCTATTGCATCTTGATGCGTTTATTGCCAAAGGGGGAGAATAGAGAAGAAAAAGTCTGTTTGGGAACAGTTTAGAGCTTTGTAGATCAATTTGCTCTTTCTTCAATTGCTCTAGTGTTCCTTCTGTCGACATGGTCATAAGCTTCATTTCATTCTGTGGACCATGTTGGATTCTTCAAATCAAACTCTTCTTAATGCTTTTTCTGCGTTTGTCAATAGACTCATCAAGGGGGAGATTGAGAGACCATGTGGTCGTGCTCCATGAGAGTGATGAGTAATTGACAAGGGTTTAAGGTAGTCGAGTTTGGTTTGAGTGGTTCGGAGTCGAGTCGTTGCGTGGCGCAGTCGGGCTCGGTCGGACTTTGGTCAAACCTGGTCATTTGGGCTTAGGATGCATATTCTAATGTTTTGACAGGTTTGGACTTCATATGTGGTAAGTGTAATGGTATTTATGCTTTCATGTATCGAGCGGTGCTATTTGACGTGGTTCTTGTCTGTGTGACTGCAGGACGTCGAGTGGAGTCGTGGCGAGACACGGAGGACCGGACTAGGCGCAGGTGGCGCTGAGGTCAGAACGGTCGGGATGTGTCGAAGACGACGTGGACTCGAGGTGGTTGCGGCGTGCGAGGCAAGGCGTCGAGCTTCCGGAAGGTGCGGGAGGCGAATCGGGAAATTCGCAAGGTGCACAAGCGGGAGCGGCTCGTTGGATATAGCGGGCGTAACGGGGCGGAGACCCGTTAGCCAGGCGCTATAAAAGGAGAGGAGGGGCTGCATGCCCTCCTTGAGCACTTGGGTGGAATTAGGGTTTGCTAGAGTCAAAAGAGTCTTTAGTGGATGCTTTAGGCTTTAGTTGGTGAGTTGGTAGAGGTGACAGTAGTGCTCCCTCTGTTCTCTACGATGCCTTCTATGTGAGACTCCTCCTCTATGTGTTCTTGAGTGGTGTTCTTGAGATTGGAGAGAGTGAGGAGAGGGATTGAGTAGAGAAACCCTGTAATCTTTCTTCTTGTATCAAGACGGGGTATCGGGACTCATCTGTATTCTCTGTGAATCAAGGAATGAAAATCTGGAGTTTTGGGTTCTATGTTCGTAGCCTCTGTTCTTCATTTCCCCAATTCTTGATTTTCGTTGTTTTGAGTTCCTGCTTGCTGGGATTGGCCAAAATGGGTTACTCTGTGATGGGACAATGCCACAAGATCATTTGATCAGCTAGAATCCCAGAGATAAAGCTTTAATTCCAGTTTTGCTTTTTGTTCCTCCTCTGTTCGTAGTTCTGCATTTCTAGGGTTATGTCCAGTTCTTGATTCTCTTGAGGAGACGACTTGATTTTTGATCTGAGAGGTCCATTTGCTATTGCTAACATACCTGCAAAACCTCTTGAGCAATGGACTTATGATCATGGAGTAATTTGAGTTTGTGTGCTCCTCTCTGAAACTTTCAAGTTTTCTAGGGTTTTGGCTTAGATTTTATTTCTCTCTTTGAGATGACTTGAAACTTGATACCTAGAGTCCAGTGGCTATTCATTAGCCCCCTTCAAAGTTTCAAAGTCAAAGGATCATTGGTTAAGAAGAAATTTGGATTTTGGTTCAGCTTGTGGTAAATTTCAGGGTTCTGTCCTAAATCTGAAATTCATGTTTATCCCTTGTTTGATCTTGTTATTTGAAGCCCCTATGATATTCAGATTATGTTCTTGGTGTTATTGAACAATCATTGCAGCTGAATTTCTTCTTTTCTCTCAGTTTGGTGGTGTTCTGAATATTTACTTTTTGCTGAAAATCTGCAACTAGCCTTGGTGCTGTTTTCAGTCAATATTGCTGCTGTTTTCAGCCCCTTTTTGCTGCAGATTTCAGCCTCTTCTTGCTGCTGTTTTCAGCCATTTTAAGTGCAGTTTTTAGCCATTCTGAAGTGCTGTTTTTCAGCAAATTGAAGTGCTGTTTTCAGCTAATTGAAATGCAGTTTTTAGCCATTTTGCAGCTCTCTTTTGCTGTGCAGTTTGGCTCATTTTCAGCAGCAAACTAGTCACTATTTAGAGCATTTGTAGTGGCAGTTTTCAGCAGCAAAGGGAGTCCTTTTTGGGCTATTTTCAGCTGCTGTCTTGAACAAGCGAAGAGTTCATTTTCAGTCTTCTCTTTGATATTTTCTGGGAGTCTCTTTTGTCCAATTAGCAAACTTCTTCTGGCTTCATAGCTTTTTAGCTATTGGAGAGAAGTTGCAAGTAGATACTTGTGCGGGGATGAATTTTTAGAGACCGTCATTCACCCCCCCTCTGTCGCCATTTCGGTCCTTCACTACCCGAGGTGCTTTTTCTATCCACTTTGCATCCCGCATAATCAGAATCCGAATATCCAATTAATTCAAATTTTGCACCTTTGGGATACCAAAACCCTATGCTTGAGGAATGCTTTAAATATCTTAGAATCCTCTTTACGGCCACTAAATGGCACTCTTTTGGAGAAGCTTGAAAACGTGCACACATGCATACACTAAACATAATGTCGGGCCTAGATGCGGTAAGATAAAGCAAACTACCAATCATGGATCTATAAAGCTTTAAATCTACCGACTTACCTTCTTCGTTGAGGTCTAGATGCCCGTTTGTTGCCATGGGTGTTTTGATGGGTTTGGCTTCTTCCATTCCGAATCTTTTGAGTAGATCCTTCACATACTTTGTTTGACTAATAAACGTCCCATCTTTAAGTTGTTTGATTTGAAGTCCAAGGAAGTAGCTTAGCTCACCAATCATTGACATCTCAAATTCCCTAGACATCATCTCACCAAATTCTTTGCAAAAATCTTGATTAGTAGAGCCAAATATAATATCATCAACATAGATTTGACATACAAAGAAATCATCTCCAATAATTTTTGTGAATAGAGTTGTGTCTACTTTACCAATTTTAAAGCCTTTTGACACTAGAAAGTTACGAAGGCGCTCATACCAAGCTCTAGGAGCTTGCTTTAAGCCATATAGCGCCTTTGACAATCTATACACATGATTAGAATATTTAGCATCTTCAAATCCCGGGGGTTGTTCCACATATACTAATTCGGAAATTGTACCATTAAGAAATGCACTTTTGACATCCATTTGAAACAATTTAATGTCAAAGCATGATGCAAAAGCAAGCAAGATTCTAATTGATTCAAGTCTAGCAACGGGAGCAAAAGTCTCATCATAATCTAAGCCCTCGACTTGAGTATAACCTTGAGCTACTAACCTTGCTTTATTTCTTACCACAATTCCGTTCTCATCTTGTTTGTTCCGGAAGACCCATTTTGTGCCAATGACATTGTGCTCCTTGGGTCTCTCCACCAAAGTCCAAACATCGTTTTGAGCAAAGTTATTCATCTCTTCATGCATAGCATTTATCCAATCCGGGTCATCTAATGCTTCTTCTACACGCTTAGGTTCAAGTGAAGATACAAAAGAATAGTGTTCACAAAATGAAGCTACTCTAGAGCGAGTTTGAACACCCTTACTTACGTCACCCAATATTTGGTCAGTTGGATGATCCTTGGCTATTGCATTGTGAATCTTGAAAATATTTTGCGGTTGATCCTTTTCTTCATCTTCTATAACTTGAACATCGTTTGTTGTGGAAGAAGAGAGTGGTTCCAATTGTCTAGATGAGCTTGGTGATGTTGGATCCTCTTTTGGCTTGATGTTTCCGATTTGCATGTTCTCCATTGCTTTGCGAAGACTTTCATCTCCTACATCATCCAAGTTCTCATGCTCTTCTTGAGAGCCGTTAGTTTCATCAAATTGAACATCACATGATTCTTCCACTAAACCCGAATTTTTATTAAAGACCCTATAGGCTTTACTATTTGAGGAATACCCTAAAAGGAAGCCTTCATCACATCGACTTTGAAATTTTGAGAGCCGAACACCTTTTCTTAGAATATAGCATTTGCAACCAAATACTCTAAAGTAAGAGATGTTCGGTCTCCTTCCAACAAGAAGCTCATAGGAAGTCTTTTTCAAGAGTCGATGTAAATAGAGGCGATTTATGGCATGACATGCGGTGTTAATAGCTTCCGCCCAAAACTTGTCGGAAGTATTATACTCATCAAGCATTGTCCTAGCCATTTCAATTAATGTTCGATTTTTCTTCTCTACAACTCCATTTTGCTCCGGAGTGTAGGTTGTGGAAAGTTCGTGCTTTATTCCAAGTTCATCACAAAAATCTTCAACTTTTGTATTTTTGAACTCGGAACCATTGTCACTCCTAATTTTCTTTATTTTAAAATCAAATTCATTTTGAGCCCTTTTGAAAAACTTTTGAAAATCCGGAGGTTTCACTTTTGTCATTTAGGAAGAAGACCCATGTATATCTAGAGTAATCATCCACAATGACTAAACAATAGCTATTTCCTCCAATGCTCTTATAGGTTGTTGGCCGAACAAATCCATATGTAAGGCGCTAATGGCCTAGAGGTTGACATGATACTTTTGGAAGGATGAGAATTAGCGACTTGTTTTCCGGCTTGACAAGCACTACAAAGTCGATTTTTCTCAAACTTTACATCCTTCAAGCCAACCACTAAGTCATGCTTAAAAAGCTTTTTAAGTTGAATCATTCCCACATGACCTAGCCTTCTATGCCACAACCAACCCAAAGAAGTTTTTGCAATTAAACAAGTTTTCAAACAAGACTCATTTGAAGAAAAATCTACCAAATAGAGATTCCCAAATCTAAAGCCTTTGAAGACTAGTTCATTATTATTATCTTTTGAGATTACAATATTTTCTTTTGAGAATGAGCAAGTTAAGCCTAGATCACATATTTGAGCAACGGATAGCAAGTTGAAATTTAATGATTCAACTAAAGATACATTAGAAATTGAAAGGTCATTTGAGATAGCGATTTTACCCAATCCTAATACCTTTCCTTTGCTATTGTCTCCAAATGTGATTTTGTCATTGCTTCCATTCTCAAATGTGGTGAACATCTTCCGGTCACCGGTCATGTGTTGGGTGCAACCGCTATCCAACACCCAATGCCTTCCACCGGTTTTGTAGTTCACCTACAAAAGAAAATCAAGTTCTTTTAGGTACCCAAATTTGTTTGGGTCCTTGGAGGTTAGTGACCAAGGTCTTGGGTACCCAAATGGATTTCTTTTTAGCACCCAAAATCGAGGTGCCAATAAAATGAGCAATAACATTTCCATTTGTTGATTTTCTAAGCATATAACAAGAATCATATAAACCAATGGAATGCATGTTATTCTTAGAACAATTATTTTGCATATGTCCAATACACCGGCATTTTGTGCAATACTTACCATCTTCTTTTACAAACCTTGGAGGCTTGTATACCGGCTTCTTACCCTTTTGGGGGATATACCCAAGTCCCTCTTTGTTAAAAGAGCATCTTTGATCGCTTAGTAACTTATCAAGGGTTTCCTTTCCCTTGTAAGCCCTCTCTAAACTTTTGTTTAGTTTTAGCACTTGTTCTTTTAAATTTTTGTTCTCATTTGCAATAACATCATCATGAACAAGATTTAAAGCATTTCTAGAATCTAGATTTGATGAACAAGGTATGGCAAGTAAATCATCACAACAAGTAGATATGCTAGACTTTGAAATTTCTATACTAGATATTTCATTCAAGATATTGCAAGTAACTCCAATGTTAGTACTAGATTTGTGATTTTCTTGGAGAAACAAATCATGAGCTTCCTTTAGCTCCTCATAAGAGTCCTTGAGAGAGGTGTGTTCTCTCTTTAAGACCTTAAACTTTGATTTCTCTTTTCCAAGAAATTCATTTAATTCAACTAGCATATTCATCAAGTCATCATATGAAGGCTCATCATCATCAAGCAAGTTTACCTTTTCTCCTTTAGCCATAAGGCATGTAGGAGTGGAGAATAGTGATGGAGCCTCCTTTATTGCAATGCCCACAAGCTCTTTCTTCTTGGGAGATTCATCCTCGCTTGAGTCCGAGTCCGAATACTCCTCTTCGGAGTTCCACTCACCAATATGGGCTTCATTCTTGCCATCCTTGTGAAGCTTCTTGAAAAGCTTCTTCTTGCCGTTGTAGTTCTTTTTCTTTGATGACTTCTCCTTGTCATCCTTCTTTGTTGGACATTGAGAGGCAATGTGCCCCTTCTCATCACATTCATAGCAACGAATGTTGCTAAACTTCTTGTTTGATGAAGAATGCCATTTCTTGGTCTTCTCATGGCTTGAGCTCCGAAATGGGCGCCTTCTCATGAATTTCTTCATTCTTCTTACTAAAAGCGCAAATTCTTCTTCGGAGTCCTCCTCATCATCTTCTTCGGATTCTTCACTCATTACCGCTTTAGCCTTGTAAGCGGTGATCTTCTTATTCTTGAAAGAAGATTGCTCCAGGAGCTCTTCCTTGTCTTTCTTGTAGAGCTCGTTGGTGATGAGGTTGCCCAACAATTGCGTTGGTGTCATTCTTGCCAACTCCGGTGAGTTGAGAAAGAGAGTCACCAACACTTCATATTTCTCCGGCAAGGCCCTAAGCATCTTTCGAACAATATCAAGATCGGAAAGGTTAGTTCCAAGGCCCTTAAGCTCATTCACAATGTTGTTGAGCCTTGAGTACATCTCATTGATGTCTTCATGGGGCAACATTGTGAATGTCTCATATTTGATCCTAAGCCGATGCAATTTGGCTTCCTTGACCGTGGATGTCCCTTCATGTATTTCCGAAAGGGTAGTCCAAATAGCATGAGCCGTCTCAAGATTGCTCACCCTATTGAACTCATCCGCGTTCAAGGCTCCAAATAGAGCATTCATAGCTTGGGCGTCTAAATGAGCATTACGCCCGTCTTGATCCGTTGGGTGATCCGGATCAAGAGCCATAACGTAACCCTCATTTACGACTTTCCAAATTTGAGGACTCATGGCCTTTAAATAGATAGACATCCTAATTTTCCAATAAGCATAATTTGAGCCATCAAATAGAGGTGCCTTTCCTATTGCTATACCCTCACTAGCCATCCTTTTCTCTCTAGACGGTTAAGTCTAAATTTGAGAGACCAAGCTCTGATACCACTTGTAAGATCGAGGAGGCCGACTAGAGGGGGGGTGAATAGGAGGTTTTAAAATTTTCGTCTAATTCTAATTAACAATTTTAAACTTGATGGATTGATAGAGCAAGATAACACTAACACTAGCACAAGTAATCGACTAGGAGCAATAACAAAAGGTAGTGAACAACAATTGCTACTCTAACTAAGCAAGCAATCAAATGATATGAATGAAGAGCGTTGCTTGAAAGAAAATGATCACACGAGAGCAAACCACAATTGACACGATTACTTTTTACCGTGGTGATCGGAGACTTGCCGGTCTCCCCTAGTCCACGTTGAGGTAAGCCCGAACGAATCGGACCGGCTCCACGAATGAGCCTAAGCACCTCGATCACTATTGGATGCCCTTTCCCTCTCCGGGTAGGCGAGCTCCAAGCCTTCACAATCTTCCGGGCCTTCTCACAATCTTCTTGAGAAGATCACCAAAACTCCGCCAAGCCGTCTAGGTGCCGGCAAGCACGAAGAGAATATACCACTGCGGCTTGATCTCACTCAAGTGCTCAATGGATCAACTAGAATGCAATGCACTTGAATTTTGGGTCAACTACCTCAATTGAATGCACAAGTGAGTGAATGAGGTGTGAGAGGTTGCTCTAGGCTCAAATGTATTCAATGGATGTTCAACTACACGTCCTAGTTCTGGTGGGGGTGTATTTATACCCTCACCCACCTCAAATAGCCGTTACAATAAACAATCCTGAAAATTCGGAAATCGGTACTACCGCAGCAAAGCCGCGATCTGCTGGACCCTCATTGACCGATCGAGCGGCTATGTCGAGAGAGTCGAAGTAACCGTTGGTCAATGAGTGCGGTACTACCGCCGTTAAAGTCGCGGTACTTCCGACCCGGAAGTTCCGCTCCAAGACCCGGTACTTCCGATCTCAACGAGTCTAAGTCTTATTCTCGCGCTCTGGAAAAAACATTCCGCACGAGCATCCGAACTTCGCACATGCGGTAGTTCCGCGAGTAAAACCGCGGTACTACCGTTTCCGAGGGCTAAGTTAAAGTCCGGCGCTCTGAAATAAAGTTCCGCTCGGTGCGGTACTCACGGCCGTCCCAGTAGTTCCGCAGCCAACCCGCGGTACTTCCGTTTCCCGAGAGACTAAGTCCGAGTCCGGGCGCTCTCTGGAAAAAAACGTTCGGCCCGGTGCCCCGGTACTACCGGACTTGCGGTAGTTCCGCCCAATACATACCGGAACTACCGGATTTTCTGACAATGCACAGATTTGGTTTGATTTTAATTTCTAAGTGCATGCATGATCCTAAATTGATCCAAAGGGCACATTTGAACATGATCAAGCAATCACCATGATCCCTCTTAATAGTACGGCGTCTATCCTATAATCCGGTCTTTCATCTTAACTCCAAGACCGGTAAAATAAAATAGATACCTAAACTATTTACCTTGTCGCCCTAGAGATCTTGAATCTTCATGGGATATTTTGTGAGCCTCTTTCTTTGCCAATTGAACTTATCCTTTCAAACACTTAATGCACACATTAGTCCCATATTCACATAAATTCATTAATTACCAAAACTAACATTTTAGGGGCCTAGATGCTTTCAATCTCCCCCTTTTTGGTAATTGATGACAACAAAAGAAGTTTATGAGAAGAATTTAAGATTTTGATATACTCTTAGTTTGCAACAAGTATATCACCAGGTCTTTGAAATTTTAGCAGTTTTAGAACATGGGGATTCTGCATTTTAGAACATGGGGATTCTGCATTTTAGGGTAGATCTCGGTTCCCCCGTCGAGATAGTTACCCGCGACGTGATCAGCGTGTTGCCGGTGTTCCGACTCGCTCTCCCAGTGTGATCGGACCCGACAGCGCCCAGTCTGCTCATAGACCTTCTGCTTCTTTGAGTCACGGAGAGCGTAGAGTAGATAGAGGTCAGTCGTGTTTGACTACTTCATCTGCTCCACGTGTTACTCGGTATTGGGTGCCAAAATCTCTCTTGATTTATCCCATTACTGAGACTTTACTCTCTGTTTGACTCAGGTTCGCCGGGTAGGGAAGGAGAAGGTTTGGCTTGTAGACTCCGGTTGTTCTCGTCATATGACCGGAGACTCCTGTTGGTTCTCCTCCCTAGCCCGCGCTCCAGGTGATGAGACGATCACCTTCGGAGACGCTTCATCTGGGCGCGTCATCGCCAAAGGTACTGTGCGTGTTAATGCTTCTTTTATTCTTAAGGATGTTGCCTTGGTTAGTAAGCTGCAGTACAACTTGCTTTCCGTTTCTCAGCTTACCGATGACGGTTTCGAGGTGAGCTTCAAGAAAAACAATTGCAAAATTCTTGATTCTTCGGGTAGTCTGGTTTGCGGGATTTCTCATTTCGGGAGGATCTTTCGTGCTGATTTCTCTGAGTCTTCTGGTGATCCTCTTAGGTGTTTAGTTGCTTCTGAGTCCCGCAATCTTTCTTTCTGGCATAGGAGACTTGGTCATATTGGGTTTGACCATTTGACTCGAGTTAGCGGCCACGATCTCATTCGTGGTTTGCCGAAACTCAAGATGGTCAAAGATCTAATATGTGCTCCATGCCGGCACGGCAAGATGGTTGCCGCTTCTCACCCTCCGGTCCAGATTACTATGACCGATGCACCGACATTGCTCCACATGGATACGATGGGACCAGGCTCGAGTGCGATCGGCGGGAGGGAAGTGGTATGTTCTTGTCGTGGTCGATGACTTCTCGAGGTATTCTTGGGTGTTTTTCTTAGCCTCGAAGGATGAGACATTTTCACATTTCCGAGGTCTTTTGGTAGGCTTTCTGTTGAGCTCCGGGTGCCTTACGAGCGATCCGCGATGACAATGGCACGGAGTTCAAGAATTCCTACTCGAGAGTTTCTGTGGTGAGGCAGTGTAGAGCACCGGTTCTCTTCTCCGCACGTCCCACAACAAAATGGCGTTGTGGAGAGGAAGAACCGTACCTTGGTCGAGATGGCGAGCGATGCTTGATGAGTACTCTACACCGCGGAAGTTTTGGGCTGAGGCTATAGCTACTGCGTGCCATGTCTCAAATCGAGTATTTCTTAGGGCACACTTGCACCGCACTTCTTATGAGTTGAGATACGGGCGAAAGCCCAGCGTCTCCCACTTTCGTGTTTTTGGTTGCAAGTGCTTTATTTTGAAGTCCGGGAACCTAGACAAGTTCGAGTCACGTTCTTGTGATGGGATCTTTCTAGGTTACTCACCTTCTTCGTGGGCTTATAGGGTGCAGGCTGCGAGTCTAGCAAATTGGTAGAGACACGTGAGGTGACCTTTGACGAGGCCGGTCAGGGACTAGGCGGATATCTCGAGTTCTTTAGAGCGGTCGAGACCATCTTTGTGGATGATGAGGACGATGGAGACGATGGTTGTTTACCTGATCCAGCTCCTTATCCTCCCCTTGAGATGCCTTCCTCCACGGTACCTCAAGGTGATCAGCCCTTACCTACTGCTTCCTCCGGAGCTAGTGGCTCTATTCCTACCTCGTCAGCTCACGAGGTAGAGGCCACTTCTTCATCTCATTCTGAACATCCCCGACATATCCAGAAAAGACATCCTTCTGAGCAGATGATTGGAGACCTGTTCAAGCGTGTTACCCGCTCAAAATCTGGCTTATCTCAATTCTGTCTCCATTCTGCTTTCATTGCCTCCTTTGAGCCCAAGAATGTTTCTCATGCTCTTTCGATGAGTCTTGGGTCAATGCCATGCATGAGGAGCTAGAAAATTTCGAGAGGAACAAGGTCCGGTCGCTTGTCGAGCCCCGCGAGTCACAATATTATTGGGACTAAGTGGGTGTTCAAGAACAAGCGAGCGAGGATGGAGTGGTTATTCAAACAAGGCTAGACTGGTAGCTCGGGGTTTTCCGGGTTGAGGATCTAGACTTGAGAGACCTTTGCCCTGTAGCTCGACTTGAGGCCATTAGAATCTCGCTTGCCTTTGCAGCTTCTAAGGGTTTCAAGCTCTACCGATGGACGTCAAGAGTGCCTTCCTTAATGGAGTCATTGAGGAAGAAGTTTACGTCAGACAACCTCCAGTTTGAGAACCCCAAATACCCACACCATGTCTTCAAGCTTTCCAATGCGTTGTATGGACTTAGCGAGCCCCGAGCTTGGTATGAGAGGCTTAAGTCCTACTTGTTGAGTCATGGGTTTGAAATGGGTAAAGTAGATAAGACCTTGTTTATCCGTAGGCTTGGCAATGACCTTACGCTCGTCCGGATCTATGTCGATGACATCATCTTTGGCGGCTCTTCCCATACTCTGGTTTCACGGTTCTCGGATGTCATGAGCATCGAGTTTGAGATGAGCATGATGGGCGAGTGACCTTCTTCCTTGGCTTCCAAATCAAGCGGACTCGGGAGGTACCTTCTTGCATCAAGGCAAGTACACTCGCGACCTCTGAGCAACCGACATGAGTGATGGGAAGCGGTGTCAACTCCGATGGCTTCTACACCTATCTTGACCAGATGAGGATGGCGAGCGGTTGATCAAAAAATGCAGAAGTATGATCGGCTCCTTCTTTACCTCACGCCTCGAGACCGGACATACACTTCTCCGTGTGTCGTGTGCTCGTTTTGAGCTTCTCCTCGTGTATCTCACCGTCGGCGGTGAAGCGCATCTTCGGTACCTTGAGCTACCATTGACTATGGTATCTGGTACTCTTCCTCTTCTTGTCTTTCCTTGAGAGCCTTTTCGGATGCAGATTTTGCGGTATCAGAGGATAGATAGGAAGAGCCAGCACTTGCCAATTCATTGACACTTCTCGTTTCTTGGTCTTGAGGCGGTCGGAGTTGCACACCCACCGCAGAGGCGAGTGCGTTGCTGCGGCCACCGCTGTAGTAGCAGTGCTTTGGATGGCCTCGACCTGCGGGACTTTGGGTTGGTCATAGACGGTGTTCCACTGTTTTGTGATAACACTTCGCGATTAACATTGCTAAGAACCCAGTCAAAGCACTCTCGGACCAAGCATATTGATATTCGCTTTCACTTCCTTAGAGACCATGTAGAGAAGGGTGACATAGTGCTCCAGTTTGTGAGAGTGACCACCGTTAGTGACATCTTCACCAAGCCTTTGGATAGTTCGAGGTTTCAGCTCATGAGAGAGCTTGGGGTGGTTTGTCCTTATGGACCTGTAGTGAGGGGAGTTTTGGGCTTTCTTGTTTTACTATATTGATTATGCTTCTATCTCATTTCGCCGCTTTGCACTCGGGGTGCATCGGGCTTAGTCCTTCTAGCATAGGTTAGAGTGCTTCTCTTGTCTAGTTGCATAGACTTCTTACTCTTATCTTGTGCTTCGGGATGCTTCTTATTAGTGTTTCTTATCTCACTAAATTGAGCTCACTCACTTCTTGTAGGTTCTAGCGAGGGTTGGGCCACCCTCGGGTAGACAGGGTACGTGTTTGCTCTCTAGTGTGTGTTTTACGGTCAAGCTAATAGTCTTGGAGTCATATAGGGTAGATGAGAGTTTGTCTGAGCCATAGTTGTCTCTATATCTTATCTATGCTTTAAGGACTGCCTGTTTGGTTTTCTCTGCCAGCTTCTCGTTTTTATTACTTTGGTTCAGGGGGAGTTCTTTTGGGGAGCTGGATTTTCTTGCATTTCAGCATTCTGCATTGTAGATAACTACATTGAGCCTTGATTATTATCCTGCTATGACACGTTTACAATGATTTACACCTTGCCATGACTTGTGCTTATATGCTAGATTTATCATGACTTCATATGTGTAGACTAGTTTTTGCCATGATAAGTTAATTAACATTGCTCAACTTGAATTAAAACTTGTCATGCTAGCATTTGAGTCTAGTCTCTCTTGAGCTATCCTTTTATGATTCATGCCATGTCAAGTAGGCTAAGTTGAGCGTTGAATCTCTATTGAGCCTTAGTTTGAGCTATATTAGTTCTTGATGATGCATAAGTTAGTACAACATGTTTAAAAAGCAAAAAAAAGATCCCTTTTGTGCGAAAAAACTGATTTCACCAATTCTTTCTCATGAGACGGCTTGCCATTGCACTAGGCATGAACTCAGGGGGAGTTTTGGATGACCTGGACTATCTTCTTAAGCTTCTTGCTTGGAGTAGTCGTATAAGGCTTGAGATCTAGCACATAACAAAAATTGGGTTGGAAACGACCATGAGTTTTAAAAAGATAATGTTTTATGTGTTCAATTTGCCTAAGCTACAAAAAGAATCAAGTACTTAACCAATGTTTCAATCTTGAGCTTATAGCACTCTATTTGGACTCAATATTAGATTCCTTGTTCCGCTTAGCTTAATTGACATGGCCTGCATCATCTTTGCATATCTCTAGTTAGACTTTGCTTATTGATGACTTGACATGTTTATAAAATACATTACATTTCAGATCGTCATCTGTGTGTTCTAGCTAGGATATACATATCCTGTCATGATCTAGATAGCCTTTTATTGAGTTATGGTTTGGTGTAGTTCATTATGGTCATTATGGATAATTCTCATGGCTCTAAATGCTTCAAATAAACAAACTTCAGCCATTTTCATCCATTGACATGTCATATTCTCTCTCATGCATCTTGAAGTGTTTATTGCCAAAAGGGGGAGAACAGAAAAAAAAACCTCTTTTGGGAACAGGTTAGAGCTTTGGAGAAAAATTTGCTCTTTCAGTTGTTGCTCTAGTGTTTCTTCTGTCGACATGGTCATTAGTTTCAAACTCTTTCTTTGGACCATGTTGGATTCTTCAAACTCAAATTCTTGTTTTTTCTGAGTTTGTCAATATACTCATCAAGGGGGAGATTGAGAGACCATGTGGTCGTGATCCCATGAGAGTGATGAGTAATTGACAAGGGTTTAGGATAGTCGAGTTTGGTTTGGGTGACCATGTCGTTGCGTGGTGCAACGGACTCGGTCGATTTGGTCAACTTGTCGTTTGGGCTTAGGGCGTTATATCGATGTTTGACGAGTTTGGACTTCGTCATGCGTGAGTATGATGTGTTTATGTTATTTACGCTTTCATATATCGAGCGGTGCTATTTGGCGTGTTTTCTTATGCGTGTGGTGCGGGGCGTCGAGTGAGTCGTGGCGAACACGGAGGATGGACTAGGCGCAGTGGCGCCGAGGTCGAGCGATCGGGAGGTGTCGAAACGAGCGTGGACTCGAGGTGGTTGCGGGCGTGCAAGGCAAGGCGCGGAATCTTCGGAAGGTGCGGGAGGCGAATCGGGAAATTCGCAAGGCTGCACAAGCGGGAGCGGGCTCCGTTGGATTTAGCCGGCGTAACGGGGCGGAGACCCGTTAGCCATGGGCTATAAAAGGAGAGGAGGGGCTGCATGCCCACTTGAACACTTGAGAGGATTTTAGGGTTTCATTTTGAGTCAAAAGAGTCTTTGGCAAGTGGTTATGCTTTAGGCTTTAGTTGGTGGAGGAGGCAGAGCAGTGTTCCCTCTGTTCCCCATCGATGGTTTCTAGGTGAGTGCCTGAGTGTGTTCTTCCTTCCCAAGCATGTATGGTTGAGGGATTGAGAGGGAGAGGTTGGAGATGGATTGAGAGTCATGTAATCATTCCTCTTGTTTGAATGTCCATGCGTATCGTGACTCCTTGTATTTCCCTTTGATCCAATGAATGAAATCTGAAGTTTTTATTCTCTGGGTGCTCTCTGTTCTTCGATGTCTCTCTTGGCTTGATTTGTGAGATTTTGTGTTTCTTGTTGTTTCTTGTTGGGAAGGCCCAAAATGGGTTGCTATGACATGGGAGATGCTCAAAAGCCATTTGGCTAGTTGATCCAAAGAGCAAACCAAGTTTAATTTCAATTTTTCCCATTTGGCTTTCTCTGTTCTTAGTTTTCCTCTTCTAGGGTTTGGTGGAATTCTTGATTCCTTTAGAGAAATGGCATGAAATTCGATCTGGATTATCCCATGGCTATTGCTAACATATCTGCAAAATTTCATAGCCAAAGGATCAAAGGTTGGGGAGTAATTTGGTTTTTGGTGAAGTCTCTGTAAGTTTTTCAGCTTTTGGGTAATCTCTGAATTTCTTGAGTTTTGGTTGATTTCCTGTGTTGTTTGGAGTCCCCATTATATTTAGATTATGCTCTTGGTGGTTGTGTCTGAAAAGAAAAGATTTTCCTCTTTCATTTTCTTGGATTTGTGCTTTCTCTGAACATTCTGTTCGAAGCTTCAGTCTGCAGTTCTTTCCTTGTTTTCCTGTAGCCGATATCCTCTCCGTAGAGATTGCTTCATGTGCTTACAGGATGGTGAATCACTAGTGCCTCTTTCGTTTTTTCTTGTTGCCAATTTTCATCAATTTTGCATGCAGATCAAACATCGGTTTTTTTAGTTGAATTTTTGACTGTCTGGTCTCTGATTTATGGTGAATTTTTCAGTACCACATGCGTTCCAAATTTCAGCAAAATTAATTTTAATCTTCTGTGAGGTGCTTTGTTTTGCATCTTTTTGAAAAATCAGTGTTCGATTTTTCGGGGGGCGATTTTGAAGCGAGCGACATTCACCCCCCTCTGTCGCCATTTCGGTCCTACAATTGGTATCAAAGCCGGTTAGCTCTAATCAATAGATCTTAACCGGTCTCAAGAGCCATGGCGATTTTTCTCCTGACATCCACTCTTTTAAGAAATCATTCTTGGTTGAGACGGATCTTTCATAATTATCGTAAAGTTGTGTCCACAACTCATAAGCGATCTTGAAATTGCATACGACGTCGAACATTTCTACACCCAAAGCACTGAATAAGGCGCTAGTGCTTACTATGACATTCTCCACACATTTAGACACTTTGGTAGCATGTTCATCAAGAAACTCAGTTTTCGCAAATTTATAATCTTTCAAGTGGTTTTTTGATCGGAGGGTTTTTAGAGTGATTTTTCGATGTTCAAATCATCTAGGCTATCCTCTGTCCGCAAGTAAGTCTTGATATTTGATTTTGGTTTTTACTCATGTTTTGTGCAGTCTTACTTAAATTTTAAAAAGGTATGAACTTTGACGTGGGTTTTGTAATCTATGGATAAAATAGATGTCTCAGACCTTGTGCGAGGTGTGTATAAAGTTTCATGACTTTTGGATCATCATATCAAAACGTGGGTTTGAAGTTTCGCAAATATGCTAAAATCACTTTTTACTTGCCTAATTTCATTGTTTTTGATGGTTAGACTTCCTAGAGAGAGGTCAGAAGTCTTCTGGTTGGAGGTTAGACCTTTAGACTTTAATTTTTCTCTGAGGTTGATTTCTTGGTCAATTTTACTTGAGATTTTAGCTATGAAGTCAATTTTCAGTAGCTCTATAATATTGAAGAATATGATCAAGAATACTTAGGGAAAAATTTTAGTCAGCACCATTCACCTTCTTCTATTATCTTTTGGTCCTACAAAACCGAAAACTCGTCAAACCATGCGAATCCTCGAATCAGGGGCACCATTCCATCAAATTCTCCGCGAAGGATGAGATGTTTAATTACCACAAATAACACCAACCGAGAACGGAAACGCAGTATTGCAATTATTCATTTCAGATAAAATCAGTACAGAGCAATGTATTAACGACCAAGTATCTTGAGTCCATCGCATCTTCCACGACATTAGTATTTGGAAAAATAGCAAACCTATTACTCCCTTTTTTTACGTGACATTTTTTATTTTTTACAGTCTTCAAGATACAACTTTGATCGCTATATTTTATAACTTTGCATTAAGATATACTGATAAAATTAAAATTTTATGAAAGTATTTTTAACAATAAATCTAATGATATAATTTTCGTATAGTCAATCTAGAAAGTTTTAAATTTATTAATGGTCAAACTTTAGATGATATAGATTTTAGAAAGTTAAGCGAAAAAAAGTAAGGGAGTACTTTTCAATCCAAAGCCTCTCAAAAAGTAGGTCTTCCATCACATGCACGGTTAAGATTCATTCAGAACGGCTGTTTTCGTTTCTATTTTTAGAAATTGAAAGTTATTTTAAATGTGTTTACTTTTCAAGATGTTTTCTTTTTATTCATTGTATTATTCATAATGATAGTGGTTTTTTTCTTATTTTTTTACTTTTCGTTAATTGAATAACTCAGCTAAAAGTTAATAGCCACTATAGGCAATGTTTATTTCAACCAAAAAGTAATAGACATAGCAAAAAGCCATCATCGAAAATAGTTTTAGGAGAAGCGCTTCTATGTTTTTGTTTCTAACAAGAGTAATAGTAATATTAATACTAATATTAAAGCACATGAAGTGGTAAATAACATTCATCTATCATTCATTATACTTTAAAAATTATACAAATCCCTGATAAGAAAAAACATATCTCCCTATTTTTAAATAGTGCCTAATTTGCTATTGTTTGTCCTCAAACGATCCAAGCGTAAAGTAGGCATGTCAATGGTCAAAGGTTACATTAGGATTCAATGGGCGCTTGCCTGGTAACTGCAACGCACACGGGAGCGATCATCGATCAATCGTTCCGATTGATGATCGATGATTGATCTGATCTGATTAATTAACTTATGTACGTACCTTCAGGGATCAGTTCCCACGGGTTCATGTGAGGGAGGTCAGCGTTCACCCCGGCCTGCCATGCTGTCCTCGCCGACATGTAGCGTCGGTAGCTTGGGCGATGGGGGTGGAAGACAAGTCCGGGAGGGCGTAGGCTTCATTGTTCTCCATTTTCCCCGACGACCGACTCAAGCAGACAGACAATCTATCTTGGATTGGATCTTCTAGTTTGGTTGGAGAGAGGAGGAAGAGACGGGATATGTAACGATGACGCAGCTTGGCATTTTATAATGACAAGGTTGGGGTGCGCAAGGCACGGCCCAACCCGGCGCCCAGCGGGCCGGGCACTTGTCTGCGTCGTCGATCGATCGATATACATAATTGTGGCGTATAGTTTATATTACAGATGAAACCATATATTTTTTAAAACGATGTCAATAGAAAGTTTATAGTAAAAAATATATTAAATGTAATTGTACCGTCTCAAATCGTATGTAACTATTTTCTCGTGTGTATTGTCTCTCGTGAACAGCCAAATTTTAAAAATTTAAGCCGTAAAAATTTCCTTTTATATTTAATTTCCAGAATAAAATGATCAAAGTTGTAAAAAAATGGACAAGTTATTGAAATCCTAAGAAACAACAAAGAAACAGGGTCTCAAAAACTTTTACACCAGTTAAACTAAAAGAAAAAATGAACATGGGGGTTTGATGAATCTTTTACACCAATTACACTAAAAAAGAAAACAAAAAAATGAAGATAAGGGCTTGATTAATCAAACACAAGACCTAGTGCTTGAGAGCACAACCCAATGACCAATATGACAAAGTTAGTTTTGTGTAGAAGTATTGATGTTTTCTTCAAATATTTTGGGTGTTTAACTGTACACCCATGCATCCTTGCAGGTATGCCCTAACGGAAGATACAGTGTGTGAATGCCTGTACAAATGATCAAGTGCAACATTTCGATTCTATGTATGCAACAAAAAATTGAAATAAAAGTTGATGTTACACAGATGAAATCTCAATGTTGCATACATAAAAATCGAAATGTTGCATATATGAAATCAAAATGTTGCAATATGAAGTAGAAAAAATTACACATAAAATCAAATAAAAATCTCAATGTTGCATATCTGAAATCAAAATTTTGGAAAAAAAAACGATGTGGGTCTACATATGAAATCAAATAAAGATCTCAATGTTGTATCCATGAATGTTCTAACAAAAAAATAAAGAACGATGTGAGTATTCGTATTATACGTTCCAATGCAACATTCTTAGATAATGTGTGTAACAATTTTAATCACCGTATACAATAAAAATGTGTGACATAAAAATCGATGTTGTATACACGAAATAGAAAATGTTGCAATAAAAGCATACACTACAAATGTTATAAATATTACAAATATAGACAAAAATTATTGTACCTTAGCGTACGGAACTAACTGCCCATATCAGACTACCGGACGCTAGCATTTCTTTAAAAAAAATCACGAAAACATATGAGAAGAATGTTGCAAGAGTTTGAAACAAGTGGTTGATAGAAAAGATTGCTTCTTTCTGTTACTTTCTGAATCTGTACAACAACAATATATAGTTGATGAATGGGTGGTACAAAAGGTGCCTTTATGGAAAGGCATCTGTCCATTTTGATATAACTGTACATTGGACAGTTTTTGTAACTAGTGTTTAACACTCCCCCTTGACCAATGTGTATTCACATGATCACCTTGATTTATCATCTTGGAATAACTCCTCCAAAACCACAGAGGAAAATATGAGGAAAGCGATAGAGTAGATATGCCATGAAAAACTCCTTTAAAACCCGGTGGGAAAATTTAAGGAGAAAAATGATATGGCATATATTTGATTATATCTCTTTAAAAACCCCTGTGGGAAAATAGAGATATATTTATGATTACGTTGTCATATTGCCTCATTAAAAACCTTGATGAGAAACCTTAGAGGGAAAACTCATAAAGGAAAAAAAGAGTACAATATTTATATTTGAACGGGTTAAGTCTTAGGAGATTTCTCCCCCTGACATCTGCAAATCATGTAGTCTTCGCATACCAATTCCATGAACACATTTTTGGAATGTGGAGGTCGGTAATGACTTGGTGAATAAGTCTGCGAGATTATCACAAGACTTAGTTTGCAGAATATTTATTTTCCCACTCTCTTGCAATTCATGTGGGTAAAATAGTTTAGGTGCAATATGTTTTGTGATATTGCTCTTTATGTAACCCGTTTGCATTTGAACAACGCAAGCAGCATTATCTTCGTAGATAATAGTAGGTGATGCAATAGCACCTATACCACATGATTGTTGTATGTGGTTAATCATTCTGCGAAGCCATACACATTCACGTGATGCTTCATATAATGAAATTATTTCAGAATGATTAGTGGATGTAGCCACTAGAGTCTGTTTCGAAGACTTCCAAGAGATGGTTGTTCCACCGTGTAAAAATACAAAGCCTGTTTGAGATCTGGCATTATGGGGATCTGATAAATAGCCAGCATCTGTATATCCTATTAAATCCACATTTTTATTCTTCCGGAAGAATAGACCAAGATCTTTAGTGCCTTGAAGATATCTAAGGATATTCTTCACTCCTACCTAATGTCTTTTGGTTAGAGCAGCGCTATATCTAGCAAGTAGATTTACCGCAAATGCAATATCCGGCCGGGTGCAATTTGCAAGGTACATAAGCGCTACGATGACACTAAGATATGGAACCTCGGGTCCTAATAGCTCTTCATTGTCATCTCGGGGTCTAAATGGGTCTTTATCCCTGTCTAGAGATCGAACAACCATGGGGGTTTTCGATGGATATGTTTTGTCCATATTGAATTTCTCCAATATTTTCTGGACATAGGCTGATTGATACACTAGGATGCCTGTATGAAGGTGCTCAAGTTGTATACCTAAGCAAAATTTGGTTTTACCTAAATCCTTCATTTCAAATTTCGTCATAAGATGATTACGTGCTTCATCTATATCTTGTGTGTTACCAATGATATTAAGATCATCAACATACACAGATATAATACAAAATCCTGTTGATGATCTTTTGATAAATACGCATGGGCAATCATCATTGTTGGAGTATCCCTTTTTGGTTAGGAACTCACTTAGTCGGTTGTACCACATTCTACCCGACTGTTTCAAGCCGTAAAAAGACTTGTTCAATTTTACACAACACATATTGCGATTTGTGTTTGGATTCGGAATTGAAATTCCATCGGGAACTTTCATATATATTTCCGAATCAAGTGACCCATAAAGATATGCAGTCACTACATCCATCAAGCTGAAAAGACAGATGATTTTTAGCGCCAATGAGATTAAGTATCGAATGTTATTTCACTCATTCTTGGAGAATAAGTTTCATTGAAATCAATCACAGGGTCTCTGCGTGAACCCTTGTGCTACAAGCCTTGCTTTGTATCTCACCACCTCATTGTTTTCATTCCGTTTGCGGACGAAAACCCATTTGAAACTGACAGGGAATACTTTAGGAGGTGTATATATCACATTGGTGAATACATTTCTTTTCTTAAGCGAGGCTAACTCCGCTTGAATTGCATCCTTCTATTGATTTCAGTCCGAGCGCTGTTTGCACTCTGCCATGGTCTTAGGATCTGGATCATTTTGAAGGTTATTTGCAATTGTTGTGGAGAAATAAATGTCGACAAGTGTAGTCTTACGATCATATGATTCTCCAGAATCAGTATAGTTAGTGGAAATTTCTTGGACCGCTGGTGACTCAATGTTATTTCCCAAAATATTTGAGTCGGGGTATTCCGATGTCCCAAGATCAGTTTTTTAGTGCACTATTGATCTGGGTTTAAGGATCCTTTGGTGTCTATCAACATGAGGTTGATCTACATTTACATTCTTTTGTTTCCTTTGTCACTTGTTAGAAGCTGTATCTGCCATTTGTACCGTACTTCTCCCCCTCTTATTTTGAACTGGGAGTTGAGTAGTATTTTGCGGTACCTCCACTCTTTCAGGTACATTTTTGGCAGGATTATAGGATTTTGTGACACCCTTATAATCAGTAAATGCATCTGGCAGATTATTTGCAATGTTTTGCAAATGTATGATTTTCTGAACTTGAAGTTCGATCTCTACGTGCGTGGGTGCAGGCGAGAATGCCTTGTACATTCCAATCAATTTCCTGGCATTTAGTTTGGTACTTGTTGTCTCCCCTTAATGCCGGGAAATGTTTCTCATTGAATATGCAATCAGCGTCGGCAGAAATGTGTCCCCTGTTAGGGCTCGAGGTATTTTATAATTGTGAGATTTATACCCAACATAGATCCCAAGTTTCCTGTGCGGTCCCATGGAGGTACGCTGCGGTGGTGAGATCGGTACGTATGTAGCACAACCGAACTTTCGCAGATGGGAAATATCTGGTGGATTTCCACGTACTAATTGTAGCGGGGAAGTGCTATGATATGCAGTTGGACGTAATTGGATTAATTCAGCAGCGTGTAAAACTGCATGACCACAACATGATGTTGGTAAGTTGCAATTCTGTAGTAATGCTTTTGCAATGAGCTTGATTCTCTTGATAAGAGATTCTGCTAAACTATTTTGTTCATGGACATATGGAACAGAATGTTGAACTTGTATCCCAAGAGCCATACAATAGTCATTGAAGGCATGAGATAAAAATTCAGCAGCATTGTCCATTCGAATTGATTGAATTCGATATTCAGGATAATGTGCTCATAATTGGATAATTTGACCAATTAACTTAGCAAATGCATGGTTTCGTGTGGATAAAAGACACACATGTGACCATCTAGTAGATGTGTCAATGAGAACCATGAAGTATCTGAACGGTCCACACAATGGTTGTATAGGACCACATATATCTCATTGAATGCGTTCAAGAAATTTAAGTGGTTCAGCTCTGATTTTAAGATAAGAGGGTCTTAAAATCAATTTTCCGGTGGCACAGAAAGTGCACACAAAATATGATGATTCCGAAAATTTTGTTTTGTGGTATGTATGACCAATTGAATTGCTAATAATTTTCCTGCCTGGGTGGCTAAGGCGATCATGCCATGTTTGGAATGTGTTAATGTTTTGGAAAATTACTTTGTACGTAATATGTTGAACGGGTTTGATGTATGTATAGTACAATCCGGAGTTTAAAGGTGAAATTTTTTTCTAGTACTTGTTTGCCATATCCGTTATGTTTGGTTAAGAGGAGATATTCCTCTTTGTTGTCATTTCGGGTTTCAACATGGAAACTGTTGTGATTACAGACCAAACAGAGAGAGAGTATGGTAGTGGGGAGTTAGGTGAGTAAAAATGGCTTCGGGTTCCTCCCCATGGCCTATGTCATATATATACATCCAAATGGGGAGTGCTTTTACAATTATACCCTTACACACGTGAGTATTCCTCTCAGGGGTACTCATGTCATTACACATGTCCCATTTTAGGCCTTACATCCTTCTAACAGGCCTACTGGGCTTAGGTGGGGGCCACCCCTACAACAGGAGCCTCTCATGGTGAAGGGCTTCACGGGCCGAAGCCATGCCGTTGAGCCCTTTGGCCCCCTCAGTCCATCGGCTGTGACCCTCGATGACCTAGATACACTTCCGTTCATGCTTGTGGTGCGAGGCGTGTCTTCCGCTCCGGGCTGTGCGGCCTCGGTCGAAGGCACCGGCGGTCGAAGGCCTCGGCGGGGCGAGGTCGGGCATGCCATGCCGCGCTCCGGATATTTGTGGGCACGAAGTAAACTTGGTCGGCTGCCAGGCGGCGAGTCTCGAGAAGTGCTCGCATGATGTAGCGCCAGTAGCGGAGAGGTGGCTCGTGGCACGGGAGTGCGCTTTAATGGCGTCTGGAATCGCGCCGGCCTTTGTCGGGGTAGGCTGTCGCGGCTGCCACTGCGCGGTGCGCGTGTGTGATTGGAGCGTCGTGGGATGCCGGCGGTCATCGACCACGGCCGTTCGCCTCTTCCCGGGGAAAGTGGCCATGCGGCGAGAATGTATCGGTGCATTACCGCTGATTGTCCACCTACAGCGCGCTGTAGTGGTTGCGGTGGTTACCTTTGCTGATCGTAGGTAGCCGAACGTGTAGTCACATCGTCCGATCTTACGCTTGCGGGGAGGCGGGGCTTTATAAGTTGTCACTGTGGGCATGCAAGCGCTCCCCCTAGCTGCTTGCTTGTGCGTTCCTTCCCGTTTTTCTTGCGCATCCTGCTGCTACTCTCGCATCCGTTCCTGTTCGTCGCCGCAATGGGAGAGAGGAATGGCTGCGCGCGACGACCTCCCAGCTAATAGGGGTACCGCCCTTGACGATCCCGCGCGCCGTCTTAGCGAGCGCCTCATCGAGCAATGACTGCAGCGCCACCACCGGCGGAGTACGCTGGTTTCGCGCGACAAAGGCAAACCAACCATCGCTGGGATGCCATGAAGAAGTCAAGGCCATTTGCTCCGTGTCTTTGGGGTGGAGTCGCGTCACGGAGAGACTATCAAACCCTTCTTGGGAGAAGAAGTGGAGGATCGTCGGGGTTCGCTTGCGGGCCTAACGAAAGCGAGCGAACCGGAGAGTCGGGCGATCGTCTTCGTGGCGTTCTTCGATCTGCGACTCGAATCCGGTGACATTCTTTGTTCGCGAAGTGCTGCGAGTCTATGGGTTGGGTGGCGCGGTTGACTCCGACGCGATCGTTTGGTTGGCCATCTTTACTTGGCGTGCGGACGGAAGGTGTCCGTCCCGCGTCGAGTTGTTCGCCATCTGCATGGCGCCGCGGTGCCAACGAAGAAAGTGGAAGGGGCATACTCGAATTTGGCGGCGTGGGCCGTGCGAGAGGGCGGATTGCTCGCACTTGTTTCCGCGTTGGCTACGCGAGAAAAGTGGGAGTCCGGTTGACACGGCGGTGGTTCTATTACCTTGTGCGAAACACGGCGCCCCGGCCGGGAGAGCGATATCATTCAACCGCTATCCGGATGTGGCGCCTCGGCGGCGACGAACAACGGCGCGAGACTTGCTGGCATCGCCCTCCGGTTCAACATGTGTGACCTCGCCAGAGAGTTCACCATGTATGGGATATCTCGCTTTCTTGTAATGGAAATCACGGCGGCGGGGCCAGGCCGGAAGGGCGGCATCCACCGGGTGTCTTCGCTCCATAGGCCCTCCGCCTGTAAGTATCCTCGCCATAGGCCATGTACCACAGGGTGGTTGCAAACCCTTAGGTATGATATTAAAGCTTTGCGTGCGGTCGCGCGGTTAGAAGATGCGGGTAGCGCGCGGTGGTTGCGGTTCTTGGGCGTACATGGCGAAGGCACAAGGCCCATGAATCCGCAACTTCCTTGGTGAAGCGGGCGGATTAACGGGTATCACGAGGTCACAGGAATTCCGTTCGGGCGCCCGTGCTGCGGAATCGCGGCGGCGCGACGGCGGTGGCTCCATCCTCTCGACGCGAGGTCCAATTGGAGACCATTGCTTTCAGCTCACCGGATGTGCCGTCGGTCAAGAACATGGAGATGGGGGGCGAGACGGGCGTTGAGCTCGGACCGGCCGGTTCGGGGAAGCACGCAACTCCCGACGAGGCCCTACACGGTGGCGAGGCGACGGGCCCAAGCCTCCTTGTTCTTGAAGATGACGCCTCGTCGCCTCCAGCGGCAATTGCGGTGTTGCCGCTGACGACAGCTTCCGCGGCTGCCAAGGTAACCACGGAGGCTCCACCTGCGACTCCGAAGGCGAAACGCCCTCGGGTGCAGTCGCCACCATCTTCGAGGGGCCGGTTCAGCGTGGCAGGCCCAGTGACTGAGGCCCTAACACCTAGCGGGGATGCTCCTGAAGCCGGGAGGGTTGTCACTCCTCAGGCCAGCGAGGTGATCATGCCTCAGGTGGAGGCCCAACGAAGTGCCGCGGTAGAGGGTACTGGAGGTAGGTGTGGTTCGTTTTCCTCCGCGACTTGCGAAACTCTCTCAATTTGCTCGCTTATTCCGTCGACATCAGGCGAGACAAGGTCTCCCAGACGAGGACAAGAATCAAGCAACGGGTGTGCCCACGATTTCGCTAGCCTAATTGGCGGGGGTGTATGCGCCCGGTATGCTGTGCATGTGGAGGGCGCCACACATAGCGCCAAGACGATGGAGGCGCTCGGGCGGGTCGAGGAGGCTCGGCGTCGCCCGCCGGCACCACTGCGGCTACATGAGTGCTGCGCCTTACCCTTGCCCTGCTTTGCGCCGGTGGGTGTGAGCATGTCAAAGAAATTGGCGAACCCGGCTTGACTTGCGATCGGCCGGGATGATATCCCGATGCGGTTGTATTTGCCCGACCCGCTCAAAACTTCCACACTCGGATATGGAATTACGCCGGGGAAGGTGCGCCACGGTTGCTTTGCGGGCGGCCCAGCAGCGAGGATGTGCTCCGGCTCGAAGAGGTTCCCAGCGTAGGCGCGGTGCGAGCACTTGTGGCGGCGAAGATGGCGCCGACTCATAGAATCTTGCCGAGTTTTGGTGCGCGCTGCATGTGTGTATGTCTCTTTGTAATGCAACTTCATTTTGCACAAGCTAGCGACCATTCTCCTGTGCTCTTTTGCTATATAATGTGTTGTGAGCTGCCGCGTCGTCCCTCGTGTTGATGGTAGCGGCGGACTTGCGAACGCCTGCCTTTCGCGGACCCAGTTTGGAAGTGGTTGCGCGAGCGCTCCGTCCCCTCTCTTTAGTGATGGCAGCGAAGCGCGCCTAGCCCAAAAGCGAGCGCGGCGCTCGCCCGACGAGTCTTATTTATACTCGGGAGTGCGGCGCAAAGCACAGTGCACTGCGTGCGTGGGGGTATCCACGTCTTCTTTATACTCTGTAGAGTGCGTTATACTCCGTAGAGTGCGCGCGCGCGGAGGCATCCCTCCGCTGCGCCTTATTTATACTCCGTAGAGTGCGTGCGGGCGAACCTCAACGCTACGTCTTATTTAGAGTCAGTAGGCTGCGCGCGGGGCGAGCCTCCGCGTTGCGAGCGATGAGATTGCGTGTGGAGCGAACCTCGGCGCTCGTCTTATTTATACTCCATAGAGTGCGTGCGGCGAACCTCGGCGCTCGTCTTATTTAAGTCCGTAGAATGCGTGCGGAGGCGAGCCTCCGCGCGTTGCGGCGGTGAAGTTGCGTCGGGGCGAACCTCGGCGCTCGTCTTATTATACTCCGTGAAGTGCGTGCGGGCGAACCGGCGCTTCGTCTTATTTAGAGTCAAGTAAGCTGCGCGAGGCGAGCCTCCGGCGTTGCGATTAGTGAAGTTGCGTGCGGGGCGAACCTCGGCGCTCGTCTTATTTATACTCCGTAGAAGTGCGTGCGGTGAACCTCGGCGCTATGTCTTATTTAGAGTCCGTAGGCTGCGGGAGGCGTCCCCAGCGTCTTTATGTATGCGTATGCATAGTGCACCGAAGTAACCCTTTGCGCTTTTGGCATAAAGCGAGAAAATTTGCATGAGCAGTGCACTTTATTAAATTCCGTTTGCGGGTGGCGGTTACAAGAGGCAAGGTACTAACAGGCTGGCGCTCGTGCCGCCGGCCGTGCAAGATCCTTGCACTCGCGTTCTAGACTTAGGCGTAATAACGCGCGATCATCTGCATTCCACATGTGGCGGCGCCTGCCCCTCCAAGGTGGCTAAGCGGTATGCTCCCTACGTAGGGCTTCGCGGCGATGTGCGGGCCTTCCACCTAGATCGAGCTTGCCTCCGTCTCGCGTGGAGTGCCATTTTGAGGCGAGGTCTCCTGCTATGGTCGTGTGGGTACAGCGA